>CM034149.1:751117966-751722838 GCA_019776745.2 Taxus chinensis
CTTTGGGTGGAAGTTGTTCTAGATAGGCTTCAAGCCATCCTCAAAAGTAAAATATCCTTTAGACAAAAACTTTTGAACCAAGAATCGATACATTTGAAAGTTAAAGGTAATAGGAGCTATCCTAAAAATAAAACCAAAATGAACACTATCAACAAAAGAAAAATTCCCCACTGAATCCATGAGATTATGCAAAGTTAAGATATGATTGACAAAGTGCAATTCAACTTCACCTAGTATAAAATATTTTGTGCAATAAGATCCTTGGAATACTCAGTCCATAGTGGGTAAAAATAAATACCAAATTTTAATGGAAAATCTAAAGCTTAAGCAACGTAGGATGAGAAAAGAGAGATAAGAGACTCAAACTTTCATGCTTAATACAACTTGTGAATTATATCAGTTCTATCTTTTCCTTATATATAATTCACCATGACTAGAAGATCAAAACACATGTGCATTTAACTTAATTTTGTGTGAACTGTGACAAAATAGAAAAGTGTAATTTGAAGTTGGTCTTACTTTTTGAGAAATAAATATTTCTATAATTAGAATTTGAGTTCTAATGATAAAACATTTATATTTGATCCAATATTATACAGGTACATTAATGTGTGACATCCCCCTCTAATTAACCATTTCATAAATCAGGATGCGATTTTACATTGTGGGAAGCTACATTAATGTGATTATATGCCACTCATGGATTTTCAAATGATTTATTTAACCCACTCATTAATCATAATTCATAATGATATGGTTTAGGATTATTGTATTGATATGGCAATGTACAACATGTCACTTTTACACCTAAAATTTGATATTAAAAACATTCAATACAACTAGTCACAAGCTCACATAAAGTCCCTTCACATCACCAAATTAGGCACTCAAGAATCCAAAATTGAAATACTTTCTATATTTGGCATCATTTAATCTATGATGCAGTTATAAATATCAGTATGAATTTCATTATGATACATTTACTTGTTTAACTTATGATTTTTGGACTAAAAACACTTTAACAAAGTTGTGGTTTTTGTTGTTGAAAACACCTCCTTGGACCCCATGGTTTTAAAAGAAACAATGGAGACTCTATGATATATTTAGCAAAAGATCAAAACTATTTTAAATGTTATAAATTCATCACTATAGCTGTTTCAATTATTCAATTTTGTCACATTGTTATGACATAGATTATGATGGTTTACAAAGCAATCATGGGGTCCCTTGTTCATTTGTTGTACTTTATAAAGATAATATATGTAAGTTTCAATTTTGAAAGGAAATTGGCATTTTTGGTTCATTGATGGTATTCACAAATTCACATTGAAAAGTTTAAATTATGATTTTTAGACTAATAACTGTTTTAACAGAATTGTGGTTTTAACTATGGAATTATAGGATTTTTGCTGTGAAGGAAACAAGTGTTTTTAGTCTATCAAAAGGTACTGTAGACTGTCATCACATTGTTACCTGACCCAACAATGTTATATTCACAATTTGACTATTTCTACAAGGTATGACATTTTTTATGGTTATACGAAGCAAAGTGGAAGACCTTGTTCATTATTTATACTTTATAACATACTCTTCAAGGTTGACAAAGTATTGACATTTCCAATACTGACATGGAACTTGTTGATTCTTATTCACTACTTTACAAATTAAAAGGACAAGTATCTCACAAATATTAGAAACCCGGACGTCTCCAAAGCAAGCACACTACATGGAAGATATTTATTCATGTGCTCTTCATCGTGACATTTTAAGGTTATGTAGATTACTGAGGATTGAAATTATTACATTGGCATCTCTTTTGACTATTTCTAACAAACATCTTATAGAAAGATCATGGTTAATGTGAAATAAGTAAAAGTAGTGTGGATTATTATTATTGGCTCTCCTTTGACAATTAGCAAGGTCTATCAAAGGAAAAATGTTGTGAATTATCAAATCTCGCCACTTGGAATCTAATGGGACTTAGATTGGCTTACACTTCCAATGACTACGGGACCTAGGAAAAGTGGAAAATTAAAGCCACATCGATTGTAAAAAAGGCATGAGTAGCTCAAAGCCTCAAAATCAATGAAAAATATTATAAATAGTTGACTAGACTTCAATGTTGCAATGGTATACTACCATTTTAACATGAATTAGGAGGATTTACATGATTCTTGAAAGGATTTCATACTCAAGCACCTGGTATTTAAGACTATAACCAAGTGTTTAAAGTCTAAATTCAAGTGACCAAAAAATAAAAATAAAGTATTACCATTTTATGAGATTGAGAGGTTTGCATACCTATAGTTTCTTAAGTATTTTAAAGCTTATTGTCAATGGAGGCTTACCTACACACTTTCTACTCGAACCAACTCTTTAGAGACACTATTTTTGACAAACAAGTCATTAGTGTAGAGCATTATACAACCTTGAAAATGGAGGTAGAAGAAGCTAGATTGATAAACAATGATGATGATATAGACCAGGATAAAGCATAACTTACACGGTTGATCTAGTGGCCATTAGACATAAAGGGGTGCATATTTTAGCTAGCAAACTAGAGGTAATGCCTTATATCAAATTTTTTTGGGGTATATTGGGTGATAATGTAAATTGTATAGGAGGAATTCTAAAATCCAAAGGAGGAAATTTAATTGGTAATATAATTGAAGACACTATTGCTGCTTACTACTATCTCCCTCCATATAAAATTCAATTCAACCAAGAAATAATTGAACAATGGGGAAAGAGCATTAAATTTAAGATTTTGCTTAAATATTGGGCAGAGGACACAACTAGTTTCAAGTCCAAAGTCTCAACATAAAAAGATGAATATAAGATCTTTCAAATGTGGAGTGAGATTGGGAATGGACCTAATGAAAAGAATTCTTATAGCACCATATATTGTGCATGTCAATTATACCTGAGTACCCCTACTAGCCATGATCATCAATGATGAAATGATACCTAATTTGGATGAAGTTCTAGCATTTAACCTCTACAATAATCTTGTGATTTCTAGGGAGAATAAGGAAAATTTATATATGATTTCTTACTTTCTTGATGCCATGTGTGCAGTCCAAAAATTTCAGGGAGTCCGTAGTTGGTCACCACAACAATTATATATAGTCCCCAAGGTCTTTAGCAATCTACACATGCATAACTATAGGAAGAACATGGAGGTGATATGTAATAACTATTACCCTCTAATCTTTAATTCCATACATGACACCCCTATGCCTAGGGTAAGTCAAAGAATAATCAATTCATTGAGAAATTAGGGAGATTTCCTGGTGTTACCCAGACTGTACAATGATAAGAGTAGAGGGGATTCTCTCTATCCCATTTAGACTACCCAGATATGTTTCAGACAAGCTAGCTGAGTAGGATATTGTATATCAATTTTTCCATGACATCAATCATGTGGAAAATGAACAAAAGAAGAAAAAGTCTACTTATTCTCCTCTTCTTTTCTCAATAGGTTCAACGGTCTTAACTGATTGGAAAAAGGCCAAGAGAGTAGCAGCCACATAATATATCATTCCACTTAGACTATCATACTCTAAGGTATTTTGACCTATTGGGAAGAGTGGACAATTTTGCAAGCACACTCCTAGCATGTACCACTTACAGCTACAAACATCAGCCCCACAAGGATGACCTGGTTTATAAGGATGAGGTCAATGATTAAGTGATGTCCATTAATATGAGAAATTTCTATAGCTATGGGGAACATTATTGCACCTAGAATTGCTAGGACAATAAATATTTAGACCAAAGTCAGCTTAAGAAGATTCTTTTTGGTGTGCCTCCTCCATCAAATGGAAAATTTGGTCCTTCTCATTTACCTCCAAGCATATAAATGACAAGCCCTGCAAGGTCTAGGGACGTCCACAAGAAACTAGTCATATTATTTTATTCCTCTTGTGATTACCATTCAATTTGACCCTAGTGTTCATTTTTCCTTCTACTTCTTTACTTTCTATATATGGTTTCTTATTATTCTATTCATTTCTTTCACTAGTAGTATTTCTTACTTTTGAAGATGAAGTAGGAGGAGATCATGGGATATTGGATCCTACTAGTTTTCAAACTTCTTCTTTCTCTTCCCCTATTTCTACTACTTCTATTATTTCTCCTTATCTCCTTTCTTCTATTTTGGAAGAGGTTCCTATTCCTATTCATTCTTCTTCTTCACCCATTTCTTCAATTATTTCTTCTCATTTTTTTCATCACCAATGATAGTATCATTATCTCCCCAAGTCATTGCAGTCACTTATTCTCATCCTGTTGTAGTTACTACAACAATATCATAATCAATGAGTGTAGATCCTACAACCATTACTTCTACTTATTTAACTTCTTCTTCCACTCCTCTAATTATTGTATCTTCTTTAGCTCCAACATCATATGACACTCTTGTCAAAATACCTTCCAAGGCTAAGTTAAAGGCACCAATGAATGCTTCTCCTTATTTCATTTCTCTTCCTTTAATTTATCCCCAATTTGGTCAGTCTCTTCATCCATCATTTATTCCTTCTATCACACCATATGTATCCCAAACTTTGATACCAGAAATGCATGTGTTACTCATTCTCATCCCCTCTTTCATTCACATTTCTTCTTTCCAGGATCCTATGGTCACTCGAAGTTTCACGAGCCATCTCTTAGACCCTCTAGGACTTATTAAATCTTTAAAAACTTTTCCTTTGACACCACACACCTTATCATAAGTGGTAAGTCATTATTTAACCTTTCCTTCCATAACCACAATTGCATCTAATACTCTAGAAGGAATATGGAATCCTCATATTGGGAAAGAATAAATGGATTATGAAATAGCACAAATTGAAGACCCAAAGGTGTAAATTAAGTATGACACTCCCACAAGAACCCTCAAGAGGGTCAAAAAGAGGAGGTTTTCCTAAGGAGCTACTCCTATCTACATGGAAACATAGGAGAGACATTTTGAGGATTTCCAAGAAAGCACACACGGGGGAAGAATTCATGGATGCAGACCTCTAGTCAATTATTGATGCCACTCAGGAGATGAAAATTGATTTGGTTAAGAGAATGCAGTCTCGGTTTGATGCTCTTCATGCTCATAATCAAGTCACTTTGCTAAAGAACACTTTTCCCAATGTGAAAATGGCCTTGAGAACTTTGTATGGGCTATTAGTTTCTGTATCAAGTCATCAAGATGTAGTAGAGAAAGGGTTACATTAGGTACAAGGCCAACACAAACATGTATGATAAAGATAAATTCCATGACGGACAAGCTACTTAGCTGTCATAAACAAGGGTCTTTGTCTCAATGTATTGTGAATCAAAACCCAAGACTTGAATACATGAAATATCTGTATGGGAGCAACATTTTGAAAGAATTAGGTGATTGGATGGACACAATGGAAGGATTGACTCCTAGAGATATGAGGGATAATAGATAATACCTTTGAATTATTAGTTGAAGCTCATATTATGTCTATGCATCAGCCACAAGGAAGGTTAATTTAGAAGCTACTTTGAGCAATAATTGCAAGCATTCATTGCTACTCTCAGTGCTAGCTTTTCCTCAGGCATATATGGCTGGGAAGACATCAAGTATTATGGCATTGGTGACTTATGCAAATGGTAAAGTGGAGAAAGCTTCACTTCTGAGTGAAAATTCTAAATCTATCTATAGTAGAGTTCTAGTTTTGATACAAGAAGTTCCTGATTTGATGATTCTTCCTATTCTAGACCTGGGTTATATTGAGAATGAGTTCAAAGCATGTGTGACTGAACTTCAACGTAGTCAAAAACATTCTACATAGGAAACTTCAAGTGAAACCTCTAAGTAGAGATTGAATAATTAAGTAGCTTTCCTATTTTTAGGATTTAATATTGTTAAATCTTTAATCTTAAAAATAGGAAGTATCAGCTTTCTTACATGGAAGCTATAGTTTTAATCCTTTAATTATCCACTCACAAACATTTTGATTATTTGATATATTTTTAACTATCTATTTTTAAGCCCCATGACGGTGGAAATTTTGTGTAAGTATACCAGTTGTTTACCCTCTAAGGAGGAATATGCTTATAAAGAAAGTGTTTGATAGTCCAAGGATTGTTCAGCGGTGAGTTTTTTTTCTATATATTGGTTTCTCAATTGTTTTACAAAGTTTCTTAGAAAAATTTTGATTGATTAATCACTGTATAATTTACATTGTCATGAAATTTGTAGATGTGCAGAAGCTATTTGCATAGTCATAAATTTGATTAGTTTTACTACTTATAGAGACCTACTGACACTATCAAGGTTATAATGTGATCAAACTTGAATGTTCTTTGACACCTCCTTGTCAACTACCCAAACATGTGACTGAAAGATTACAATCCATAGATGTGGTACATCAATTTGAGCATGGAATAGGTGGTTGGTGCAATGGATGTACTCAAAAGGCATGTTCATATCTCCCTTTTCTATTAGAAAGTACAAATTTAGTACTTATCCATCTCTTCAGGTTTTTACAAGCCAATATTGGCCTTATGCCAATATTCATTGTTCAACTTGATATCTATAAAAGGTGGGACCTTCATGGTTATGTAAAACTATCATATCACAAAGATGACCAAAAAGTATTCTTAGCACTATAAGACATTCTTAGTGATGCAATATTATCTACACCATGTCAAAAAATCATTTGAAACATATTGAAAAAGCTCCCAAAGCATTCCATTGAGAATAGTTATGTTTTGATCTAATTTAATTTCATTTGTCTTTTCATTTTATCTTTCTATGGTATTCCTTATCAAAATATTTTACCTATAAAAGGATATATAAGAAATTCAATATCACTTTATAACTCACCTGACACTCTTACAACCTCATATTGAAATTATCAATTCCAAAAGTACTGAAAGGGTTCCTAAATCCTAAACTACCAAAATCAGTTGCACATCAATTAGAGAATGCCCTACTGTACATTCTAAAGAACTCAACTACATCAAAGGATTTTATAGCTTTATAGGGTTTCAATTTATCGTAGGTGATTACAAGTCATGTCAAAGTTGTTGCGAGAAAGAGTGGAATACAATGAAAGTCATTTCCAAACAAGTGAAGCACATAAGAAGTTTCAAATCCATAATGTCAAAGGTTTCAAGACTAGAAAGATTGAAGTCAATACTGTAGAAATTAGGTCATGACCATATAGTAGTTATATAGTCTTTCCCCTTATTAGGTTCTATTTCCAAGATTGGTACCAAATAATTTGTAGTCTTTGATCTACATGTTTATCTATGTTGCACATTTGGATTATTCCTTCTCTTTCCTCTATAGGCATGTTTCTCTCTCCTCTTGTGTATTTTCAAGAAATTACTTCATGTTTATCAAATGTTGCAAGTTTTAAACACATAATTATAATTATGAATGGTTAATTTGGAAGGTAATTGATCAAAATTTAATATATGTTTGCAAAGGAAATAAACATTTTTGGTCTATGATAGTTTGCAAAATGTCAACATAGTGTTAGCTAACCCATCAATGTTTACTCGTGGACTTATCTTGAAAGTTCTAGAAGGTTTTTTGGTTCATGGCATTCTTTTGTTTGTCCTTCATATTATTTAACAATTAAATTTTTGGGAATTACAAGAATTGAACAGTTACGAAACTAAGTGGAGCTTCCTTATTGGTTCCTTATACTCTTTAAGTTCAGACCTAACAAGTTTTTTCAGTTCTGAAACTACACGGAGCTTTCTGATTCATTCGTTATTCACAAATTGACAAGACAAGTACCTCAATAATCTTAAAAACCTCAATTTGTCTGAAGAAAGGACACTATGTGAAAGCTATTCATTCATGCATTATTCCCATCATAACATCTTTAAAAGACTTACTAAGGAATAATATTACACTTTTTGAAATAATGTGGAGATGTATTATTGGCTCGCTTTTGACTATTTCTGACAAAGTCTTAGTCAGAGATTAGTTATGCGAAAAGTAAAGTAGTGTGGAATATTTTTATTGGTTAACAAACCAACAAGGTTATCAAAGGATTGACATTGTGAATTGCGAAGTAACTTGGAGATTTTTTATTGGCTCACACTTTGCATAATACTTGAAAGGACATACCAAGAACTGACATTACAAAAACCATATAAGTGTGGATCTTTCTTATTGGTTTTCATTTTGTGGTGACTAATAGAGGTTATGTAGAGTTTGACACTATGAAAACCATACATACGTGGTGTTTTCTTATTGGTTTTCACTTCATAGTGAAACATACCTGACATAAAGATCGTATAATAAAAATGATCTGTAAGAAATGTACATACATGGAGCCTTCTTACTGGTTCTCCTTTCGCATTCTGACATGGTTCTTACAAAGGAAAACAACATGAAAAGCTATCAAATCTCACCACATGGAATTAACAGGACTTAATTCTAAAGGTGAAAGGACTTGAAAAATCTATGGGAATACATAATTCAAATAAGCTGAAATTTTTTCATACTCAAGAAAATGATATTCAAGCTATTACAGATATTTTGGAGTCCAAGCATTTAGAAGAAAACAAAGTATTGCTATTTTTCAGAGATTAAAAACTTTGCATATCTACAATTGCTCAATCTTTTTTAAGTTTATCATCAAGTATAAATAAGGAAAAGATATATTATTAGAGAAATGTAATGCTTATTTGAATAAATTATATGAACATCTATATCACATATCCATGAAATGGAAGCTTCCAATGTATTGATGGTGGATCATCTCTATCATTTGCTCGACTAGTTCTATGACTTTGTTGATAATCAACTGGTGCAATAGATCCATCCCCAACTCCAATAGGGTCGTCTTCCATATTTGTGTAATTGTTATCAGCCTCTCATCCTTTCATTAATCGAATTCCATATTGCCAAAGCCCCGTTATACGGAAATTTATTCACTTTGTACCATAATGTGTGAATTCTCAAACATTTTTCCAAATTTTTGTCAAGCTTGTTTTGTAATTTTGATTTTATAAAAGACAAGGTGTTCAAAAATCTCTCATATTCAACTAAACCCAAAATCATTGTTTGAAGTAGATCAACCAATGAGAAAAACCCGTTCATGGTTTCTTGCAAAATAGTACTGAACCCAATTTTTTTCCATAGGTAGGATTATTATCTCCACACTCTAAAGGATTATCCAAACATTTGAATTACTCAATCATTGTAGAGGTGAATTCATGGTATTGATCAATCAAATCCATCCTTGCTTAAAATACCTAGAATATTAGTTCCATTGATATCAACACGCTTACAAAAATGTTGAATAAATGTAGTCAATCTCTTGTGGTAGTCTTCATGCAATGATCTTTCATTTTGGACAATATTCCAATAGGTGGGATTTACTAAAGCCATTGCTTCAAGTAAAACATCCCTACTAAAACATTACCTTATTTCTTCTAGTAGGGAAACTACAATTTCTCTTAACCTTACCCTTGTTGATGATACAATGTTATCAAAGAGTTACCCCTGTTACATTTACCTTCTCAACCTTACCGGTTACTATTCAAAAGAAGTGCATTGGTATCTCATATCCACATACATAAGCACATACTTCTCCAAACAAGTTTAACCTCAGAAAGATACTTGGATTTCTAATCTTTATCATATTATGCTAACTCTCATACTTTGGATTTCTGAAAAAGTAGTCTTATTGAGAAACAAATATTCTATTTCCAAAAAAACATGTTTCCTCAAACTAGAAAAATCAACTAGAGATTAAAGATGCCCACTGGTCAGTTCAGAGGGAGCTCGACTTGAGTGATGTAACCAACCAAAATCACAATAGAAATCAAAAGGAAAGTTATTTCTATATATAGAGGGGCAACGACACATCCAAGATTTGATCGGATTTGAACCCCCTATCTATATCTAAGAGATCAGATATGCTCACTCCAAACTAAAGAAAGTTTCATCCATCCATCAAAGCTATGGCAAGAAGTGATCTATCTCTATTGGGCGTGAAAAAAGTGCATACCCATCCCCACTATATAGACTCACCCCTCTCAAGTCTAGTGGGGAGCATAGAGTTCTTTCTAGGTTCACTATGCTACACTCTGCTAGAGTTTAGATAGGGGCCCTCACTAACAAACATCAAACATGGGAAGGATACCACATAACATCAACAATGTCTTTATATTATTCAATGATGTATCAAATCTTGATCTTTGTCTACTTCCATGTGATTATGCCACATTACTCCTAATAAGGATTGATACTCATTGTACACCCTACGAACGGGTTGATACAACGAGATCCACCTAGTGTCGACCTATTTTAGTAGAGTATTCCCATTTATCAGTACTTCTATAAAGTTTTGGAATTCCATGAAACTTTTAGGACTACAACAAAAATAAACATGCACCTCTTAAACAAATTATTCAACATTTGCTACATGTTTAAATTTGTTGACTATTTTGTATGCTAGATTCATTCTATGAGCCATACAATGAATGAAAATCATAAATGTGCAATGAGATGTTTGGATTCTTACACATAGACCATTACAAAAAAAATGTCATTACAGATGCCCCATCTACCTCAACACATACCAAATTTGTAGAAATTATAGAATCATCCATGCCACCAGTCTCCTTTAAACTTCTTATTGCCAGTTCACAAAGGTTTTCATCATTGGAGTTCTATCTCATCTTGTGAATAACAAGTAAGTGAGGATATCTAACATGACTCTCAACAGTATAAACATGCATAAATACCCAAGCAATTTTATATACTATTTTAATATCATCAATAGATAAAGACATGTATCATGCAAACTTAATTTTATCTTTTAAGTCTTATTTATCAAGCATAGATATGAATTTTTCCCAAACCAAATCACTACTTTTAGACTAGTGAGAATGAGGAAAGTATGAGAGACCAGTAAAAGACAACATCTTCTTATTTTTACAAAAATCTATTATAGGACAACCTCGTTTGATAATGTGAAAAACAGTAGCTAGTTGAACTGTTTTCCCTCAAATATCATTTTAAATCACCTTGTTAGTTTGAGATGTAATGTCCCTCAATTTTATGCAACTATTATTTCAATTCTCTTATAATCCTCAAATAATTTCTCATACTTAATATGTAAAGAATCGTCCATAGTTTTCCACATGGCATCGTTCTCCACAACTTCATCTAGAGTTTGGTTTTAATAAATCTTTCATATGTGCTTGTCAATAGTATCCAATTTAAGTTTCATTGTCATGTCCCTACCCAATTTCCAGCTATGAATTGTACATTTGAATTCTTTGGGAGATTCATATTTATTTTCATTTTCAATAGGTTCAATAAATGAATACTTATAAAGCCACTATAACTTTAAACTCCTAAAGTCACATTTTCTTACCTTTTTATTTCTTCTATAAATAGGTGTCCCCTGAGTATTTGTCATGGTGGAATTTAAAATTTGTTGACTGCCAGAAGTTTCACCTTCAAGATTTAATTAGGAAGGTGATTTTGATGACGTCTTAAGACTAGAGAGAAAATGTAAATCATCTAGTGATAAAGTTTCATATTCATTCAATAGAATGTATTCAAGGGGAGGCATTTAATTATTGATGTCATTGAAAATTTCAGTCATGAAATCATTCTGAGGAATGCCATAATTATTCGTTGATTATGCCGGTCTTGCTAGAGAAGGATGAGATTCCATAGACAATATCTAAAAATAAGATGTGTTGTTTGTATGCCAGTACCGGGAGGTTTTTCTCTTAATTTTCCCCCTGAGATTCCCTTTTGAGTTTCCATTTTCTTGTAAGGAAAATTTTTAAGTTAGCTGCGATGAGATGAAAATTGACTAAGACATTGCAGTGTCACATGATATGGAAAAAATGATACTGGCATCGATGTACAATGCACATATATTGACAGTATCGTAAAATTAAAAAATGACATATTTTAATAGATTATAACATTGCTAACAACCTAACCTACAAAAGAAGATAAAACAATGCAACATGATAGAAACAAGTTTTAAATTGGATCAATACTAAATAGACTTACCTTTACTAAGTACTTGTAGGATGTAAATTGTAACACTATAGCTAACAAGGCCTTGATTTAATTGATTTTTGAAAGTAAAATGATGAATTTCTACTACTTCAAAAATTTGTAAATCGAAAAAGATAAAAAATGTTTTCTTGATTAGTCTCTAGAATCTATATCTTTTGTGTGTGTGTGTCTCTATGTGTGTGTGTGTGTTCTAAAATTTGGCCATTAAGACCAAAGGTTCCATATAATTATTATCAATCCAAGAATTTTTTGAAACTATGTCTCATTGATTATGCAGTGATCCATTAAAAAATAAATGTTGGGATTAGTGATCTGTTGGCTATTCACATGGGACAAATTACCATTTTTATATTTTTGGGAAAAATGTGGGTAGTGACATAATCATCACAATAGCCAAATGCATATTATATAATTCCTACTATTCACCTAATTATGAAAATTTGTAGCTCAAATTTTCCTTGACTTGGGTTGAGTAATGATGATCCCCAAGTTAGTCTGAGTGATCTGAATCCCAAGGAAGTAATGAAGAAAAACCAGGTTGGTCATGGAGAAATTTTTGGGTAAGGAAATCTTGAAAAAGTCAACACTAAAGGAAGAGTTGTCAATAATCAACAAGTCATCAACATACAGAACTAAAGTGAGAATGGAATCATCTTAAGGTAAAATGTAAATAGTTGGGTCAGAGTGACACCTAGTGAACCTGACAGTCAAAAGAGTAATATTGGAATACCAAGTTTGAGGGGATTGTTTGAGGTCGTTGATAGAATTCCTAATTCTATAAACTAAGGAGGAATCCTAGACATAACATGGTGGTTGTTCCATATAAATTTCTTCCTCTAGGTCACAACGAAGAAAGGCACTCTTAATGTCTATTTGGTGGAAATCCCATCTGTTAGCATCAGCTATGGCTAGGTTCATTCAAATATAATTCATCTTTATGACATGAGATAAGTCTCAGAATAATCAACCCCATTAACTTGGGAGAAACAGATGCAGGAGCATCTATGCTAGCCAAGAGTTTGGTAGTTTAATTGGCCTAAGAGTGTAGTAAAGTTTATTTCCCGCAACTATTTGTATTAAAAATATTTTAATGAGTGGTTCTCATAAAATAAATAAGCATGTATAAGGCTAAAGAAAGCCATGAAGATCATGCAAGGGTCAAAGGATTATTTGGTACGAGTCAAGGAATGATCTTAGGAGTGTATTTAGAATGTCGGTAAAGTTGTTGCATGATTATTGGAATATTTGTCTTAATTTAGTCATAACGGATAGAGATATACCTACATGAGGAGATAACATATTATCTTATCCCATATTGAAGCTCGTGGAAGGGGGAGAATAGGTTTGGTTTTTAATAGAATTAATAGAGAAAAGCACGCGTGTATGGGTATGGTGGAGATTATATAATTTTTGCATGCAAAGTTTTGAAGGTGAATAAAATATAGTTTATTACGACTTTACAAATCAGTTTTTCCTTGAATTTGTTTCATATAAAATTCAAATTTGAAATCTTTCAATAACATAATTGATTTACAAACATTGGAAATTAAAAAAAAATAAAGGAAATTTGAATTGAGTGAAATAAAAAATTTATTTGTATATCTCTATTTTAGGACAAGTCGCACCCTTTTACAAGTTAGGGCATGAATTTGAAATCTGGATCAAACTCACAAATTATCCAAAAAAAATCTCAAGATTTTAAAGAGGAGTTTGTCTGGAGGTCGCCTACAAGCTGAAAAAAGAATTAGTTCAAATGGTTTTGTGTGGAGAGAGAACAAATTAACAAAAAATTGGGAAGGCATCCCAATCTTTGATCTCACATTTTTGTTGATTTAAATCATGTTTATTTATTTTAAATATATGAGTAGTGTCAAAGGAGGTTGTAGTAAATGTTTTGTAGCATTCAATTGATTTAAATAAAACTTCAATATCTTTCTATTGATGAAATTGAAATTCATCAGAACAATGGACACCAAAGACAATTTTAATCTTGGAATTATACAGTAAATAATTCGCTATAGGTAAATAATAAGTGTAGAAAAATAAATTGGTGAATTGAGTACACCAATTTGTGGTATTAGAGCAGAGAATTGAGCTCTAGAAAAGTGGCTAAAGAGAATGGAAGGAAGAGGAGGAGTAGGTAGGGTGACTCGTGCCTAATTTTTGGAAGAAATAAGGAAACAAAACCAGTTG
This sequence comes from Taxus chinensis, assembly GCA_019776745.2. NCBI lineage: Eukaryota > Viridiplantae > Streptophyta > Pinopsida > Cupressales > Taxaceae > Taxus > Taxus chinensis. Next base: position 751,132,200 of record CM034149.1, read on the forward strand.
ATGGAAGAAGTCAGAAGCCTAAGAGCAAGGCTACAAGAAGTGGAATTGTCTCAGAGAAGAGGCATTGCATATGAAGAAGATAGTGAAGAAGAAAAAGAAGGAGAATTGATTGTTGATGTACCTCCTCTAGAAGTAGAAGAAGATAGATTAATCGAGGCAATTTTTGGATCCCGTTCAAGACCAAATATAGAGGTTTCAATGTATGAAGGAAGTCTAAGACCTGAAGAGCTCATTGGTTGGATTGATGCTCTAGACAAGTATTTTGAATATGAGGAAGTAGATAATGATAAGAAGGTGAAATTTGTAGTGACTAAGCTGAAGAGTCATGCCTCTATTTGGTGGGATAGAGTGCAAAAGGAGAGAGTTAATAAGAATAAGAAAAAAATCAAAGATTGGGACAAAATGGTGGCAAAATTGAAAGCTAAATTCATACCCAAGGATTTCCAAACAAATTTGTTTAGGTATTTCCAGAACCTAAAACAAAAAGATATGTTTGTAAAATATTATATAGAAGAATTTTATAAATTGACCATAAGAGCAAGTCAAGTGAGAGATGATTTGGAGAAGGTGGCTAGATATCTTAATGGATTGAAGTTTGCAATATTGGATGAAATCAAAATTTTAATCCCCTAAGACAGTGGAAGAAGCTTATAAATTATCCCTCAAGGTTGAAGAGAAGATATCCAAGAAGATTGGTTTATTTTCAAGAGGAAGATGCAGAGTATTCAGAATCATATTTGACCAACCAAGTGGAAGGAGACAGCTACAAAAAAATCAAGAAGGCAAGAGTACCAGAGGAGTTCATTCACCAAGAGAAAGAAGACCTTTCTAGAGAGGAAGAGGTAGATTTTTGGGTAATTTTTTAAAGTGTAACAAATATGCAGGTCACAGGTCTTATGAGTGTCCTGAAAATCCTTCAACGAGCCAAGAAAGAGGTTCTCATGTGGGATAGGGTCAAGAAGAGAAAGAAATAGAACCTAGAGTCTAAGAAGACCTATCAAAAGTGGATGAATCACTCATGATGAAGATGATTTTGTTCAAGCCCAAAAAGGAGGACATATAACCACCTCAAAGGAATAACTTATTTCAAACAACATATAAGAACAAAAGAAAATGTTGTAAGCTAATCATAGATAGTGGAAGCATAGATAACCTTATTTCAATAGAGATGGTGGAGAAGCTTTGATTAGAAAAGGTAAAGCAACCTACTCCTTATAAGGTATATTGGCTACATAAAGGACATCAACTTTTGGTAAGTGAACAATGTCAAGTAGAATTTCAAATAGGAACATTTAAATATTAGATAATTTGTGATAATATGCCCATGGATGGATGTCATATTATTCTTGGAAGACCCTAGCAATATAATATGAAAGTAGTGCAAGATGGAAGGAACTATTGTCCATTTTTACCCCTTGGTAAAAATAGACAACTTGAGAAAAATGGACTTGGGGGCACTTTACTGCAATCTTTCTAAGTCCCTTTTCTTAGAATAATTTTTTTCCATTTTTCTCCCACCTAACAATATCAAAACCATATTTTCATGATTTCAAGGTGAAGGGGAGGTCGAAAAATTTCCATAAATTCAAAGATCTCGAAAAATGAATCATCTCGTCAAAAGTCATGGTCCATTACTACTTTCCTTAGAAAAGTGGTGAATTAGAACTGCTTTACTTAAAAGCAATAGTAAGGGGTCAAATCAACATAGGTATGGAAAAATTAATAGTAAGGGTTCAAATCAATGCAGGTCTAGAAAAAGTAGTAGTAAGTAGTCAAATCAATGCAATGAATAGGAAAAAGTTGTAGAACTTCAAATGAACATAAATTTCCGCTCGAAGCTCCATTTGGTGCGTTTTTGGATTTTTCAGAAAGGTATCAGATCCCTCTACGCACTACCATATTCAAATTCAAAAATTTGGTGAATGAAAGGTGGTCAAAATGGTGTTTCTTCTTCTGCATGCCCAGGCATAATTACATTCAACCATTGAGTTGCCAAAGGATCTTGCTAACAAGTAAAATAGAGGTGGTTCAATGCTTGAAAGGGAAGGTGAGGTGAGTGTTGTGGTGAATAGGAGGGATATTTCTTTACAAGTTAACCAAGGTAGATTTGATGTAAATGAAGTAAAGCGGGAACGTAAAATTGCATTACTTCTCTTAAATTAAGAGAAGTAAAGTAATTTGGGATCACCGCATTAAAAAATTAAAGAAAATGGAATTATGTGGTGAAAGTAAACTACTTTACTTCACAAAAAGGAAAAGTAAAGCAAATGGAGAATAACGATGATAAAGAGGCAGTAAAGTAACCTCAAATCAACGCAATAAGAGGAAAATGAAAAGTAAAGTCATGCGATGAAAATGAGATAATTTACTTTTCTAAAAATAAGAAAAGTAAAGTAGTTGGAGAAGTGTGATGGAAAATTTAGTAATGGGGGGTCAGATTCCCACAGGTAAGGAGAAGTTACAGAACTTCAAACGGCCATAACATTCTGCTCGGAGCTCCGTTTAGCTTGTTTTTGGACTTTTCAGAAAGGTCTCAAATCCCTCTATGCATAAAAATATTAAAATTTAAAATTTTTTATGGTAAGGTGGAAAAAAATTACATTACTTATTCTACACTTCATTGTACAGTTACAGTTAACCACTGCCATTAATGAGGCATGGATGCCAATTTATTCATCTGTAAGAAAAAGTACAAGATGGAATGGGCTTTACAGATAACCCATGCTACCTCCACATTAGTAATTGCATTTTTGGAAAATGGGAGCATGTATTCAATTTTTTCACATTCTCTTTCTTCTTTTCCAAATTGCTATAAATTGTAAAGGAGATATATTGTAAAGGTTTGTCATTTTTCTCCCCATGCTCCCATATTTTGGGGCTTCAAGCCTTTATTCTAGAGATTTTAATGGAATTCTCTTGCCTCTTCTTGCTAAAATGATGTGTTAGGAATTAGTATTCACATGGTTGTTAGTATTTGTTACATGTTAGTTTATTATACATATATATTGTTATAACAATATATATTCGGGTGTGTTGTAGTTTCCTATTTTATAGGAAATCAATTTTCCTATTGATATGGCTATATATTAGCCTGTGAATGTAATTCAATATATGTCAAATACAATATCATATTATTATTTTCCCATGTGACAATATTGTTGTTCCAATATTTGGTATCAGAGCGAAAGAGATCTGTGACTTTGCGTTGGAGGGGAAATTATGGACGGCTTTCCATCCAACTGAACGTGGTGTTCTTGGTGATGTATTAGAGTTTTATTTTTTGCATTTTGCAGAGTTTGCATTGGATTTGTCACTGCCCAGCCTGCATTGGCATATGTACCGAATCCTGATCACAAATGATTCAGATGATTACTAAGGCAGCCGATTCAACACGTGTTGCATGCATGATCTGCTAAGTGGAAAATCCTGCTCATAACGTCAACATATTATTCTTCTTGCAACTTCCAGGTCTATTTATTTTGTGTCCTTGAACAAGTGAAAATTGTAGATCATATGTTTTTTAAGAACAATTCACTTAACACTCATGTACAACAGTTACGCATTGGTTGAGATCCGTGCCTATTTTTGGGGGCTGTGTATATCCTTTGGCTCGGGACCTCCATTGACCATGTCTTCTGATCCACGTTTGGTGTTAGGGAGATACCTATGAGGTTGAAATTTTATTTGCTTAATCCATTCACTTCCACGTTTAGATGCAAACCAGCCTGCTGTCCATTGACGGATTTGATCAATCTGTATTGTTGGCATATCCTCGCACTATCATCATTGGTGATTTGTATTGATCTTTGATAATACCATGGAAGATTAAATCGACTGATTTTTTGTGCAAAATACCAATATTTGGTACTAAATTGACATTGTCGAGATCCTTGGTGGATTTGGATGATTTCGACTGCAGCATCTTATTTCCTCTTATACAGCTCTGACTCAAGCTCAAAATTCTCTATCTCTATGTAGAATTTCTTTAAACAAGTCATTGAGCCTACAAATCTGTTTATATCAGGATATTACATTACATACATGCCATGCAGAGTAAGAATCTGATCCTCTATTACCACGATTGCATGTAGATTTGTCATTTAAGGTTCTTTACTATTAACAACATATTCTTGGGGTTACAACTGTCCACCATTCACAGCTACAATGCTTTCATTGGGTCCTCCACATACCGCTATTGCACATGGTTTTGCATAACTTGCGGTTTTACGTAATTACAGTCAAGTCGATTCAGGTCAAGAGTCTAAAGTTTCATGGTTTCGTATATTTAGTCAAAAGCCATATATGAGTGTGTAAGATTCTATTCAAAATTTGAGTTTTTTTGTTATTTTAAAATAGTATATGTCAAATTTTTAATCAATATCTATTAGCTATATTAAAATTTTAATTGTTTGTAAAAAGGCGCAACATTGGTAGAAACCGACGTCTTGTCATTTGGGTCAAAATTGTAAAATGAGCTTCATTAACAAATTCACTAAGTAAGTAGCATCTCACTGGAGGATGGAGGCACAGGAGGTTGGAGGTCATTCAATGACCTCTCGTCAATCACCAACGACAGGGTTGCACGAAGCTATGGTGATAGTGTGTGTGTGAGTTTTCTTTCTTTTCAAAGTTACAGTTGATTCCAGTTGTGTGCAGCGTAATTTTTTCTTAGTGTTCCTGTTATGGCTTGAATAAGTGAAATGTTCACATTGAAGGGGGGGAACATGGTCTCAATGTTCCATTTTCTCTTTTCATATTTGTAATCAGTGAGTGATATTTTCTGCATAATTCCCTGAAGGAAAAGCATTGTGGACAGATGAAAGCACAAAAGAAAAGTAGCATCATGATATTGAGGTTGTTGGTTGTCCTGTAAAACCATCCCTGTTGAGGTTGTTGGTTGACCTTTAAAACCATCCCTTGTTGAGGTTGTTGGTTGTCCTGTAAAACCATCCATGTTGAGGTTGTTGGCTGTCCTGAAAAACCATCCAAATCATGAGCATGCACGAGCGGCACGCTGCAGAAGGAACTGCAATTGTTGTTCTCCCATGTTCGCACTAAGGGGGGGAATGTTATGAATCATTATGTTAGTGCTTACATTATAGTTTGTTAGTTAATATTTAATGTATTGTTATATATTAAATATTAGGTTTGAATGTTTATTGTTATAATATATTGTTTCAACAATATATTATTTATAGAGTTTTGTTGTACCCGTAAAATTATAAACGGGTAAGTTGTTTGATACACTTCCTATTTAATAGGAAGAGGTTAGTCTATTGTAATGGCTATAAATTAGCCTAATTCATTGTGTAATTGTTGTAGCAATAATATAGAAAAATAATATAATTATTTTGTGTGTTTTACCTATGCAAGTCTGATCCAAAATTAATAAGAAGATAATGTCAAGAGTTGAGAGCTATGGTCAATAAGGATGAAGGTACCATCATGAGTTTTAAGAATCAGTTGGAGGATGCAATTAAAATTTTGAGATCAAAGGAATATGAATGTAACCAGATGAAGAAAAAATAGGTTGATCATGAGAATTCATCTGAAGATAGTAGTTCCCATGATCACGTTGGAAATGAAGAGGTTGTGTTAGACCAAGAAGAAGATCTGGTGTTCCATAAAAATAAGACTCTCAAATCGAATTCAATCATCAAGGAAATGGAATCTTAAGTTGAAGGATTTTCAGTTGATCTCAATACCAAGTAAGAATAATGTTTTAACCTCATGAAGTAAATGGAAACCCTAAAGGATAAAGAGGGTGATTACATAAAAAATGAATCATATTTGAGGTCTTTTAAGGAAGAATTGGATTAGTAATCCATCAAGGTGAAGTCTTACGAGAAGTTGAAGAGGATCACTATGGCCTTAGATGATAATTTAAGTATTCAAAGGTATGATGATGACAAAAATAGGTCTTGGTTTCATTGGAAACCATAAAAAAAGGATTATAGATTATGAGAATCCTAATCTACCAAGTTAAGAAGTTTGTCCTAGTTCATATGAATATCAAAAGAAAGATGTAAGTACGAGCAATGTCGATATCAAAAATCCAAAATCAGTGATACAACCTAATGCCATGAGGTATACTAGTCCATTTCATGTTTATTGTTACTCATGTAGTGTGTTTGGTCATAGAGTAAGGGATTGTAGGAGTTCTTTCACTAATATGTACCCATGGAGCAATGGAAGGGGTCACAACCCATATCATTTGAGAGGTAAGAGTGTTACTTGTTATAATTGTCATGAAATATGTCACATTGCTAAATTATATCATTTTGAGTCAACAAGGAAGGTCAAGAAGTTTTTTGATCCCAAATTCAAGGAGCTATGGATGCCTAAGTTAGTCAAAGAATTTAATCTTACTAATATAGCCAAGAAGGTGCCTATAACTTTTAATACCATCTTGAAGTTATATCTTGAGGATAATTTGAAAGTGACATTTAAGAAGCATAATCTTGCAAATGAGGTAAAGAAGGAAGAACCAAAGGTTAAGAAAATCATATTTGTTTGATGGAAATTCAGTTAGTAGTACCCAAGAATACTAATAAGAAGAGCCTGGATATGATTTGTAATAAAAGTGTGTTGTTGATCCAAATGCTTGAGGTTTGTTTGTATTTGTATCTTGATATGTTTAGTGTCATATTATACTTCATGGTGGTAAAATCATAGACTTCTTTGAGGAGGTTAGTTATAAATCTGGTAAAATCATAATGAAGAATTCCAAGGTATATTTTTCTTTGTTCTTGGTTAAGTAATTTTTCTTAAGGCTTCAAGAAGAAGTGTGTGTATTTTGTAAGAATATGGTGTCTTGGTGATATTAAAGTAAGAGTAATAGATGATTAGGTATTATTTTCATAATGATCTTAAGATTGTGTTGTGAGAACTAGAAAAGATGTTTGGTACCCAAAGGTAGAGCTATAGATATCTAATCTGAGTGTGAAGCATGAAGATAACTTGTGCTTGAAGATTTATGTAGTTTTTTGAATAACAAGTGAGGTTTTAATAGGGTGAATACTTGAAAGGGGTACTCTTGTGTGGGTCAAAGTAGTCTGAGTTTGATTGAGCAACTATATTCTCATGAATAATGTATCTTAAGGGCTTGATTAGGAGTAAAAGTATTCACTAGAGTCATGATAAGACAAGAGTCATGATCAGTGATCTATGTTCCTATGGATTGGAAGGATTACAAGGGTTTGTTTTCACTTTAATATTGAAAAATTAGGTTATAATAGTGAAGATGATTGAGATGAGAAACTAGGAGATAGAGCTTGAATGGATACATTGAAAGGTGATTCAATGTATGTTGCAATACATTTATCATCTATTCAATTTTTTCATACTATTATATTGTCTTGAGAAGTGCAATGAGGCATGTGAAGGGGACAAGCTAGCATGAAGAAGTGATAGAGGTTAAGGATTAGAAATATAGGAATGAAAAACATATAGGTAGTTTGACAATCAAATTAGAGGAGTGTGGAGAGTTGGTATATGATTTTATAAGTTGTAAGTTGTATTAAATGGATTTGTCTATTAAGACCAATATGATCTTAAAACTATAAGAGTATTCAATACTATGAGGGATATGAATACCTTAATAGGTTTGTAGATGGTTCTTAGAAAGGAATTTGTGAATTTATTTAAGACAAGATGACAATATAAGAGACCTAGTTGATGAAATAATAGAGGTGTGTGTAAAATAAGGAGGTGTTTGATGGTTTGAGGTTTGACATCTATGTAAATAGGTCTAATTTATTGCTTCATAAGTTACTAAGCATGTTGGTTTAATATGGGTGGATCTGTTTTTTCACTTAAATTCATATTAGTATAAAAATGATTTTGTATAATCAAGAAGGTAGATAGTGATGCTTATAGGTTGCAAAAAAAAATCTTCAATAAGGTTTGCAGGTTGAAGGTGTTATAGAACTAGTACAAGTAAAAGGAAGATGAATGAGCAATGGTACCATATTAAAAAGAGTGATAGACATAGAGGCAGAGCATTCATGTTAGATACCTAAGTCTAAGTTCCATGTGGTTCAAATAAGTGTTAAGAAGAATAAATTTTTTGTAGAAGTCATGATCAAGTAAGTGGTAAGTTTGTTTGTGTTAAGGATTTGAGATCCTTGCAAGGAAGGTGAACACGTGTTGTTGAGATCCCTTGAATGGTTAATTACTTTACAAGTCATTTTGAACTTAAATTTTCTCCAAGTGTTATATATTGTTTCTGATAAGGTGCTTCCCAAAGTTTGTATAGAATTTTGAAGGTAAGTAGAGATGCATGACTATTGTTGAAAATTATGCTTCAAGTCCTAATTTTGGCATGTGTCACTTGAGAAATGGAGATTGATCAGATAATACCAATATGTTCTTATGAAATATGAAGTGAGCTGAGGATCTAAGAAGGCTACAAGAATGATGGATTGTCATGGAATATGCTTCAAGGAGATTTAAATGTTTATAAGCAATTATTTGAGGCTAATTTCTGGGTTTGATTTTCATATGATGAAATTTATTGTCTATTGATTAGTTGTGTGTTCCTCATATATGGAAAGTGGTGTTTAAGGATTTTCATATTTTCATAGTGAAACAAGAGTGTTATAAGTTCATTTAAGAGATTTGAAGGTATGTAAGAAAGGTTGTGAGTCAAGTTAAGGCATGTTTGTACTCCGAAATGTTTTTCCAGAAGAATATAGTAAAAATGGTGTTACTAGTACAATATTGAGATTGGTCGATTATTTATAGCTTATAGTGTTGTTTTTAAAGGTAAGAAAAGTAGTGTTCTTTTTATATGCTCTAGTAGTTGTTAAAGCATTTTTTATAGTGTTGTTGGCATCACAAGGAGTATAGGATTCAGGGGGAGCTAGATAGAGCTCAATGAGTAGGTGTTTTGATTATCTCAAGAAGGTATGTCATTCACGATTATGTTGCAAATAAGTAGCATCAAGGGCATAGTAAGTTACAATAAGAAGCTAGTGGAGAGATGATGCAATCTTGGTTATAGATGATCTGAGGAATGTCAAGAAGTGTCGGCGGCACCTTTTATGAGGATTCAGTGGGATCTAGTTAAGGTATGGACATGTTTTTTTTTCTCTTGAAGATCAGTTTTGCAATTGAAAGGTAAGTTTTTAAGTAGTTAGTAGTGTTTGGAAATCAATGTAAGGTCTACATCATTGGTTTTTAGTAAATCAAATAAACTTTTGTTGTCTATGGTCCTAACTACTCTTGAGAAGGTGTACATGAGTCATTGGAGTGTACATGTAAGGGAGAGCTAGTTAAGCTCACTACATTGATGATATAAGTTTTCTTGATGGTATTCAAGTTGTTGATAAGAAAGGGGGAGCTATACAGGTGGTTAATAAAGATTAGTTGCAACAAGAAGATCATAGTTACATGAAGAATTTTTCAATACTTAAGAAAATACAAATGCAAAGCAACTAAAATCAGTTAAGGGGTAGTTTTTTAGTGTTTTAATTCTACTCGTCCCTTCGAGAACAAAAACAAATAGCTTCTAGTGCCCTGATCCAGCCTAAAATTTATTGTGAATAAGCCAGGTTCACTGGCACATCACTCAGTCTGAGATGAGTGCTCACCCAAAGCACGCAAAGGCACTATGTCCCTCTTTAGAGTTGCTTGTAAAAAATTTTAGCATGATGGTGCATAAACGTATCCAGATTCATTACCAATAGTAAACAACACACAATGCATAAACTAGATCTAGTTATTAGAATATGAATATATATATATATATATATATGTATATATATGTATGTATGTATGTATGTATGTATGTATGTATATAGAAGATGAACTAAACAATGAATTTAAAAAAAATACCATGCAAGAACCAGATTTATTGGTGTTCAACACCATCATCCAACCAATATGAATCATTGTATTAAACACTGTAAAACAAAAAAGCTTCTTACATTACATAATCATCTCCATGAGTCACGTGCTCAACAAAACCAACAACATAACTCTACCATAGTTTCACCCACTAACCCACACAAATCAATACATATATAAATAGGGATGGGTACATTACCTTCACCCCCCATGCACTTCTCATAATAGGTCACATGCTAATAGTAGCCATGCACCTTTACAATAGGATGCACAACATGTAAGTGCTCTAGCAATAGATTTCCTATAGTTAACTCTGAGTATAAATCCTATTATTAGCCTAAACAATGCATGGCGCTCAGTTGTCGCTTATTCCTAAAATACCATTGGACCACAAGTCTTCATGCCTCTGTGTGATCAACACGCTAACTCCAAAAGTAGCCCTTATCCACAAAATGACTAAGTCTTGATCCTGGGCACTTAGATATATTATAGAGCCGCGTGCTCTTCCAACGCCCTACATTTGCATACCCAATACTTAGGCCATTTTTGGTCCATTCAACATTACCCCACACAAGAGTAATTTTTCCCCCAGTACTGGGTAATCACCTTATCACTCTAAAGAATATATGATAAATGAATGAAAGAATAAGGAATAAAGAATATGGTGAGACATTTTATTGTGTACCCTTTTCATCTTCTAGTAGAATGAATTCTTGATATTCACTTTATATTTCTCCCTAAAACTCATACCAGTCCTTAAGCGCTACATTGGTCTTGTTAGGGATATCCATAATGATGCCATTGAACTCATCCATATTCATGTTTTCAACCTCACTGTTCAAAATTCTAAGGATGTTGGCCATACCTAAGACCATCCCTTCCATGGCATCCACATTTACAGCAATTATCTTCCTGATTCCCTTGATTTGATCCATATGTTGTTTCTTTTCAGCATCCAACGTATCATGCTTTGTTTCTACCAAGGTAACTCATTTTGTACACCCGAGTGTTTCATCCTTTTTTTCATGTAGAAATTCATTCTCCTCTACCTTTGTCCTTTCTTGTCTTAAGTTATTAGGCATTGTACACATGGCCAATACTGTATCTACCTTCTTCATTTCATCCTTTAAGGCTTGCAAAATAACCTCGTAGTTGGATATCTTTCTTGCAATTGAAGCCTTGATCCTTCTTCTACTACATCCTTTTTCTTAGGGAGGAATGCTAGTCCTTCCTCTAGAAGTAGGAAAACTATCGTGCGCAGATAGTGTAATTTAGACTTGAAGTCTCGAGGCACCTTCTCCTGAAAATCAGGCCTCTTCTACAAAATCTCATTTGTGATCTGATCCACCATCGTTTTAACATTCTAGGCCTTAGCTACTACATTATCTTGCTCCTAGGTGAGGTACTCGATATCTGTGTATTTGTCCTTATTATAATCTAATAATACCCGTATTTTTGCCACCTTATCAATATTTCGGCAGACTACTTCTGTTGACATTTTGACCAATGCATTACACACATGTTCATCTAAAAAATTTGTTGGCTTAATAGTCACACGACATGTGTAAAGATCCTTCCTCATCTTTTTCAAACTACACGCATCCTCGTAAACATCAAAATCAGCCTCATCCATGTGATTCTGCATACTCCAAGATAGTTGTTTACGAGTGCACATGTCAGCCATTTCCAGGTCCATCCAATCCCAACCATATAATTACGTGTTGGGAAGAGTACTCTGGAAGTGGGCACGAATAATTTTTGAAGGGTCATCCATATATCCAAAGTTCTGAGTACCTGTTGCCTATTCCTCATCATGCCCACCTACATACTTGATAACATCCTCATGAGTAGACACGCCATCTTCTTGTATTATTTCCATGCGTGCATCCTACTATACAGTTCCTTTGATATCCTGATTCACTTATCCTTCATCCTCCCATTCCTTTTGCACAAGGCATACTATGACTTTTGTGTCTCCACCAACACTGTTCTCTCCTTCACCAGAGTGTTATTCAAGAATACTTATGCTTGGGTCTATAGTATCATAGACTACGAGCTCACCAATATCTTCATCTTCTTGCATTTCCACATTGGGGGTGGCCTCTACTCTATGCTCACCCATACTTGGAGTTTCCTCCTCTTCCTACATGCTTGGCTATGGGGATTGCTCATTATCTTTAATAGGAACATATTTCATGTGCTTTATCCTTTCTTCCTCCTCGTCCTTCACAGGAGTCACGCATGGTGATCTCCTTACTGGCTGTGAAGTCCATGTGTCAGTGTCTCTTAATGTGTGCCTTCTCCACATAACTCTCATAGTATGCACAAGAGTAACATTGTCTTCTAGTTCTTCCTTCTATATGACGTTTTCTACTCCTGTAGGCACTAGATCCTCTTGACCAAGGGGCACAGATGTAACATGCCTTGAAGTCCCTATTGTTTTCCCCTTCTTTGGAGGTCTTGGAAGTGCCATATTTGTGCCCTTCACCACTTTTCCATCCTTGAACCTTGGCCTCAGATATATATATATATATATATATATATATATATATATATATATATATACGCATGCTGGTTCAATATTCCGTATGGCCAAACTCTCTGGCATGATGTCCACATTGCCTAATTCCATGGATTCTACATAGGCCTCTTTACCTAGCCATCCATATATTTTGTGTTGAATGTGAAGATATGCATCCACCTTGTCTATATCAAATTAGATTTGGTGCATGTCATGGAATTTGTTTATAGAATATTTAAAGTATCTTGTGGTAAATGCAAAGGGAAAATTACACCAGGGTCTCTTTTCTCCAAACTTCATATGGAACTACCCTCTAAAATGCTGGTAAACTACAAATTCATTCTCTCCGTCTAACACCTTTGGTAATTAGGGCGGAATGTGTCACTCTCCCTCAAATTCCCTATGCAATCTCCTAAACCACTTGTCTAGGAATTCCTTGTATGTATTGGAAGTAGTCCCACATAGAGTGTACTTTGCATATTTCTTTACTGGGGACTTATTATCCAATAGAAACTCCCAGATATTATCCCTAGGTTTGTTGGGTACTCCAAGTTCACTAAATACAATCAATAATAGAATTGTGCCTCAGGTAATCTTATCACCTTTATCTACTTAGACGTGCACCTCATTTACCAATATTTTTGTGATGTACTTGGTGATATTTTAGTATGTCTTGTTGACCATTTGTGTGTTATATGCAACCAACACATTTTCACCTTGTTTTATCAATCAATGGAACCCAACTTGCTCCCCGCTAAGCATGCTACAACTATAGTGCCCATATATATAATGTTTGTGACTTTGAAGGATCAACCCCCCTTCGTATACTAGTGTAGGGCTGTTGTGGCATCAATGACCTCATCATCTAATAGTTCTCTAACTATCTCTGAACCCAGTCACACAACCCTCTCACCTTCCCAATCAACTTGGTAGTGATCCTCATTCTCCTGTTCGCGAAGTAGAAAAATTCTTCATGGACTCGCAACATTAGCCATTGATACAACTGCTTGGGCTTCCCAAAATAGGGCAACTCCATAATTTGCATGACCCCCATGCTTTCAAGTAATTTCTTCATAGAGTCATCTAAGACCATAGTTCTGTCCAACAATCGTCAATTTGTCCTCCTATAAACTTCTGCTACAACGTCCTATAGGCATTTTTCAGTGCGGTGGTTCATCTTTAAAACCCTACACTATGTAATTTTTTTGGTCCAAGGCCACCCCTCAATAACGTATTTTAGATATAACATCTCGAATAGCCACTCCTCTCCTCGATCATCAACCTCCTTCTCTACTACATGATTCCTCTGTGGTGCCATTGCTCCTTTCAATTTTGCAAGTGTGAAATGAAAACCCTAGCTATCACGTAAACAAAACCTAAGTCACCCTCCTATCACGCACATGCACTACCACTTGAATCCTACTTTTGTACCTGGATGCTCAACAACGTGCTTTGAAATGTGACAAGTTTACTCATTCTACAGAGTGCTCGTCATCTCTAGCTCTTATTCACACTTCTTAATTTTTCTTTGAAATCGAAAGGTAATGAATGACATTAAAATTTTTGACTTTAAACCAAGTTTCAAAAAGATTCCCTTCATTAATTACTCCACCTACCACCATACATGGCATTAACTCATATTGATCACTTTTCATGCCTCCTTATCCCATGCCCTAATCTCTTGCGCCTCAAAATTTTGTGCCTCACTCATAACTTTCTAGTGTGCCACTACTTATATGTCACAGATATCCTCTACATGTGCTTCCTTATGCCGAAGTATTTATGCAATGTGACCCAAACATACGTAGCCTCAAATGTTGTATCCTCCTTGAGTTATACTGAGTTCTCACCACCTTACACATGGTCTTTAACTTTGAGCAATTCTCCTGAAGTTCTCATCACTTCTCAAAACCTCTTCCCTTTATGGACACCAGTGAGTTTATTTCTTTTTTTGTACCAGATTAACCTTCTTTATCCATACCACAGTAAGGGTATGTGCAGTCCTCTATGCATAAAAACACTTGAGATTCTAATCAAATTCTGGTGCGTAAGCACACTTATTACATAAAACACTGAACTAAATTGACTAAGCATAGCAATAAGCAAGGAAACACATTTTAAGGAAATACAACAAGGGAAATCTAATCTAAATGGAAATACTACCTTATTACAAACACCAAGAAGGCTTATTTATAGGAGGGCTTTAGCCTACTTCCATTGAATTAACTAGGTAACCATGTTCCATCAAGCACCTCTAACTAGCAAGCACTTGATCCTTGTATATGAGTGATAATATACGGTCCCAACTAATGCACCTTAAAGTTTCCTAGGTGGCGCACAAAATTTGAATCATAAAGAAGTACCATCTTCCCAACCTCAAGATTCTTGTTCTTGATGTGCCTGTCATGCCATGCCTTCTACCTGGATTTTTCTTGCTTATGAATCCAATGTGCTATGGCGCACCTCTCATCCAACTATATCAACTTGTTAATTATTTCTTCCAATGCTTTCTCATCAGCTAGACCTCCTGCTCGTACAATATGCAAAGAAGGTAACATGAATTACATGGGAAGAACTACTTCTACGCCATACACCAATTGAAAGGTTTTTTCCTTATTCAACTGTTTCTAGTATTTTATATTTTCCCAAAGTACAACATAAACTTTATCATCCCATTCTTTCCTTCCAACATCACAAATCATTGTCAAATTTTGGCTCAATATCTTGTTGAAATCCTTAACAATCTCATTTTCCTAAGGGTGATAAGGTGTTGTCTTATGGTGTGCAATCATAAATTCATCCAATCATATCTTGATTGTCACATTCAGGAAATGAGTGCCCCTATCACTTGTAAAACTCAAAGGACATCCATACCTAGTAAGAATATTTTACCACAAGAACCTTGTTGTTGTAGTCAATGTAGAATCCTTTGTAGGCATTGCTTAAGCCCACCTTGTAAGATAATATGTACAAGTGATGATATAGTGCGATCCATTTCTGCATGCATATGGGGAAATAGGACCCACAAAATCAATTTCCCATTTCTCAAAAGGCTCTGCACTAGTAATAGGCTTCAGAGGCATTTCATCTCTCTGCCTAAGTTTTCCAAGGCACTGAAAGTGATCACACACCTTAAAATACTCCTTACAATCCTTGTACAAGGTTTCCCACCATAAACCAACTAGTAGAATCTTGCACATTGTGGTGTCACCTGTAATACCGCCATGAGCCTCTGCCATGATTTTTGTGCATTCATGATCCAGTACACACCGGCGTAATACTTCATCTCGGCCTAGTTTGTATAAGTAACCATTGATCAACATGAAAGGTGTGGCACAAATTGTAAGTTGTTTCTTTTCTAAGGCCTTCATTCCTTTGGGTGCCATACATGTGCGTAAAAAGAGAACAATATCCTCTAACTCCAAGGGCACGCAGTTCAACCTATATAAATGTGCATCCAGTATTGTATCTTAAATAATCTATGCATCCTCTCATGATTGAATCCTTGATAAGTGGTTTGGGCCAGAATTAATTTTACCTGACTTTACCACAACTGTAAAGTCAAACTCTTGGAATAAGAGAACCCATCGGCATATGTGCCCCTATAAAATGATATTATTTACCAAGTATTTAAATGCCATGTGATCTGTATAGAACATAAAAGGTGTTGCTAAATAGTACTTTCTAAACTTAAGCAGCACGAAAATCATTAACAAAACATCGCGCTCTCTAGTTGTATAATTTTGTTCTGTAGGAGTCAAATTTCTACTAGCAAAGAAAATAGGATGATCTACAATACCTTCTCCAAGATGAGCTAGAATTGTACCAATGGCCATGCTAGAGGCATTCACATGTACATGAAAATTTATATTCCATAAAGAAAAGCGCAGAATAGGTGATGTAGTAAGCCTTTCCTTCAGCGCTTCGACTGCGCGTTGTTGCAGTTCTCCCTAATAGAACTTCACTCTACCTTTTAATAACTCCTCCAAGGGTGTGGAAATCTTAGCATATCCTTTGATAATGTTTTTGTAATATCTTATGTGGCCCAAGAATCCTCACAAATCACTCTGATTGGTGGGTTCCTCCAAGCCTAAAATGACTACAATCTTAGCTGGATCTACCAACAAACCCTTATTGCACATGACATGCCCTAACAAAGTTCCAAAAGGTGTATTAAATACAAACTTCTTGAAATTTAAAGAAATTTTAAACTATTTTCACCTCTCAAACATTAACTGTAATTTTTCACAATGATCCTTGATAAGCCCATACACGGTCCAATCATCCAAGGATGTTTCCCCAGTTCTTGACATGACGACCCTATTGCTAAGCATGGGAGGGTTGTGTGCATGCTCTCATTGACCGTTGTCGACTTTTTCCTTATCGCAGTGAAGATTTTGCACCCTCCCTCCTCCTTCTTTCCTTTTCGGGTCATTGTCGACACCCCAAACGGTGGACCTGGTAGCATCGTGGACGATTATCTGGTTAAAGGAAAATTATCACTTCCTCGAGTTTTCCTGGTCGTCGCCATTAATGTGATTAATAATTATTATCATTATTTTATCCGTAAAATCATAAAAATAATGTTTATAATAATATTATAATTTATATTGTCGATTTACGATAAAATTTGTTTTTGTGTCGAAATTTTATCGCTAATGTAATGGATTAACTTTAAGTTATACTTTATTTATTTATTTACTTCGTTTTAGGGTTTTTATGTTCCTTTTTAGGTTTAAAAAAACAAATAAATAAATAAACAAAATAAAAGATTTAAAATTAAAAAGCCCATGATTTTGGGGGTGGTTAGGGCAAAGGGGGATCCTTTAGGATTTTTTTTTTTGTCTTATTGATGAATGAAGTCAAGCACTTCCACCATGGAGGGAGGGGGGAAAACTCTAATACCTGTTTTGCACACCCACCAGGTACGTTGAGGGAGGCTATGATTCTCATTTTGGATGCATAGGGATTCCTAGTTTTAATGCAAACAACAAAGAGTGGCAGGAATGGGTGATTATGAAAAAGTGGTACAAAAGACGTGGATTTCCTTGCAAGGTAGTCACACTGTGTCACCATATGCAACAAACAGTGGCTCCAACCCAATAGAGTTTACATTGACCAACATACTTCCAGCCTATGCCAAACTGGAAGCTTCTAGAGCAGGTTATGATATCCGTCCAAGCATAATGGAGAGAGGAATTTTGTCAGATGTTGTAGTTACACCTACCTTGATAGACATGTATGTAAAATGTAGAAGAATAGACAAAGCACGTGTATTGTCTGATAGAATACCCCAAAAAGATGTGTTCTCCTGGTTTGCAATGATAGCAGGATATGCAAAATGGATTTGTTGAAAATGGATTTGTTGAAAATCCACCCGTGTGAACTATTTGATAGAATGCCTCAATGGAGAGAGAATGTTGTCTCATGAATGTGCGTAGTCCATTCCTGTAAGGGATTTGAGATCCTCGGCCCCATATTTTCTGAGTCATCAGAATATTTTAGACTACGGAGAAAGCCATGTGGTGGTCAATTTGGACATAATATTAAGGCCATTATTACTGTTTGAAGGACTGCAATCTTACTTGATCCGTTGAACCAAGGTGTTATTAAATTTGTGGATGAACTCAGGCAACAACTTCCTTGAAAAATCTCATCAAAATTTTAGGGATTATATCCCATGGGCCTCAAAGAAAATCCTGATACTTCTTCATACAAGTTCCCCTAGACATTGGCTAGGATATGCCCAGAAGTAGATAAATGGGCTGCAACATGAGCTTCCGTTTTCAAGTTCCATGTGCTGGAAATTTCTTTGGATGTGGTTTGTACATATATGGATTCAAATGTTGCAGATCACGAGTGACAGGCTTACCCTCATACCCATTGGATGAGCTTGCCAGAAATGTTAGTACCAAGAACCTTGGACATTTGTCACAGCCTAAAAAGCAATCTTACTCATCTCCTTGCATGGGTGTAGAAGGTACAAAATGGGTTCGTTGTGAAAGCTTGAAGGATTTTGTGCAAAGGTAAAATGGTTAATATTGCGGATGCTCATGAATTTGTTCAACAAAGTGCTTAAGGGAGATGCTGAACCGAATCTCATGGTTTCAACTAGCTTCGTTCCTCCCAGGCATGGTTCATCTCCCCTTACCTCTCATAATTCTCGTGTTTTAGTTCTCAATTGCAACTTAATAGAATTTTAAAATATTAGGATTATAATACAGTTCTTTATTTATATCAACTCGTTGTAAAACAATGAAATATCATGTCGTAACTCACAAAGTCAAAATAACTCGTTTACATTAAAACATGAACTTTCACCCTCATTCTGAGGTGATTTAGAAAACTTCCTACCCAACTAGATCGCTACAATATTGTTTTATCGACCAGACAAAATTGACTTCCCAGTAATAAAGTTGATCATCTCCCTGTTTAAATAGTTAATTTTTGCATTTTTCGGAGACTCATTAAGTACCCTTCTAACTCTGAAAACGAGATGTTAAGCTTCATTTGTGTACCTTGTTATGTGAGGAGTCACCTTGACCTCTGGATTGACCCTGAACGAAAATATGTGATATTTTTGATGCTCTTATAGGAGCCCTGTTACACTGGTTTACAGCAGTAGAAAGTTGTCAAATCTAGAAAGTTGGCTTTTGTTTTGAACCGCCATTTGAAACCTGGATAGAGAAATTATTTCCCGTCTTCACAAACCTCTATTGTTTTTACTAGAAAATTGCATGGAACTTTTAGTTTAGGGAAAAACACTTTTCTGGATAGTTTGACAATGGCATTTTGTAGGCCTCTGGTCGTAGTTTGACAAGGTCAAACTGGACCAATTAGGACTAGTGACTTCAGAAAACTTGTCGTCATTTGAAGACTGTTTTCCAGTTCTGAATTATGTTGACTCTATTGAATTCTCCATATATATGGGAACTTGTAGGAAGTTTCTTGTGGCGCGTTCATCCATCGAACGTTATTTTTGGACATGGATTTCCGAGCCCTCGAACTAACTTTTGTTCAATTTGCACTGGGCCAACTACGACTAGTGGCCCCATAAAACTAGCCTGCCAAACTCAAACCATTCACTATTTCCCAATTCCGTCAGTTGCTATGAACTCTTGGTATATCTGGGGACAAGTAGAAAGTTAATCATGGTGTGCATTCTCATCAGAAGATAACATTTGGAAGTAGTTTCTTAGCCTCCGAGCCCGTTTTGAATGTTTTTGTAGCTAGTAAGAAAATGTAAAAATAGAAAGTTGCGGGACCTTATCGGGTTGCCAAACCACCATGGAAACTTTTAACACATGCAAATAACTGTTTAAAACTCTATAGTGTAACTTTTTGTGTGAAATATAACTTTTGACAAATGGTGTTTTCTCTCTCTTCCCTTCTCTTTCTCTCTCCTGAGTTACAAAATGAAGTAAAATGAAATGTAATGAATACATGTCTCTAAACCTTTTATTTAGATTGCAAATTGTAATTATTATCATATGTAAATGGGAAACTGAAAAAAAAATGATAATTATGTTAGATTAGGGTGGATGCCATGCCAGCGAATTATCATTGATATCATGCTCACGTGGTTTTGCAGGATGAAAGAATGATGACGAAAAGGCGATGTGTAATTCATTAATTATCATTGTAATTTATATAGTTCATTGTTAAATGAATAAATGTATAATGTAGTCTCATGTTACAGAAGGTTATATTTGATAATTTGTTGATATGTATGATGATGTTAGTTTCAAGGACATCTAGGAAATGTGCATTTAATCATAGGTTCAATTTTGATTTATAGTACACATGGTAAAAAGGTTTGATATTTATATAAGGTAAATGAATTTGAAGTAATATCTTGTAGTGCATATTTAGTGTTCAATAAATGATTAATGAGTCATCTTGTGCATTCATACCTTGTAAATGTAATAAAGGGATCTAATCGAAACACTCTACCCTTGTGCAATATCGGAGCATAACTTGTTTTCATGTGTGATACTCCTTACCATAGAAGACATTGAAAACCGTAGAGTGAACTTAAACCCTGCACTCGATGGAAATATCCTAGTTTGAGTAAACAAGAGCCCAAGAATGGGTTTATCATCTTAGTCAGTATGTTTAGTGACATAGTCATAAACCTGGTAGATAGGAGTGACACAGTCAAATTTTTCTTGGAGTATGTAGAGCTAACTCTTCCTTTGTATCCTAGTGGACTACCTTGTCATCCCGAAGATAGATTTAAAATTAATTTTCTTCATCAAATGAAATCCATGTTGGATCCAGATGACATAGATGGAGGTTGTGACTTAGTTATTCTAGGCCTTAAACTCTTGTTAATGAACTCCTTAACTCCACTCAACTAAATGTGTTACCTTGGTTTCTCTCAACATAACACCTTGGTCCTTTTCTGAAGGTGGTTTAGCATAAAATGTGTCCTCTCACTTAAAAATGCATTTATAGTTGAGGGGTAGACCCTTAGGTGAAGTTGGGAATTAATCTCAAACTCAGTTGATTTGGATGTTAACTTGGGGTTCATGTGTAGCTTCAAGTCTCCTTAATCATCTATGTCTTCAAGAGGTTAGACAAACAGTTTGTAACTCCTTTTACAAGACAATGCTAAAAATAAGACCATAATGTGATGTAGAAAATAAAGCATATAAGAGTAAAAATGAGATTTGAGGTTCAGAATAATGCCACTCTTGAAGACCTTATATCTCAATTAAACATACTCTTTTGTTTCAAAGAATATGAATTGTTCTTTGTGTGTCCAACCTTCGAGAAAACAAAATACTTATATAAATCCAAATGGAATTTCTCAAGTCATTGAAATAGAATAAATATGGTAGGGAAATACCTATACCGTGATCGAAGAATGTTTTGGTAAAAATATATCTTGTATCTAAATCTTTGTTAAATCCTAATATCACTATATGGACGCCAAGTCACATTCACTTGAGTTGTAAGAGTAAAAAGGTAGACATTGAATATATGTTTGAGAAGAATATTCTTAACATAAGAACAAGATAATTAAGTATTTTATATGCATTTGAATTATGCCAAATAAGTATGCAAGTTATGGAAAATTTTGTAAAGAATAAGAAGCCAAATTAAAAGGGTCGAACGGTAATTTAACCATGGAATAAACTTAAGAATCTCTGGGTGGACAAACGAGAAATTTATACTTGTGCAATAATGTTCTTGGAATGTTAATCGTAACTAAAATACAATTAAAGAAATGATGTGTTGTGGGTTTGCCCATCCTGAAGTCATTTTTCTTGTGGTTGGGTCATTACTAGTAACCATTCATTGGGAAAAGTGTGGCATCGACATGCCTATGTTGTTTTCATGTGTCTATGTGAGTCGATGACTTATGTAATTGTCGTATGCGAGTCGAGTTTTTGTACTTGGAGCCCTTGTTGTGTTGTGTGTAGTGAGCAATGTAAGTCAAAAAAAAAAATTATCTTGGTATTTTACGGTTGTAATTGTGTGTGTAAAATGTGGGCACTACATATGGTATCAGAGTGGAGGTTCATGCTCTTGAACCTCTGGGATGGATTGGAGTTGTGATGATTCTGCATGATGGTGGTGGATATTGGAAGAGTAATGTGATATATGTTGTAATGTGAACAATGTTGTAATTGTGACCTTATGGAAGCACATGTGGTGCATGTCACTTAGTGCGTATTTGTTATCATATTGATGTGCTTGTGATGAGATTATTCACTCTCTATTTTGTTGATTCAATGAGGAATTCGGGTGTAATGTACTTCCTTGTTGTTTGTGAATGGAATGTTATTGTGGATTGTTGAGGGTTAGAACATTTTGGATTTATGTGATGTGAAGGTGTATTGATGTATTGCATGACAAAATTGATGTAAAGTGAATCACATTTTATCGTGATGTCATCACCATATTGTGATTAGTTGTGTGCATCGTCATGTTGTATTGCAATTGACTATATGTGGTAAGGTTAGACATTGTGTTCCTCATACATATAATTCATGTAATATGTGATGAGTTCATGTCGTGATTTAGGGGCATATGGTGAGTATGATCCCTAGTGTACAATGATTGCACCTTGGGTGCAGGATGTGGTAATGTGATGTATCGTAACCTGTGAAAGTAGTGATTGTGTTATACCCTGTATATAAATACCATGCGTAAGATGTTATGGTTAATGTTTGTGAATCACCATTGTGTTAGTGATGTAGTTATGTGTATGTTGTGAACCTTACACTAGACGACCCTAAGGGGATAAATTATCAAGAGTGTATGTGTGGAGAGAGGAGGCGTGGACCAGGTTTTCATAATCTTGAGCTGAGTACGAGTGAGGAAGTGGAGTCTTATATAGACTAAAAACCCACTTCTATCTATTTAGTATACTTCGAGCTTTCTCAATATATTTTGGGTGCACACCACCTTAGGCTCAACTTATGCAACTAGAGTTCCCTACTCTTTCCTATTGGATTTTTCATTGAATAATCCTATGTGATTTTGACTATGTTGATCCTTGTGGGAGTATGGAGGAATGATTCAGGCAGAGATGATGACAGTTACATTATTTGATATACTCATTTCTAGTTACATGTATATTTTTACGAAGCTGAGTGCCCTAGCAACTCGATGAGTACCCCTTTGGTGGCAGTATGAGGCCACATAGTGATTGTAATGTGCTATTTCTCTATAAGTATTTTTATTCGTAAATTAATCTTTATCTCTTTTAGCTAGAACCAGTCGTTTTCTTGATTGACATGTTCTTATATTTTGGGCATTTATTTGATTGTTGCATTAACATTTGGATTTTGCACTAACCATGGCTAATTAGCCATTTGTTTTTTTTTCTTAGTTTTAAACTATTTTTTCATATTTAAAAGTTTTGTAGCCTAGCCCAAGGCTTTTGATTTTTGCCACTTGGAATTTGAATGGATTGTTATGCTGGTTCTAATGTTGTAATGTGTTGGAATAGGGTCATGGGATTAACCATGGAGTGGTTGAACCTATAAACCCACTTCATTGTATGGGGGTACGCCCCAAGGAGTTACAGATAACTAGTGGGTTGTTGAACCACGAGTTATTATGTCACTTGGGTTGGGGGTGACAGGGCTCTATGTGCCCAGGGAAATAGGGTGACCTGACCTCATTAAAAGGAGAAAGGAGATGGGCCTCTATGGTTGAGTGACCTGTTATTCTTTATGGCACTCTATGGTTGAGTGACCTGATATTTTTGATGGGGCTCTATGGTTGAGTGACCCGACTTGGTTTTGGCACTATGATTATTTCTCCTTGGGAGGTATATGGAGTTCTTTGGTGATGGTTTGGGAGGTATATGGAGTTGTTTTATGATGCTTCAGGAGATATATGGAGTTATTTCTGATATTCTAATATGTGTGGAGTTGGTTTAATGAGTTATGTGTACCCTTGTGAGTCTTGTTAGACATTGTTATGTTTGAGGCTTGACTCTTCCCTTGGTTGGTATGGACTATTGGATATTGTCTTGGCACTATGTTGGTACAGTCATGGATTTCTTTGGGTCTTGTGATACTCGTTGCATATGTATCAGTGTGATGATTTTGTTTTTCAGTCACTATGTGTGTACTGGATCTATGTCTAGTGACATAATTGTGGGAAATTATTTGCTATGTGGACTACTTGTTGTCATTCCATGGAGGAATTAAAAGACCTTGTGATATGATACAGTCATGAAAGTAGGTAGCAAGATGTCTCATGGGTTGTTTGTGTTGTGTTAAGTTTTGTGTGACATCTTGATGTTAGTTATTGTTGGGCACCCACAAACTTAAGACAACTAAAAAATTCTAAACAATGAATATTATAATCTTGAGATAAGAAATACTGTAAAAGAAAATGCTAACTAAGTAATAAGGTAAAATGGAACTACCAATCTTCACAAAACC
The DNA here is from genome assembly GCA_019776745.2 of Taxus chinensis. Taxonomy (NCBI): domain Eukaryota; kingdom Viridiplantae; phylum Streptophyta; class Pinopsida; order Cupressales; family Taxaceae; genus Taxus; species Taxus chinensis. Next base: position 751,156,479 of record CM034149.1, read on the forward strand.
TTGAAAGTTAAAATTTCTACCTGATGTTCCTAGGGCCACCCCGTGACCGTGATTTTGTGTCTAAAATCTTAACCTTAGAGCGTACCTTCGCCCATATTTGTTCCTTGTTGCTACCATTTCTCTTTCTTCATTGTATGTCGCATCGAGGATGATGCTTTCTTAAGGGGAGGAGAATGTAATGCCCCATTTGATGTTTCCCCAGTTCTTGACATGACGACCTTGTTGCTAAGCATGGGAGGGTTGTGTGTGTGCTCTCATTGACCATTGTTGACTTTTTCCTTGTTACAGTGAAGATTTTGCACCCTCCCTCTCCTTCTTGCCTTTTTGGGTCATTGTCGGCACCCCAAATGGTGGACCTGGTAGCATTATGGATGATTATCCGGTTAAAGGAAAATCTAGTTCTCACTTCCTCGAGTTTGCCTGGTCGTTGCCATTAATGTGATTAATAATTATTATCATTATTTTATCCATAATATCATAAAAATAATGTTTATAATAATATTATTATTTATATGGTCGATTTAAGATCATTTGTTTTTGTGTCGAAATTTTATCGCTAATGTAATGGATTAAATTTAAGCTATAATTTATTTATTTATTTACTTCATTTTAGGGTTTTTATGTTCCTTTTTAGGTTAAAACAAACAAATAAATAAATAAAATAAAAGATTTAAAATTAAAAAATCCCAAGATTTTTGGGGCGGTTAGGGCAAAGGGGGCTCCTTTGGGATTTTTTTTTTCTGTCTTATTGATGAATGAAGTCAAGTGCCGCCACCATGGAAGGAGGGGGGAAAACTCTGAACCTATTTTGTGCACCCACCAGGCATTGAGGGAGGACGTGATTCTCATTTTGGAAGTAGGGACTTCCTATTTTGTGCACAAACAACAAAGAATGGCGGGCATGGATGATTATGGTAGTGTACATAAGACGTGGATTTCCTCGCGAGGCAGTCACATTGTGTCACTGTATGTAGTAAACAAGGTTCCAACCCAATGTCAGACTTTGCATTGCCTGTGTACTTCCATCCTGTGTCTAAAAAATGGAAGCTTTCGAGCAGGGTATTATATCTGTGCAAAGCATAATGGAGAGAGGAATTTTGTTAGATGTTGCCAGTTGCAACTTCCCTAGTAGACATTATGCAAAATGTAGAAGACGTAGACAAAGCACACTGTGACATTGTCTGACAAAATACCCAAAAAATCATGTTTCTCCTTGTCTACAACGTACTAGCAGGATATGTGCCAAAATGGATTTGTTGGAAAAGGCGTGTGATATTTGATCAAACTCAAATAAATGTTGTCTCAGAAGAGATTTCCATTCCTGTCAAGGATGTTTAGTTGATCCTCGGCCCCCTAGTAGACATAAGTGTAAAATCAAATATTTTAGCTATAAACAAAGCCATGGTGGTCATTGTTTGGAATGGAATATTAAGGCCATTGTTATGTGCTGAAGGGGTATTCAATTAGCATGATCTGTTGAAGCAAGATGTTGAGAAGGCATGTGAATTTGTGGATCAAAAGGCAACAACTTCCTTACAAAAGGAATGCATCATGGATACTTTAGGGATAGATATCCCATTGGCCTCAAAGAAAGCCTAATGTCTCATGGAGTTCCATGACATTGCTAGATATGCACAGAATGGATGGGCTTCAAAAGCTTTCATTTGAGAAATTTCTCTAAGCATATACGGATTCAAATGTTGTAGAGCCACGAGTGAGAGGCTTACCCTGTATTGGATGAGCTCTCAGCCCGTGTTGCAAGAATGGAGCCTTGGACAGGCCACAAAATTTGAAACAGCAATCTTACTCATCTCCTTACGGGTGCAGAAGTTAAAAAATGGGTTCAAGTGATGGGAAAGCTTGTGGATTGTGAGCAAACGAAAAATGGTAATATTATGGATGCTCATGAACTGGTTCAACAAAATGCCAAGGGAGATGTTGAACTGAATCCTGCATGGTTTCAACTAGCTCCATTCCTCCCAGGCATGGTTCATCTCCCCTTACCTCTCATAATTCTTGTGCTTTAGTTCTCAATTGCAACTTAATAGAATTTTAAAATATTAGGATTATATTACAGTTAATTTGTTTATATCAACTCGTTGCAAAACAATGAATATTGTGTCGTAACTCACAAAGTCAAATAACACGTTTGCATTAAACCATGAACTTTCCACCCTCATTCTGAGGTGATTTAGAAAAATTCCTACCCAACTAGATCACTACAATATTGTTTTATCGACTAAGCAAAATTGACTTCCCAGTAATAATGTTGACCATCTCCTGGTTTAAATAGTCAATTTTTGCATTTTTCAGAGACTCATTAAGTACCTTTCATAACTCTAAAAATGAGATGTTAAGCTTCATTCGTGTACCTTGTTATGTGAGAAATCACCTTGACCTCTAGATTGACCCCAAACAAACATATGTGATCTTTTTGACGCTCTTATAGGAGCCCTATTACACTAGTTTACAACAGTAGAAAGTTGTCAAATCTAGAAAGTTGGCTTTCGTTTTGAACCGCCATTTGAAACCTAGATAGAGAAATTATTTCCCATCTTTGCAAACCTCTATTGTTTTTACTAGACAATTGCATAGAAATTTCAGTTTAGGGAAGAACACTTTTCTGGATAGTTTGACAATGGCATTTTGTAGGCCTCTGGTCATAGTTTGACAAGGTCAAACTGGACCGATTAGGACCGGTGGCTTCAGAAATTTGTCGCCATTCAAAGACTGTTTTCCAGTTCTGAATTATGTTGACTCTGTTAAATTCTCCATATATATGGGAGCTTGTATGAAGTTTCTTGTAGCATGTTCATCCATCAAACATCATATTTGGACATGGATTTCCGAGAGACCTCGAACTAGCTTTTGTTCAATTGGCAACTGGGCCAACTATGACCAGTGGCCCCAGAAGAACTAGCCACCAAACGTAAACCTGTTCACTTTTTCCCAATTCCGTCAGTTGCTATGAACTCTTGGTATATTTGCGGACACATAGAAACTTAATCATAGTGTGTGTTCTCACCGGAAGATAACGTTTGGAAGTGGTTTCTTAGCCTTCTGAGCCTGTTTTGAATGTTATTGTAGCTTGTAAGAAAATGTAAAAAAATAGAAAGCTACGGGACCCTCATCGGGTTGCCAAACCATCGTGGAAACTATTAACACATGAAAATAATTGTTTAAAAATCTATAGTGTAACTTGTGTGAAATAGAACTTTTAACAAATGGTGTTTTCTCTCTCTTCCCTTCTCTTTCTCTCTCCTGAGTTACAAAATGAAGTAAAATGAAATGTAATGAATGCATATCTCTAAACCTTTTATTTAGATTGAAAATTGTAATTGTTATCATATGTAAATGGGAAAAATGAAAAAAAAGAAGATAATTATGTTAGATTATGGTGGATGCCATGCCAGTGAATTATCGTTGATATCTTGCTCACGTGGTTTTTGCAGGATGAAAGAATGATGGCGATAAAGGTGCTGTGTAATGCATTAATTATCATTGTAATTTATATAGTTCATTTTTAAATGAATAAATGTATAAGGTAGTCTCATGTTACAGAAGGTTATATTTGATAATTTGTTGCTATGTATGATGATGTTAGTTTTAAGGACATCTAGGAAATGTGAATTAGATCATAGGTTCAATTTTGATTTATAGTACACCTGGTACAACAAGGTTTGATATTTATATAAGATAAATGAATTTGAAGTAATATCTTGTAGTGCATGTTCAATATTCAATAAATTATTGATGAGTCATCTTGTGCATTCATACCTTGTAAATGTAATAAAGGGATCTAATCAAAACACTCTACCCTTGTGCAATATCGGAGCATAACTTGTTTCTTCATGTGTGATACCCCTTACTGTAGAAGACATTGAAAACTGGTAGAGTGAACTTAAACCCTGGACTCAATGGAAATCTCATAGTTTGAGTAAACAAGAGCCCAAGAATGGGTTTATCGTCTTAGTCATTATGGTTAATGACATTGTCATAAATCTAGTAGATAGGAGTGACACAGTCAAATTCATCTTGGAGTAAGTAGAGATAATTCATCCTTTGTATCTTAGTGGACGGCCTTGTCATCTAAGGATAGATCTAAAATTAAATTTTCTTCATAGAGTGAAATACCTGTTGGTTCCAGACATCACAGATGGAGGTTGTGACTTAGTTGCTCTAGGTCTTAAATTCTTGTTATTGAACTCCTTAACTCCACTCAACTTAATGTGTTACTTTGGTGTTCTATCAACATAATACCTTGGTCCTTTCATGAAGGTGGTTTAGCATAAGTGTGTCCTCTCACTTAAAAATGCATTTATAGTATGAGGGGTAGACCCTTAGGTGAAATTGGGAATTGATCTAAAACTTAGTTGATTCGGATGTTAACTTGGGGTTCGTGTGTAGCTTCAAGTCTCCTTAATCATATATGTCTTCCAGAGGTTAGACAAAAAGTTTGTAACTAATTTTACAAGAAAATGCTAAAAATAAGATCCATAATCATGATGTAGAAAATAAAGTATATAAGAGTAAAAGATGAGATTTTAGGTTCATGGAATAATGCCACCCTCAGAGACCTTATAACTCAATTAAACATACTCTTTTGTTTCAAAGAATATGAATTGTTCTTGGTGTGTCCAACCGTCGAGAAAACAAAATACATATATAAATCCAAATGGAATTTCTGACAAGTCATTGAAATAGAATGACTATGGTAGGGAAATACCTATACTGTGATCAAAGAATGTTTTGGTAAAAATATATCTTGTATCTAAATCTCCAATTAAATGCTAATATCGCTATATGGATGCCAAGTCACATCCTCTTGAGTTGTAAGAGTAAAAATGTAGACATTGAATATATGTTTGAGAAGAAGATTCTTAACAAAAGAACGAGATAATTAAGTATTTTGTATGCATTTGAATTATGCCAAATAAGTATGCAATTTATGGAAAATTTTGTAAAGAATAAGAATCCAAATAAAAAGGGTCGAAATGGTAATTTAACCATGGAATAAACTCAAGAATCTCTGGGGTGGACAAACTGAGAAATTTATACTTAAACAATAATGTTTCTTGGAATGTTGATTGTAACTAAAATACAATTAAAGAAATGATGTTTTGTGAGTTTGCCAATACCTAAAGTAATTTTTCTTGTGGTTTGGTCATTACTTAGTAACCATTTATTAGGAAAAGTGTGGCATCGACATGCCTATGTTGTTTTCTTTTGTCTTTATGATTCGATGACTCATGTAATTGTTGTATGCGAGTCAAGTTTCTATACTTGAAGCCCTTGTTGTGTTGTGTGTAGTAAGCTATGTAAGTCAAAAAAATATTATCCTGGCATTTCACTGGTTGTAATTGTGTGTGTAAATTGAGGGGCACTACACCTTGTAATGCCTCATTCACCAGGGGTTTAGTGGAGAAGTATTCAAAAGTCTGGATCATTCCGACAGTCAAGTCTTTCCAATTTCTAGTCTCTCTATTCAAATTCACATAAACATACTATACGCGCGCACATCCTCACATGGTGAAATACATCTTATTAACCCACAACGTAGGTGGTAAAGCCTCCTACCCATTTTTCCAAATTCTCTCACATTTTTGACTGTGGTGTTGAATAGGATTATTACCATGATATTCATATATTTTATTAGGTGCATTAATCTTGAGAAACCAGGCTGATAGAGTAATTATCACTTCTCTCCATTATATGAGATTATCCCTATGAACTATCCATCAGCATGTTGTTGTCCTGCGCAAGGTATACACTAGCATATTCATTTTTCTACATGATCCTTCCACTATACTTCCATGGCTCGTAGGAATACCTTAGGGTTTCCTTCTCCAGTGTACCGAGGTACCATATTATTGCCTAACCTCCTAACACAGCGCGGCCTGCTTACACATGCAGTTGCACTTCTTACCTCGCACCCAACCATCTCATAAGTGTCACGTGCCTTATTTTCACAGGCAATACTTGTAGTATCACTGATGGATTGTGCATCATACCACTAGAGAATTCCTTCCTTAGATGGCTCAAGTGCTTCTGGATCTTGAATGATGTGTACATAAATTCTGTTAAGGTCTTCTTCACTTAAGGGCTCAACATATAGTGCAGATTTCCCATATGTCAAATGGATAATAAATTGTTCTTCCTTGTTCTCAAAATTGATATATCCCTTATTGAACCATAGATTAGTATTATTTACATAACACTAAGGGCACCTAAGTATAGCTGGGAAGCTTTCCTCTTCCACAAACACTTAGACCTTAAATTCCCTAGTGAACTTGGCCCTTGTATAGTAATGGATGTATCCTTTAATACTCCAATTGGCATGTCCTTAGTTCGATTTTCCATATACAACACATTAGAAGATGGATGTAATGGAGGTCTTCCCATCTAAACCCATGCATCTAAGGTAATCACATTCAGTTCCACACCTGTGTCAATCAAAATATTTCTCAAAATCCATCCATCCACAACAACATTCAAAGTGATCTCCTTGTCATAATCCAAACTATGGGGAGGGAGATTAGTATGCAAAATCTGTCATCTATTATCAATACCAATGCGTGAAGTGTTCCCTTTCAACCAATTCCTTAGTAATGGAATAATGTTATCCTAACACAACATCTTGCATACTTCCTTTAGATCATCAACATCTGATTGGAAATTCTAAGATGCCTTCTTTTGTTCCAAATTCCACAAATATTCCTTTAAACATTGTATTTCACCCTGCAGATTTCTAAACACCGCCATGGTTTCCTGATAAACCTACTTTTGATGTGTAGGGTCTAGATATTTTTCATGTAAAACCTCCTCTTCGTGATGGTAGGATTTTGTTACAATTTTTCTCTGGCATGCATAGCCTCAACACGTGTAGTAATCCTCACAGGTGTTACCTCAAGATCCGGTGCTAACTTTGGCATCCATTGGTTTTCTACACCGCACTATATTATAACCACCCATGTGCCCTTATTCTCCTATTTGTGCCTCTTTCTCAGATGTTCATATAAGTTCAGGTACTCTTTATAGTATGATTCTTTCCACAAAAATAACAAGTAATGTTTTGAGGACATTCGCGCTTGTAATGGTTAGGGGATCTGCACATATAGCATGTTCCATGAGGGAAATCACTTCATCCACCACTGTAGCCTCAGCCTCTGAATCCACCATGGTATCCTTTACTTCTACCATGGCCTCCCTCAAAGCACCCTTCATTTTGATCATAACACCCTTAAGTGTGATCATGATCATGTTGCTCACCTTTATTCTTAGATTTATTTAAAACTCCTGTGTATCATATACCAATATCAATGGCATCATGGATCTGATCATTCAACCTATAATATTCAATATTGTGATTCATGGACCAAATTTTTTACAGTAATAGGACATGTTCTTTCTTATCATGTGTTACAAAAATGGACAGTGACTTACATCATGATCCAAATGACATATCTCACATTCTAGTAACAAAGAGCACACTGATATGTGAGGACAACTATCCTTAGTATACCCCTCTACTTCACAATATGTGCACCAAATTCCACTTTGTGTCTCATATGTTGTATTGGATGATAGTTTCTCCAACTCCTTTACCATAGATTCAATCTGAGCTTCCAGGGATGGGCTCACTCTAGTTTATATACTCCCAATGGCCTCGGAGTGGAAATATGCTTCAAGTGCTTCGCACAGGTCTGTATATGTCTTATGTGAAAGTTCCCAACTAAAACATGTGATCAAGCCTCCAACGAACCACTGTGCATGTTGGCTTCATTGGATATCATACTTTTTTTTTTGAAAAAAGTGTTTTGAAATGAGCATCATATTTCTAAACACTCTCAATAGTGCCCTGCATGATATCCTTCAGCGCACTTATACTTTTCTGCTAGAACTCGGGGATATAAAATTCCTTAATTAAAATATTTTGTAACGCTGTATAATCCACACAAGTCTGATCAGGGTCAAAAATTTTGTACCAACTGTGCACGTGACCCTATAACATAGTTTCAAACTAAATTTCCTTGCACTTAGAAGCCGTAATTTTTTTTGCATGCCATGATATCTCACACATATGCACATGCTCAACATCATCTTCTATTCCCCTATACTCTGGGAGATGAAGTGACATCTCCTTGTAAATATTTTGGGGATGGTGAGGACCATGCCCACCAGATCCATAATTTCCTGTGTTACCTCCACCCCAGATCCACCAGATCCTGAGCCACCTGTTCCTCTTGATCCTCCACTTATAATAGGATTTGAACTAGAGGATGCACTGCCTTATCTCCCAATAGTGGTGCTAAACTAAAATCCTATAGTCCACAAAGTTGTGCTACTCCCTGATGTGAGTCCAAAGTTTTGTGTGCCTGTATTCTGTGCTAATGATGTATTTGAAAAGGTTCCTCTAACTGGTCCTCCAAATAACAAGGAAGATGTCTACCCTACCATAAATGTACTTACTATTTGATTCACTCCTGAACTTGATGATAAGTCAACTCTACCTCTTGTTACTATACTGCCCAAACTAGCTTTTTGACCACTAGTTATACTAGAAACTAGAAAACCAAGTGCAAGGGATAGGTTGTCAAGTAGATTTAGATGCATGCCCACGTCCCAAGTTGTCTCTGTTGGCACGCTCTCATAAGAGGCTGATGAGGTCTCCCTATCATGCTTGCCCAAATGGAGGAGTTCCAGATGCTCCAGCTTGACATCCTATTCGTGAGCTCTAAATCCTTTGCGAGCCATCTATTTCCTCAATGAAATTCATTTTTGTAATCTCGCGCTACTTTTCTAAATCCCTCTCATGTGCCTCATTGAAATTAAGCCACCTTTCTTCTCTTTGCTTCTTCCGCCAGGTCCATTTTCCTTCACCACACCTACTCCTGCCCCTACGTATGGTGTGGTTTAACTAGCCATTATCTTCTCTTTTGAATTTAAGGTTACCATCAAGATCTTGATCGCGAGTGGAATTCCTTGCAGATATGTTCCCCTGGGATGACATAAAAATTGAAACTTAGCTACCTCTGGGAAATAATAATTGAAGATTTAGTACTAAAAAATATAGCTATTCAGAACACCATGGAACCAAGTATCCACATTGTGTGTCTAAATCAGATCAGCATCATAGAGGGCCTAAAATTCTTCCTACATATAGAAAAGTGTGCGAAACCTCCAATTCCTTTTAGATGCATAAGCAACCAGCCACTCGTATGGCTCTATTAGAAAGATAGAAAAGAAGCTCTCACATAAGCAGTCATACAGATTCTACTCCACCAATGCGCATGCATCAAGCTCAGATCCAGTGCTAAACTTCAAAGCGTACTCTTCTTCCAGACCTACTATCCACTCCTCAACACTTGCCAAGGTCAATCGATACATCTTCATCACGCAACATCATGAAAACAACTAACAAATAGGTCCTAACAATGGAACCAATTATGTATCCTAGAATTTACTGTGAATAACCCAAGTGCATTGGCAAATCACTTAGCCTGAGCTGAGTAGTCACCCGAAGCGCGTAAAGGCACCAGGTCTCTCTTTAGAGTTTCTTGTATAGAATGTTAGCATGATGGTGCATATAAGTATCCAGATTCATTACCAATAGTAAACAACACATAGTGCATAAACCAAATCTAGTTCTTAGAATATATATAAGATGAACTAAACAATGACTATAACAAGATTTATCATGCAAGAACAATATTTAGTCATGTTCAACACCATCATCTAGCTAATATGAACCATTGTATTAAACATTGTAAAACACAAAATTTTCTTACATTACATAAGTATCTCCATGATTCATGTGCTTAACAAAACCAACAACATAATTCTACCATAGTTTCACCCACTAACCCATGTAAATCAATACATACATACATACATACATACATACATACATATACATACACACACACACACACACACACACACACACACACACACACACACACACACACACACACACACACACACACACACACACACACACACACACACACACACACACACACACACACACACACATATATATATATATATCCATGCACCTTTACAATAGGATGCACAACATGCAAGTGCTCTAGTAATAGACTTCCTATAGTGAAATCTGAGTAGAAGTCTTATTATTAGCCTAAACTATGCATGGCACTCAGTTATTGTTGGTTCCCAAAATACCATTATATAGACTATAAGTCTTCATGCCTTTGTGTGTTTAGCACGCTAACTCCAAAAATAGCCCTTATCAAAAAAATGGCTAAGTCCTAATCCTTGGGGCTTCAGATATATTGTAGTGTTGTGCGTTCTTCTAACGTCCTACATTCACGTACCCAATACTTAGGTCATTTTTGGTCCATTCAACATGCCCTCATAGAAAGTAAAAAATCAACAACATCATACAACTAGCTCAATTTCAGTTGTAATATCCCCTACTTCCCACAATGTCCACAAAGAGCAACATAACAGAAGGTAGAACTCAGTCTCACAATAATCCTCAAGTTTCCTTCAAAATCAACATATGCTTACAAGTCATGGAGTGCTTCATCTTTCCAAGTAATCAGTCGGTATGTTCTTTATGTTGGCAAGAATCAGATGTTAAGGTAGCAGTTACAGGTGTCATTATTCAGTATCATAGATCATATTTGCAGGAATGAGTAGTTAGTAACAGTCATGGTAGTGTTTCAAGTAGTTTCTGGGGTGCAGGTTTTAAATTATAGATTAGTTCCAAGTAGCTTCAGAGGAATCCATGCTTACTAGATTCTTTAAGGCAGGTTGGTCTACTCCATCTAGTAGGCAAATGTCCCCATGAGTCACCAAATTTTTGTCCATTTTTACCCCCATGGTAAAAATGGACAACTTGAGAAAAATGGACTTGGGGGCATTTTACTGCAATCTTTCTCAGTGACTTTTATTTGAAGAAGTTTTTTTTTTTCCAATTTTATATAACTTAACCCCACAAACCATATTTTTATGATTTCAACATGAAGATGAGGTTGAAAGCTTTCTAGAAAGTCCAAGATCTCAAAAAACGAAGCATCTAGTCAAAATTTATGGCCCATTATTGCTTTCCTTAGTAAAGTGGTGAATTAGAACTAATTTAATTAAAAGTAGTAGTAAAGGGTCAAATCAACACAGGTCTAGATAAAGTAGTAGTAAGGGTTCAAATAAACATAGGTATGGAAAACACAATAGTAAGTGATCATATTGACGCAATGAATAGGAAATAGTTACAGAACTTCAAACGGCCATAACTTTCCACTCGGAGCTTCGTTTGGCGCATACTTGGACTTTTCAAAAAGGTCTCGGAGCCCCCTACACACAACATCTTAAAATTTAAAACTTGGTGAAGGGAATGTAGTTAGAAATGGATTTTATTATGTTACACACCTAGGTATAATTACAGTCAACCATTGAGTTGCCAAAGGATCCTGCTAACAAGTAAATAAGAGGAATTTCGATGCTTTGAAAGGGAAGGTGAGGTGAGTGTTGTAGTGAATAGGAGGGATCTTGCTTCACGAGTTAACCAAGGAAAATTTGATGCAAATGAAGTAAAGTGGGAAAGTGAAACTGCTTTACTTCTCTTAAATTAAGAGAAGTAAAGTAATTCGGGATCACCACATTAAAAAAGTAAAGAAAATGGAGTTATACAGTGAAAGTAAACTACTTTACTTCACAAAAAATATGAAGTAAAGAAAATGGAGAATAGTGATGATAAAGAGGCAGTAAAACAACCTCAAATCAATGCAATAAGAGGAAAATGAAAATTAGAGTCATGTGGTGAACATGAAATACTTTAATTTTTTAAAAATAAGAAAAGTAAAGAAGTTGGAAAAGTGTGATGGCAAAGGCAGTAATGGGGGGTCAGATTCCCATAGGTAAGGAGAAGTTGCAGAACTTCAAATGACCATTAATTTTATCTCGGAGCTCTGTTTGGCTCATTCTTAGACTTTTTAGAAAGGATTTGGAGCCCTCTACGTAAAAATACATTCAAATTTCAAATTTAGTGAAGGTAAGGTAGTAAAAATTGGTGTTTCTTATTCTGCACTCCTAGGCACAATTACGATCAACCATCGAATTGCCAAAGGAGCCCACTAACAAGTAAAGTAGAGGTGAGTATTGCAGTGAATAGGAGGGATCTTTCTTTGTAAGTTAACCAGGGTAGATTCAACACAAATGAAGTAAAGCAGGAAAGTGAAACTACTTTACCTCTCTTAAATTAAGAGAAGTAAAGTAATATGGGATCACCATATTAAAAAAGTAAAGAAAATGGAGTTATGTGGTGTAAGTAAATTGCTTTACTTCACAAAAAGGTGAAGTAAAGCAAACGAATAATAGTGATGAAAAAGAGGTAGTAAAGAAACCTCAAACCAATGCAATAAGAGGAAAATGAAAAGTAGAGTCATGTAGTGAACATGAACTACTATACTTTTCTAAAAATAAGAAAAGTAAAGCAATTGGAAAAGTGCAATGACAAAGGCGGTAATGGGGGGTCAAATTCCCACAAGTAAGGAGAAGTTACAAAACTTCAAACAACCATAAATTTTCACTCGGATCTTCATTTGGAGCTTTCTTGGACTTTTCATAAAGGAATTAGAGCCCTCTACACACTAACATCTTCAAATTCCAAATTTTGTGAAGGGAAGGAGGTCAAAAATGGTGTTTCTTCTACTACACATCCAAGCACAGTTATAGTCAACCATCGAGTTACCAAAGGATCCCAGTAACAAGTAAAGCATAGGTGATTCAACTCTTTGAAAGGGAATGTGAGCTGAGTGTTGTAGTGAATAGAAGGGATTGTGCTTTGCAAGTTAACTCAGGTAGATTCAACACAAATGAAGTAAAGTGGGAAAGTGAAATTTCTTTACTTCTCTTAAATTAAGAGAAGTAAAGTAATTTGGGATCACCGTATTAAAAATGTAAAGCAAATGGAGTTATGTGGCAAAAGTAAACTACTTTACTTCACAAAAAATATGAAGTAAATCAAATGGAGATGATGTAACCTAAAATTCACTAATACAAGACCATGTGCGCTAGCACATCACTCAGCCTAGACTGAGTGATCACCCAAAGAGTGCAAAGGTACTAGGCCCCTATTTAGGGTTGTTGTTGCAGGATGTTAGTACGATGAAGACTTAAGGCATTCAGATCTATGACTAATGTGTCCTTCTATAGTGCATGTTCAGATCTAGATCTAGAGAATAACAAACTTAAAAGATAACCATGATGAAATCAAGCATGAAATACTCAATTATAACCATGATAACACTTTGATTCAGTCCATAATCATCATTATATTAAATTCAATAATACACAGAAGCTTCCTTACGATAACAATATTATACGCTCATGCGTATATCAGATTTGGCAGCATAATCTCACTATACCACAATTCTCACTCTACCTCTATGTTACATAGTTCAATACATATTTATATAGGTGGGGACTTTCCCTTCACCATTTATCTAAACCCAAAATAAATCACATGCCATTATTAGCCACGCACCATTACAAAAATAGCCACACATGCAAGTGCACTAACAATAGACTACTTGTAGTTAACTGACAATAGTAGATCTATTCCTGACTTGTGTCCATGTAAAGAGCTTTGTAGCTGATCCTCCAAAAATAGCCAATGCGTGTCGCGTAAGTCTTTGACTGGTTTGTGTGCTCCGCATGCTATCTCCAAAAATAGATCCTCATTGTAAAAAAGGCTAAGTCCCGAACCTGTTTTTGTTCTTCACTCACGATCCTTTCCGACACTTCCACACCTTTGAATGCACTCTGATTTCCCACCTTAACCTTCTATATTTTCTTCACTAAGTGCCAGAGTCTGACTAGTCAACATTACCCCACACTAGTTGCATTTCTGCCTTGACAATGGTTGTCTAAAAACGAATCAAAGAATATGAATAGAAGAATAGAAAGAATTTTGTTGAATAAAAGAATGTCTTTACCCTATAGTATCTTTTGCTTCAATCTGAATAATCAATTTGGGATATTCTTCTTTTATCTTAGCTTCTAAGGTTTGCTAGTCATTGAGAGTGGCCTCTGCATTCTTTGGAATATCCACTGAAATTAACTCTAATTCATCCCTTGCAATCTCTCCCTTCTCATTCTCTAAGACCAACACAATGTTGGACATTCCAATCATTCTCCCTTCCAACAAGTCCATCTTTTGAGCAATGAGTTTCCCAAGCTCATCCAACCTTTCCTTGTGTGGTTCTTGTTGTCAAAATTTCACCCCCCCAGTGTAAATTTTCGATAACATCCATCAAGAGTTTGCAGATTCCAGGCAAGTAGGTCGATCCAGGAAAAATCGTGAAAATTGGCTAAGTCCTAGTCCTAGGGGTAGCTCGGGACATTTGGGACAAAAATGCGCGGATCGGCCGAAAAGCCTCCAGGCAGCCCAAGTAGCAGTCGGGACATTTGGGACAAAAATACGCGGATCGGGCGCGAAAGGCCGATCCTGCCGAAAGAGCAGCCCAACAAGCATTTGGGACTAACTGTTGGGACAGAAGTACTGTGGGACAAATGTGCCAAGAAGGCACGATCCAGTCGAACCGAGGCGGAAAAAATGACTAGACTGTCCGAAAGCAATTGGGACATTTGGGACGCGTGGGATGCAGAACCACCCGGATCGGCCGAAGGAAATGAGAATCAAACAGTCTTCTGGGACAGTTGGGACAAAAAGACCCGATGCGTGCCGGATCGGCGGAAAGGCGGTTTGGCTGACAGTCTAAAGGAAAATAGGAACTGTTTCTGGGACAGTTGGAACAAAAAAGATGCCGAAACCGCCCGGATCAGCCAGAAATGGGCACAGAACAGTCACAATAACAAATTTGGGACAAATCCGGGACAAATCCAGACGCAAACCGGCCGGTTCAGCTGAAATCAGCACAAAGAGCACTGAAGTCATTTGGGACATCCGGGATGCGCGGGACGTGGATCGCGCGAAAGAGCCAGCTGACCCGTCGACCAATGAGAAGCATGCCACGTGTCCTCACAAGAGAAAGGACTAAAAAGTCAAAGGGACGAGTTTTTCAAGCACCGATCTGAACCAATGGGATGGAGTGCCACGTGTCCCAGCTAGGGGCCCACAGCGGAAATTCCAAAAGACAGCCCGCCGAGAGGTGGAGGAGAGAGAATTTTTTCAGCAAATCAGAGCATGCCACATGTCGTCCAGGTGGTGAGAGTGTGGGAAAAATATTTCGAAATTCTGTCTTGGTCTGTTCCGTGCCCTAAATCTTCAGATCGCCATAACTTTTGATCCAGAGCTCAGATTGGCACATTCCTTATATCAATGGAAAGCTGGTAAAATTCTCTACACTGATTCTAGGGCCAAGTCTTGCATTTTAGTTCAGTTTGGAGGATGAAAATAAAGAAATGCCTCGGGCGTGGAAATAATAGACAGAAGTAATGGCTTCAACGAACAACTTTAATGCAACAGACAGTTCGCTGCTTCTGTTAGGCCAGTCTGCCGTTTCGCCAGGATCCGCCACTTCTGCCATGATGTGATGAATTGAAGTGCAACCTGGAGGTGGTTGGGATGCAGATTTCAGATTTCCTTTCTCTCTTTCCTCTCTCTTTCTTTCTATATATTGTAAGGAGGGGCTTCTTTTTTAGTGTTGGAACATTTTCTTGTTTTGGCTCCTCCCTTCTTCTCCTATGGCAGGTGGAATTTGTGGAGCTCGAACCTCTCATTTGGAACTGTAATATGCACCTCTTCCTCTTGGCATTTTTCTGCATTGTATTGTATCAAACCTTGGGAAGCAAAGTAAATGCATGACTGTGGATGTTTCTCATCCCTCTCTGTGTTTCATTTTTTACATCCTCCTGGTCTTTCACTGTGAAGTATGTTCATCTGTGTATGATTTTGCATCACATTTCTGTGGTCTGTGTTTAACTGGCAAAACATAGATGTTCTTCATTCCTCAGTGCATCACCTCCTATTAGCTTAGATTTATTTTTATGCATTTCTCTCTACCCTTGTCTCCTTGGCAGATTAGATTAGTTTTTTTAAAAAAAAAAAAAAACCTCTCTGCATATTTCATTGGTGCATCTAAACAGAGGAAGTAGGAATCAGCCTTTCTCTGGAGAATCCTTTCTCATTGTTCAAGTCCCACACTTGGAGAGAAAGATTCAATGTTATGCAATCACACGTAGATGCCTAAATGATCAAACCTAGAAACTTGATCTGCATCCAAGGGTGTTGTTGATTTTGCATCAACAGTTTTGGCATGCCCGATGGGACCAAGAGGTCTCATTTTTATTGCAGAAAAGTTGATATGTCATCTGCTGCAAGTTTCTTGCTTGGAAAGAGCTATTATTTGCATATTTAGTGACTCCAAAGGGAAGAATCAACTAGATTTCAGCAGTGCAGGCCTGAAAGCTTATGAGAAGAATCACAAGGTCAAGAGTTGGAGAAGAAGAAGTGTTGTTTGAATACCTGAAATTATCTCCAAGAAGAAGACAAAGAGGAAGAAGGATTCAAAGGTCTCCATCTCCACCAAACAGAACTCTCTCAACTCCTCCACCCCTGACAGGCCTTTCTTTCAATATACAAGGGTTTTAAGACCAATCAGATTGGTGCAACCAGTGAACCCCTATTTCAACTTCACAGGCAGCAGCCGCGCCTGCTCTCAATGCATCAAAATCCAATCCTAGTTGTAGCACTGAAGAACATTCCATACTTCACTGGAGAAAATCATACCACTCCTGGTGATCATGTCAAAGACATTGCTAATATTTGTGCAATCCAATGAAATCGATGAGATGCAAGTAGCTGTCAAATTGTTGGCATCTTAATTCAAGGGGAAGGCATTGCAATGGTTTTAGGAGCCTTGGAGTTGGCTCTATCACAAACTGGAATCAGCTATGTATTGCACATCATGATCAATTTGGAGAGAAGGGAGACAACTTGTCTCTTTTGGAATAGCTTGGACAACCATCAAGAGAGCTTCCAATGAGCAGCTAACTGACTTCAACTTCAGATTTCAAAGGGTTTTGGGATAGAATTCCAGTAGCAGTCAGGCCAATAGCAGAAGGTTCTTTTCCTATACTACCTTAAAGCTTTAAATTCTAATATTTCTCTATGCCGGTTCAATCTATGGGAGGCACAACTATCCCTGCTGCTTATAGTATTGCCATTAGAGCTAAAAATTGTCTGATTCAAGCTAGCAAGCTAGCTCCTAGGCCTCCAATGCCATTATATCCAAGTTTAGAGAGCCCAAGTGCCAGTCAAGCACCTGTCTTAGCTCTTATTCCCACTCCCTAGGAATCAGAGTTCAAATGAAGCTTCCACTTCATCCCCAAGTGCCCCAAATGAGCTTCAAGAGGTCATGAAGCAACTGACAGAATTTAGGTAATGAGCTAGTGACATATCAAGAGACAGCAAGCTCAAAGTGCTAGACCTTCGTATCAGCCTCAAGCACAGTACCAAACTAGGCCCCCATACCAGCCAAAATAGACCACCTAATCTCAGGCTGCAAATATGAAACCAAAACCAAGGACAACCTGTCAAGCTACCAGGCCATTTCGAGCCGTATGATCCAAATGCAATAACGTGCCTCTAAGAGCTTTGGTCCCGAGCACAAAAATAACACGGCACAGGAGTACGACTGGTGTTACCCTTGCAATCTACCTCACAATCAGTCAGCATGTTTCAATGGTGCACTAAATCAGGCCTTGATGGTGCAAACCATTGGTGTTGCTCAAGATCCAAGCCAGGAGGAGAATCAACAGCAACAAACGCAACAAGAAGGACCTCCAACAGAAACCACATTGGCAAATTGGCAAACGGAAGACTTCTGTGGAGTTAACCAACAGCCTTTTCAAGGCGTGGCTGCCAATACACGGTCAAAGAAGAGAAATATAGGAGAGGGACAACCATAGTCTAATCCAGTTGTTTCTCAACCCACTCTTACACAACAAGGGGTCAGTAGACCAAACGCAGCTCCAAATGTGCAAAATCAACCTAAGGTACCTGTTGCAGCAACACATGCACCTGTTCAAGCTCCAGAAAAGGTTGTACCAAGTAAGGGGCAGCAAAAGGACAGTTCATCCCCTTTTCAACATCATCGATCAAATGAAGAAGACACATGTGAACATTTCCATGTGGGAATCACTGGCGATCCCAGGACAACGAGACTTACTGCAAGCTGCAATGGCTAACTGGTCTGCCACAAATGTATCAAACCAGGGACATGAGAAAGTTCTCACTAATGCAGTGCAACATGATGGGGGACCAGACAAGGAAAAATTTGAAGCCTCCACCTTTTCTATGTTTCATTGATTGTTGGAAACCACTTGGTGCACAACTGCATGTTAGATTCAGGGGCCAGTAGTTCAGTGATGCCGAAGCAAATAGCGGATCAGCTGGGTTTGAAATATGAGCCAGTGCTGAAAGGAGTAGTACAGCTAGATGGAACGGCAGTAGGGACTGTTGGAGTCATCAAGGGGTTAAGCCTAACACTACATTCCTGTCCTAATGTTACAGTTTTGCAAGATGTGTCTGTGATTGACCTTCCGCCACTCTTTGCGTTGTGTCTATCAAGAGACTTCACTGCAAAAATCGGTGGATATTTATCTACAGATTGGTCACACATGATTTTTAGGACAAGGTATGGAGCCAAAGCAACAATCAGGTCAGAACCAATTTCCAATTTCCATATTGAGCCTTATGTACCAGCTCCTATCAATGCAAATTGCTCAGCTTTTGATCAGGAGGAGTGTTCAAGTGATCTAGAAACAGGTACTAAGGTCGAGGGAATTCCTGATTTAACTTTGGATGAATGGGCAAACAAGAGTCATGAATTTGACCCATACAAGGAAATTGAAGAATCTGAATTGGGTGTGTATTGTATACACGAGGAAAATTCACCCATTCCCGGCATCATTCAGCCTGAACAAAAGGATGAAAACAAAGTCTGGAGATTATTCTTCGATGGTTCGAGAAGCAGACAAGGTGCTGGAGGTGGTGCAATGTTGATTTCACCACAAGACATCAAATATTCTTCAGCTTTTCGTTTCCAGTTTTCCTGTTCAAAACAACACGGCTGAATACGAAGCATTGATTCATGGACTTCATTGGGCCAGGAAAAGGGGCATAAAGAACTTGCAGGTGTTTGGAGATAGCGAGCTAATCGTCAACCAAGTTAGGGGACAACATGCTACAAAGAACGACTTGCTAAGGAGCTACAAGAATAGGGTATGGGACCTCATTGAGGATTTCGAAGCTTTCAACATTGTGTCCATACCCAGGAAGAAAAATGAAGCTGCAGATAGGCTCGCAGCAGTTGGAGCGACATTTGATGTGGTTGACAACATCAGAAGAGAAAAAACGCAGCCACACATCCATGTGGTTTGTCAGGCCAGCAGTTCCAGATAATAACACAAGCTGGCAGGTGTTTGAGAACGATCAACAGATCGTCAATTTCTTACAAGAAGAGGCTGAATTTTCAGCTAGAAATCAGGATAGGCTAGAGCAGCAGTATGGGGATCAAGTAGTGCAGCTGCGGACAAACAAGCTTCCTAAGGGTTTGGTAACATTGGAGTCTATCTTTAACCCTAACGACCAGTTTCGTAAGGAAAAGGCTAATATACAGGTCAAGAGAGAGGATTCAGAGCCAATTCTGGTTGGGGAAGGCAAAACACTTCAAATTGGCAAAGTGGCCACTGAACAGGAGAAATCAGATTTCATACAACTTTGCCAAGAATTTCCAGATGTCTTCGCTTGGAGCTACGAAGACTTAAGAGGATTCGATCCAAATTTGGCACAACATACCATAGAATTGGATCCAGATGCTAAGCCCGTCAGGCAGAACCAGAGACCAGTCAACCCTCACATTGAGCCTCTAATGAAGAAAGAGCTTAATAAGCTAATAGAGGCAAGCATTATATTCCCTATCAAGCACTCAAGCTGGGTTGCGAACTTGGTTCCGGTCAGGAAGAAGAGTGGAGAAATCAGGTTGTGTGTAGACTTCCGAGACCTCAATAGGGCATCTCTCAAAGACCATTACCCACTCCCCTTCAATGGAACAAATATTGCAAGTAGTATCTGGTTCAGAGAGGTTCTCTCTCCTAGATGGCTACTCAGGGTACAATCAGGTGATGGTAAAAGAAGATGACCAGTTCAAGACAGCTTTCACCACCAAATGGGGGACATATGCCTACAAGAAGATGCCATTTGGGCTATCAAATGCTGGGGCCACTTTCCAAAGGGCAATGGATATGGCATTTAAGGGGTTGATCAATAAAATAGTTTTGATATATCTTGACGACATCACTGTATTCTCAAAAAATGCAGCGGATCACCTCTGTCATTTGAGGCAAGTATTTCAGAGGTGTAGAAGATTTGGGGTATCATTGAATCCCAAAAAATGCATATTTTTGGCTCACGAGGGGAAGCTTCTAGGCCATATTGTTTTCAAAGGAGGGGTTGGCGATTGACCCAGAAAGAGTTGAAGTAATTCAGAGCATCTGCCATTGCCTAGTCACAAGAAAGCTCTTCAAAGCTTCCTTGGGAAGGATCAATTTTGTTCGGCAGGTTTGTTCTAGACTTTGCAGCTCTTGTCGAAGCCAATAACACAAAATGTTAAAGAAGAGCATGGCATTTCAAATGGACATCAAAAGGCAAGGAGAGTTTTGAGGCAATAAAAGAGGCTATATCTCAAGCCCCCACTCTACGTCAATCCAGACTTTCTCTAAGGAATTCATGTTATATGCCTTTGGTGGTGGATGACACAATTTCTGCAATCCTGGTACACGCAAAATAAAGATAGGGTTAGAACAACCAGATTGCCTTCTTTAGTCAAAGCTTAGGAGGAATACGAAACTGAGGTACTCTTTCATAGAAAAGCATGTCCTTGCAGTAATCAGAAGCTTAAAGAAATTCAAGCACCTAGTCTCAAACAACAAGATCCAATTATTAGTCTCTCATGCAGGAGTCAAGGACTTCCTTCTAAACAAGGATCTGAATGAGAAAACGTGCAGGATGGATAACTCGTGTCATGGAATATGACATCGAGATCAAGGTCACCAAACTAGTACGCAGGGAAGGGACTATGCGAGCAGCTAGCCTTGAGTCAGACAAGTTGACAACCCTGGTGATGAAGAAGGACGACTGTCCTTGATACTACAGGAATGATCAAGAATAAGAAAATGATGACGTTTCCTACTCCTTGTTGGACTCAAAATATGATACCACTTCCTACAGACAGGCCTATGCCCTCCAGAAATGAGCAAAGTCAAAGAGGAGATACTTCAGATTACAAGCCAGTTCCATATGTGCTTGTTGATGGTGTTTTGTTTAAGAAAGACATCAATGGTCTTCTATTGAGGTGCATTGGGATACAGTCAAATTGAGAGGGTGTTACGAGATTTTCATGACGGAGAGAGCTGGAGGCCATTTTGCCCCACGAGTAACACGCTCTCAAAATAATGAAGGCAGGGTATTATTGGCCGACAGCTCTTCAGTGACTGCTACTACATGGGATAAGAAAAGTGCTCATGAAATGCTGCACTCTTCACAGGCAAAGAGAAGACAAGCAGCACTGCCCCATCGCACCCAATTCTCAGTTGACCAACCATTTATCCAATGGGGATTGGACTTCATGTCGGGGTCATTAATCCAAACTCAAGCCAAGGCCACAAGTGGATTCTCACAGCGTAACAGACTATTTCACCAAGTGGACCGAAGCAAGTAGCGCTCAAGGAAGCAAATGAGTCTAACATACTAGACTTTTATGAAGGAATAGTGACCAGGTTTGGTGTACCGGCCACTATCATATCAGACAATGCATTGGCATTTATAGGTTCCAAAATTACGGAATGGACTGTTAAGAATGGAATCTACTTGAGGCACGCCTCTTCAAATTATTACCCGCAGGGTAATGGACAGGCAGAGTCCACAAAACAAAAATTTGCTAAGAATCATCAAGAAGGACTCTAGATGAAAATCAAAGAACATGGCATACCAAGGCTAAAATCAGCGTTATGGGCTGACAGAATAACACCAAAGAGGTCTATAGGTAATTCTCCCTTATAAGTTGGTCTATGGAAAAGAGGCAGGTTTTGCCTATATCATTAGAACTACCTGCATTAGAATTCATGAAGCAGTTTGGAGTTGGCTGAGTTTGAATCAATGGAGGCTCAGGTATGCAGAGTTGATGGAATTGGAAGAAATTAGAGAACATGCAGTTCAAACAATTGAGAAAGGATCAGGCCTTAGTGAAAAGATGGTTTGATAAGAAAGCAAGAGCAAGGACCTTCCAGGAAGGGGACCGTAGTACTGAAATGGGATGCAGATCGGGCAAAAACCAGGAAGGCATTCCAAGTTTGATGCCATTTGGAGTGGCCCCTACATGGTCACCAGGATGTAAGAGTAGTAATGCCTTCCAATTGTCTACATTGGACAGAGAAGAACTTTCCGATTCCGGTCAATGGAATCTATCTTAAACATTTCTACTGAAAAGAGAAATGTTTCTTCCCTTGTAAATATTAGCTTAGATTTTTCTTAATTTCTCTAAGTGCGTTTGCACATTGTCTTGTTGTAGTTAGGTTTCTAGTTTCCCTAAGTGCTTTAGCATAGGTTTCGTTGCTCTCATGTTGTTTTCTACAGTTCAAAGTGCTGTCTGGAGAAGGAGTTGCGATTTCAGGCTCGGGATCAGAGATCAAGTTTGTTTCAAGTTATTGCGTTATGACTCCATGCCCAATGGATTTCTAAAAGGGCCACTAATCTTCCTACCTAGCAGGCAGGTGATCCCTGTTGAGTTGTGCCAAATTGTTGTCATATATCTTCACCCCCCCAGGGTAAATTTCGGTAATATGCATCAGAGTTTTGCGGATTAGGCAAGTAGGTTGATCCAGGAAAACCAATCGTGAAAATTGGCTAAGTCCTGCTCAGAGGTCGCATTTGGGACGTGTGGGACAAAAATATGCGGATCGGCACGACAATGAGCCCTCCAGGACAGCCCAAATAGCATTTGGGACAAGTGGGACAGAAGTGGCGCACGGCAGGCACAGATGGCGCGATCCGGCCGAAAGAGGAATGAAAAGTGTCATGACTAACTGGAAAAAGTTGCGACATTTGGCGACACATGGAAGTGAACCCAGGATGATCGGACACGAAATGAGAACAAACGGTCTTAAAGCAGTTGGCGCACAGAAGGGGATGTCAACATAGAAATAGAAAGCGCCCTTCGGCACGACAGGAAAGGAAAATGTTGACTGTTTCTGGGAAAAGTTGCGAACCCTTGGCGACCCGTAACTGCCCGGATCGGCACGTAAATGGGCAACAAACTGTCGACATAAACGATTTGGGATTATCCGGACATCCAGACGCGAACCGGCCGGTTCAGGCGAAATCAGCACAAAGAGCACTGTTGTCAAATGGGACAAAAGGACGCGCAGGACGCGGATCGCCGAAGGAGCCGAAAGCCAATGAGAAGCTGCCACGTTGTCCTCACAAGGACAGGACCAAAAAGTCATTTGTGCGAGTTTTCGAGCACCGATCCGAACCAATGGGATTGTGCAACATGTCCCAGCTATGGCCACACAGCGAAATTCCAAAAGGCAGCCCACCGAGAGGTTCAGGAGAGAGAATTTTTCAGCAAATCAGATTCTGCCACGTGTCGTCCAGGTGGCGAAGCGCAGGAAAATATTTCGAAATTCGTCTTGGTCTGTTCCGTGACCCTAGATATTCAGATGGCCATAACTTTTGACTCCAGAGCTCCGATTGGCACCGTTCCTTATAGGTCAATGGAAAGCTTTTCGAAAATTCTCTACGGCGTCCTCTAGGGCCTAATCTTACATTTTAGTTCAGTTTGGAGGAATGAAAATCAAGAAACGCATCTGGCGTGAAATAACAAGCAGAAGTAATGCTTCAACAAACAACTTTAATGCAGCAATACAGTTTTCCACTTCTGTTAGGCAGTCCGCCGTTTTTGCCATATGGTCCTCACACTACCACCATAATGTGATGAATTGAGATACAACCTGGAGGTGGTTAGGATAGATTCGGACTTTTCTTTCTCTCTTTCTCCTCTCTCTTTCTTTCTGATATATTGTAAGGAGGGGCTTCTTTTTTTAAGGTTGGAACATTTTCTTGTTTTGCTCCTCCCTTCTTCTCCTATGGCAGGTGAATTCTGTGGAGTTCGAACCTCTCATTTGGAACTGTAATATGCAGCTCTGCCTCTTGGCATTCTGCATTGTATTTGTATCAATCTTGGGAAGCAAAGTAATGCATGTCTGTGGATGATTCTCATCCCTCTCAGTGTGTTCATTTGCTTGCATCCTCCTGGTCTTTCACTGTAGTTTCTTGTCATCTGTGTATGATCTTGCATATCACATTATTTTTTGGTCTGTGTTTACTGGCAAGAATAGATGTTCTTCATTCCTCGGTGCATCACCTCTATTAGCTTAGATTTATATTTTCTGCATTTTCTTACCCTTGTCTCCTTGAAAAGATTAGATTAGGTTTTAAAAAAAAAAAACCTCTCTGCATTATTTACGTGTGCATCTGAACAGAGGAATAGGAACCGGCCTTCATCCGGAGAACCTTTTCTCAATTTCGCAAGGTCCCACACTTGGAGAAAAGATTCCAGTGTTGTGCAATCGCACTAGATGCCTAAGTGATCAACCTAGAAACTTGATCTTCATCCAGGGGAGCTATGATTTTACATCAAGAGTCCCAGGGGTACTGTGATTCGACATCAACAGGTCCTTATAATGGCTTCTAGCACCATACAAATATTCAGTGCTTGATCTTCCTTCTTTAGTTCCTTTTGCAAGCTTTAAATCAACCCTTCATATAATGCAATCTTCTGCATCACTGAATCCTTTTCCCACTCTACTTCCTATGTCGGGTCATTTGGTTTTGGCATGCGCAAAGGTTCATCTTCAAGCACTAAGTCCACCAATATACTTACATAATGTATTGCCGAAGGAAACGTCTTGGGTACCTTTGGATCTAAGTGTGGCTTAGCCTTCATGACATTTCCCCCAATCTCCTCTTTCATCCTGATAAAAACATCATTCTTCTTCTGCACCAAATTTATTTCCTTATTTAGGCACGCTATTTCCTCATCCTTAGTATTGATATCCTCCCATAGTGCCCTAATTGTTATAGATTTATCCATATTCCTTCGGGCCACCTCTATCGAGACTTTCACTAAAGCATTGCTTACTTGCTCATCTGACATAATAGTAGGCTTTACTATTATGTTCCTGACTTGAGGTGTCTTTTTCAACCTCATTGATACGCATGACTCCTAACACATCAAAGTCTGGTTCATCCATATGTGTGTGCATCGACCATGAAAATTGCTTCCTTGTGCACACGGTTGCCATATCTTCATCCATTAAGTCACAACCATACAACTCATTTTGTGTCATTGTTCTCTAGAAATGGGTGCAGACAATTTTACCTATATCCTTGGCATAACCCATGGATGGTGGAATATATTCCCCACTTGTTCTTCTTGATCTAGGTTGTTTAGGAACTTAGGATTCAAGATTTGGATATTGTGTTGTTGTGTCTTGAGCAACTTCAATTATTGTCTCATATGTCCCTTTTTCTTCCTCTTCTCCATCCTTCATTTCTTTGTGCTTTTTTTCTTCCACATTCTCTGGAGGTGTAGAAGAAATGGGTGCGCTTTCCTTAGAATCTTCCACTTCCTCATTCAGATTTAATTCCTTCTTCTTTTCTCAGTTGTCTCCTTTTGTAGA
Organism: Taxus chinensis; assembly: GCA_019776745.2. NCBI lineage: Eukaryota > Viridiplantae > Streptophyta > Pinopsida > Cupressales > Taxaceae > Taxus > Taxus chinensis. Next base: position 751,182,210 of record CM034149.1, read on the forward strand.
GAGATTCAAGGTGATCTGCGCACTAATTGCAGAGTAGCACCTAGGGTCCTTATTCTCCTAAATACCCTTTTAAAACGATGATCTCCTTGGAATTCTTCCAAGTCCTCATCATCTCCTTCTTGTGGTTGAGGTGATGTATTCGCGTGCTCAACTTCTTCCTTATTTGGAGGTTGTCTTCTGCCCTTGTGATCCAAACCACCACTATCTTCATGCTCTTCTTGATCATCATCTACTTGAATTGTTTATGTGGGCTTGGACGCTGGAATATTTTTCATTATATGCTTACCTTTTAGCATCCATGGGAGTGTGAAATCATTCTCCACATACTTAGTGTTCTCTAACTTGGGTTTGAGTTATAGGTACACAAGCACTACTTTGGTGTCCCCAACTACCAAGCTTATAAGCTTCATGCTTATAATATCATAAATAAGCCTTTTAATGTAGGCATTCTGCCCTGGATATAAATATTTATTTCTTAGAGTGCGGTGTCACAATCAACCTTGTTTGCATTGAAGGTTAGGTGGCACACATCTGAAAACTAGTGAACTAATGCCTAGAAATATCTTTCTATGAAGGCATATGGTAGTTTGCACCATGGGCACCAAGCTCCATCCTTCATCACAAATTGTGCGATGCAAAAATGTTGGTAGACCACAAATTGAACTGCCTTACCCAGCACCAAAGGCAAATCCTTGGGTATGCACCACTCTTCTTCGAACACCACATGGACTCTATCATACCACATCTCCACCCTATGCTTAAATGGTCCACTCATTGATCCATCACACAAGTATTTGCCAAATATTTATGCAAGTGACTTGTGTTCCATGGACGGTGGGGTATTCCCAAATCTTCTCCATTGGCCCATCAGGTACCCCAATCTCCATAAATACTAAAGACAATAATACAATGCCAAAAATTATTTTATCACTTGTCTGCACTTCTTCAATGATTGTCTTTACTATGTGATCTACAATATTGTAGACCACTCCTTGAGACATCTTCTTTGTGACGTGCAACCACATTGTGTTTATCTGCGACCAATCAGCTTTGTTCACAAATGTGCAGCTGCCTGTACTAGTGTGTACTTTTTTAATTTGTCAATGTTTATGCCACGTGGACTTTTATTATACCTTGGATCTTTCCTTGTCTCTAGGATTGTTGACTTATCAGTTAAATCACTATTCTAAATCCAACCCTAATGCCCCTTAGTCCCTGTCACTATTGAAATCAAAGTAGTTCTGATTCCTACCCTCCATCAGTTGAAGTATAATAAGTCCTCATAGACTCTGCTAATCAACCACCAATAAAATGGTTCATAATTTTCAAAATGTGGCAGCTCATACAACTGGTAAACTCTATTCTACTTTAGAAACTCCTCACCCATGTCATCGTATACCATGGCATATCCTCTGTCATGCACTTGTTCATTTTTGTGCTCAATGACGCATCAAGATCCTTCTTATTATCTAATGTTTGATGGTTGTAATCGTTGATTTTACATTAGCGGCTATGGAAATACCATTCTTGTCCCATAATCACACCCTTTGGATACTGTATTTATAAGAAATTACTCTTGGAGAGAAATTTATTCTTCCACTTTAATATTCTTTTTACCTTTCTTCTCATACTATGCGGGTGCTTTCTTTGGTGTCATTTGAAATAAAATATCTCTCTTATTCCCTTTATAATCAAGAAATTCAAAACCCTAGTTTAAATATTTGTGCCCCTGGTGGAAATCACATGCCCTAGCTTGTTTGTAACTTGTGTATTCTTCACTCAAACCCTTCACCTATGGGAACACAAGCTTCTCCTAAGCATAACACTTCTCTCCACATCTGGTTTCACACTCTTTGCACCTCAACATGATTTCTCAGCTTGTTTGCACTTAACCCTTTTCATATCCTCTCAATTGAAACGGTAAAAGTGAACTTGTATCTCATCCCTATATATAATTTCAAAAAATTAATGCATTTATTGCTCCTCCACCTACCAACAATCCTCTCATTAATTGACCATTTTCATTCTTTTTGTGGGCGGTACATCTTCAAGCCCAAGATATAATCATCTAGCATGCCCTTCTACCTTTTAGTTGTAGACTTTTCTTCAGCACATGCTTTCATACGCCTGAGTACCTCATCATTACATGCCTTCCACTTGTAGTCTTACCTAACCTCTGCTTACCTCAAGTTAGACTTATTTCTTCATTCATCTCTCTACCTCTGGTCCCTGTGTCTAGAACTAATATCTTGTGTTTGTTTTTTCAATTATCTAACCTTGAGTAGCACCTGTAGAGAGTTTCTTTCATGTGTACTTATTTTCAACAATCTTGTACCTAGATCTCAATAACCTACCCTATAGTAAGGGTATGTGCAGTCCTATTTGCACATAAATTTTTTTCAAATGGTAATTAGCTTATGGCACGGTAAACGCACTTATTACACAAATAGACCAACTAAATTGACAAAGCATAGTAACAAAGAAAGAAACACATTAAAGAAATGTAGAATTGAAAAACTTGATCTAAATGGAAACATTACCTTATTACAAACACGTCAATAAGACTTGTTTATAGTAGGGCTTCAGCCTACATCCTATTGAAGTAATCTGGCTAACCTTATTCCATCAAGTGACTCTAACTGAAAAGTGTCTAATTTGAGTATGTAAGTGATAACATATGGCCCCAAACAATGTACCTTGAGCTTTCCCGTATAGCACAAAAGCTTAGAATCATAAACAAACGTCAATTTTATCCTATCTCCAAGATTTTTATCCCTGATGTTCATGTCATGCCATGCTTTTTGCTTAGCCTTCTCTTATTTTTTACTCTAATGTGTCTATGGCTCGTCACTCATCCAAATTGATTAACTTGTTAAATCTCATTTTTCTAAGGATTTCTCATCAGCTAAGACCTCCAGCACAGCGCAATAAACGTAACTAAGGTAACATAAATTTTATAGGAAGAACTAATTCTACTCCAAACACTAACTAAAATGGTGTGGCTTTTGTTCAACATTTTATATGTTTTCCTGATATATCCAAATTACTACAGAAAATTTATCATCCCAATCCTTTCTTTCTGACATCACATATTTTTTTCAATATTCTGGCTCAAAATTTTGTTGAAAGCATCAGCAGTCCCATTCACCTGAAGGATGATAAGGTGTAGTCTTATGGTGTGCAATCAGGGATTCATCCAATAAATATTATGATTATCTCATTAAGAAAATGTGTGCCCTTATCAGTGGTCAAAATTAAAGGACATCCATACCTTGTAATAATAGTTTCCTAAAAGAAACTTAGCTGTTGTAGCCGTTATATAATCCTTTGTATAGGTGTTTTTTCTTCCCCACCTTCTAAAATAATATGTGTAAGTTATGATGTAGCATGATCCAGTTCTACACACAATTGGTGAAATAGGACCCACAAAATCTATAGCCCATTTCTTACACAGTTCGGCACTAGTAATGGGTCTAAAAGGCATTTCATCTCATTGACCTAGTTTCCCAAGGCATTGGACAATGATCACATAGCCTTAAAAAATTCCTTACAATCTTTATAAAAGGTCTCCCAGCATAATCCAGCAAGTAGAATCTTGTGCGCACAGTGACATCACCTATATAGTGACCACTTGCAATACCACCATGAGCTTCTTATATAATACCCTTGTGTTCTCATGTTCTAATACACAATGGTGTAATACTTCATCCCGGCCTAAATTTTTACAGGTCACTGTTAATCAACATACAAGGGGATTCAAGTATAGAAAGTTGTTTCTTCTCTAAGGATTTCCTTCCTTCTAGTTTCATACCTTATTCATAGAAAGATAGATAATGTCCTCTAGTTCTAATGGTGCTCAGTTATAACCTATATAATTATGCATCTAGCATGGTATATTGAATTTGCTTGTGCTTCTTCTCGTGACTGTATTCTGGGTAAATGGTTTGGTCTAGAATTACTTTTCCCTAGTTTTACCACAACTTTCGAAATCAAATTCTTAAAATAAGAGCACCCATCAACATATGTTCCCTTTTAAAATGGGCTTGTTTACCAGGTAATTCAATGCCCTATGATCTGTATAAAATAAAAATGGTGTAGCCAGTAGGTATTGGTAGAATTTATGTAGCACATAGTTCATTGACAAATATCTTCGCACTCTATAGTTGTGTAATTCTGTTATGCATGAGTCATCTTTCTACTAGTAAAATAGATAGGATGATCTACAATACCTTCTCTAGGTTGAGCTAACACCATACGCCAATGGCCATGCTAGAGGTGTCAACATGTACATGAAATGGCTGGTCCCATGATGGAAAACATAAAATAGGTGCGATAGTAAGTTTTTTCTTTAATTTCTCGAATGCGCATGCTGTTACGGATTTCTCTCCAGTAGAACATACCTTTCCCTTTCAGTAACTCTTCCAACACTACGTAGAAAATATTGGCATATCCTTTGATAAAATTTCTGGAATATCTTGTATGACCCAAAAATATATGTACTTCACTCTAACTAGTAAGCTCTCTTAGGCCTATAATTATTACAACCTTGACTAGATAAACCAACAAACCTTCCTTATTGATTATGTGTCCTAACAGCATTCCAAATGGTGTGGAAAATATGCACTTATAGATGTTCAAATAAATAATTAATTGTCTACATATTTCAAACATTAAGCACAAATTGACACAATTATCTTTAACTAATCCATACAACATCCAATAATCTGAATAAACCTGTAAGAAGTTGTGAATAAATTCACTTGAATTCTTGAACAACTATGTGCGAAAATACAGTGAGGCGCATTTTTTAAACCAAAAAGGTATTACAGTATAGGCAGATAGCTACCCAATTCAGTACTAAATATAGTCTATTCCTGATTCTCTTGGGAAATCCTAACCTGATGATACCTAGAGAACCCATCCATAAACAAATAGATTCCAAGCCCTACAACACATTCTGGTATTTCCTCAATGAATGACATAGGAAAGGGATCTACTCACACATGTAGCATTCAGCTCCCTGTAGTCCACACAAATCCCTAATCCATCCATCCTTATTGATATTGATCACCATTGGACAAACCCATTCTAACTCATCAAAGGGGCTTGATAATACTAAACTTCAACATTTTTTCAATCTCTTCTTTGACCTTTCCACACAAGTTTGGGGTTCATCCTGTAGGGTCTCTTTCTAACTAGGTGTGCCCACGTACCCTCTTTAAGCTTTATCTTCATCTCTCCTAACAATTCATGCATGCCTTTAAGTTCATGGTACCCCCTAGGGAATAACTCCTGATAATCCCTTAGTAACTCTATAATTTTTTCCACTTCATAGTTTGATCAATAGTCTCCAATTATGGCTTTCTTTGGCTTATCATTTGACCTAATATTCACTCTTCTTTGTCTTCATAGGTTGATGATAGGTGTGTTGTGGTCTGTATCTGCACTTTCCAAAACCACACGCCTACTTGTTGAATGGTTTACATCCAAATTTTCTACTTCTTCATCATCCACTAACTAGACCATTTTTCCTTTTTCTTTCTCAAGGCAAGTGCATTGAAGTAGTGTGGTATCGGCCTTTGTTTCCTAAACAAGACACACTCTTAGAGTTTCCTTCATCCAATAACTCTTGAAGGAGTTCTTCACCCTTAGCACTATATCCCATAGTTAAGCAAATAATGAATTTTAATGCTTCTTCCACTAGAGGCCTTTGTAGAGGAAGAATTCAAACATCTGGGCCATTCCTGCAATTAAATCCTACCAATTTCTAGTCTCTCTATGGAATTCTGCATATACATACTAAGCACGTATGCATCCTTGTAAAATGAAATAAAAATTTTGCACCCATAGGGAAGGTGGTAAATCTTTCTTTCCTTTTGTCCACTCAAAGTCTCCTCACACTTTTGATACATGGTGCTAAACAGGTTGGTTACCATGATAAGTGTAGATTGAGTTTAAGAGCATTTCTCTTAAAGTGCCTAAGTCGTGAAAATTGAGAAAATCTGTGTTTCGGGTCATTTTGTATGTATTTTCGGGCCTGTCGGAAATTTTTGTCCTACCTGTCCCAAGTACGAAAGTGCATCTCTGTTCCTTGATCGGCCGAAATCCCCGAAGTTGTTCCATTTTCGGGCCCGTCGGAACTAAGTTTTGTCCCAAGTGTCCCAAAACTTTTTGTACGAGATGTTCCAATTCCTTCTTTTCGGCCGAATATCTATATCCCGAACCGCGTACTAAGTCCTACACTTTCTTGTTAAGGGGCTCAACGAATGGCGCATAATCTATTAAAGGGTAATAACACTTTCTTTCCAAATTTTAAACCGATATAACTCCTTGTTGTCTGTGTTTCATTCCCGCTCTGTCCCAAATCGTAAAAATTTCAAAATTTTGCTGTTTAAATGTCTTTTCTGTCGAGTTGGTGGTGTGGAAAAAGTGCATTCTGTAAGTATTTCGGGCCGGACATTTTTGTCCCATGTCCCAAGTGCAAACGGGCCAAATTTCGGCCGAAACTCCCGAGTCCCATTGTGTACTCCCTGTTTCACCCGAATCGGCCGAGCTCAACATTGCTTTGTCCCATTTTCGGCCGAAACCCCCAATCAAAAAAGTGCTGTTTCAAACTGGTTCCATTTCCGAACTTAAATTCATGTCCCGAATCTCTCCAAAGTTATATAACGAGCAGTTCCCCTTTGTATTTTCCGCATTGCTTTCGCCCGAACCGCGTCCTTCGCGCATTTTCCGTCCCAGTCTAGGTTGTCCCAAAATTCATTTGTGTGTCTTCTCCCTTGTTTCGTCTGAATCGGCTGAGCCTCGTGTTTCACGCATTCGCATCTCACATGTCCCAAGTGAACCAAATGCATAATTCATACTGTTTTTCAAAATATGAATTAGCCTTTTTTCCCGCTCGACCCGAATGTGCTAAATTTGAATTTAAGTTGCGAAGATCAAATTTCAAGGACAGCTGGCAGAAGGACGAAGCTTTCAAGACGTCGTTTACATCAGTTTTCAAAGATATCCATTGTCATCTTTAGGATGAAACGTCTGGTGTATCCCTCGTGGAAAAGACATAGCTGAGACGTTAAAGAAATTCAAGAAGCGGATTCTGAAGACAGTGGGTCCCTCCCAGTAGCTGGCCACCTATCTCCTTCTCCTTTCTTTTCTCTTCTTCCCATTCTTTTCGTATTCTTTGTAATTAGTTAAGGTATTGCAATTGGTGATCCTTAACTATTCTTTAGTTAAAAGAAATGGTTACGAAGAGTAACTGACTTGTAAGCTATATAATGGCCTTTCCACGCCATTTTGCAGGGAGGAAGAACTTGGGTATTTGCTGAAAGTGTAAATAGATCTTAAAGAAATCAATACAAAAGGGCTTTCCATTCTTTTTCTATCTAGTTCTTGTTATCTCTGTGTTTTCCTTTAATATTGTGAAGATCATTTTGTTCCTGATTCGTTAGTCTCTCTGATTGCATACTGTTCAGTTTTACAAATACAGTGATCTTGTATAACCAAGAAGGAACTTTGTGTCCTTGATGAATGAATCTGAAGAAGGTTATTTATGGAACTTTGTGTCTTAAAATTTAATCTCATTCAGCCAATGCAAATGATCTTGTCTTAAATTCTTTGAAGCTTCGCATACATGAAGAATTATTCTGCTATCTATAATTCTGAATGTTGCTATTCTGCTCATCTTCTTATTCCCTTTCCTTATTCCTTGTGTAATTGATGATCCTTGTGGAAAACACTTTCATAATATCCAAGTTTGACCATAAAACAATGTTCTGTACATTTGTAAATAAGTTCGTTTCTGAATAAGGGAACCTCTCCCATTAAAGAGGAGGGACTTCTTGTCCCCTGACTGTTGCTCTTCTAAAAAGTCCTATTTGACGACCAACAGTTTTTGGCGACTCCGCTGGGGAAAATCACATTACAGTACTGCAATTTTTCGATCATCCTTTGATCTGGCGACTCCATGTTTCACTCGAGGGAGAAGGGCCCTTGGTATTGAAGATTCTCAATTTCAGCTTTTGGAGCAACAGGGTTTTCCTTTCCCTTCAAATAGAAGAACTTGTTCAACGAGCACTCCACCTGTTCAAGATAGAAGTCCTACGGGTGGTATTCCTTTAGAACCTGATAGTCCCAATCTACGAGCTTTGATCCTAGCTGGTGTTACAGTTCCCCTCCAAGTCGTATTTCCAAGAATGGCGGCACAATTGCCATGGGGTCAACGTGTCGGGCCCCTGGCCCTTACTCAGCCTTTGCATGAGTTACCTAGAGGTAACCAGAAGAACTTCCCCAAATTTAAAGGAGATGGCAAAGTACACCCTGATGAACACATTGCAGCCTTCATAATTGCATGTGGAGTCTTGGGAGTTGAACATGAAGACGTCTCAGTAAGGCTGTTCGTTGAGACGTTACAAGATAATGCTGCTGATTGGTTCTATCACCTTCTGGCTGGTGCCATCACCGACTGGAATACAATGAGAACTCAGTTCGAAATCCATTTCAAGCCGGCAGAAGATGTGCATGCCCTGCTTGCCCAAATTTCTCAGATAAAGAAAGACCCATCAGAACCCGTGAGAGAATTTGTGGCTCGATTCAACAGACTGATCAACAAAATTCCAGTAAATACTCAACCGGTTGATCAAATTCAAAAATGTTTCTTTCTAAATGCTCAAACACCCAAAGTCAGTTATGGTCTAAGAAGGGCTAATCTCAGAACGTTAGTTCTGGATCAAGAACTGGTTGTTAGTGTCGAGGATGACTTGATCATGTCAGGGAAGTTGAGAAGAGATCCTCCCAAATCTAAATCTGCTACTTCTTCCTCTTCCACCTCTGGACCCAATACTGATCCATTAGTCCAGAAACTTGCAAATGATCTAGTAGCTATAAAGAAACAATTGGCTCAGCATGCCCCGTATGTAGATGTTCTAAGAAGAAATTTTCAGCCCAGAAATCATTTGCCTGCTCCTCACACAAGACTAGCACTTGAAGGACCTCCTGTTAAAGTTCCTGTGAATGCAACCTGTGAAGTTGAAGAGCTAGATGATGATGTGGACAATGAAGCTCGTGAGGAGTTCCTAGAGGAATTTGATGATGAAGCAGAGGAACTTGAGGGATCTCGGGTTAATTTCTTTACCACTGAGGGCATTGATGATTATGATGAAGTGGTAGCAGACATGAATAGTGAATCTTTTGCTGTCATGACTCGAGAACAGACAAAGCAGAGGGAGAAGGTGACCTAGCCACCTAAGAAATCCAAGGAACAGTCGGCAACTATCCCTGTAATTGCAAGAAGAGGATCTCCTATCCCTACTTCGTCTACACAGAAGGTGAGTCCTATCAATCCAGTTACCAAAGTTGCTTCTTCTTTTTCTCCTAAAGTTGATAAGCCTAGAATTCCAAATGGCAATGGCCCGTCCACTTCTAGATCCTTTGATATTGTTGATCACCTAAAAAAGACCAAGGTACAAATCTCAGAAGCTGAGTACTATCAAACCCATCCCAAAGCCTTTGCCAAAATGATCCACTTTGTTAATTCCAACTCTAAGACCACTTCTAAAGGCCTTCTACCTACTCCTCCTTCTGCACCACAGCCTAGCCTGGTAGCTGCTGTCATCTCTCCTGGTGACAAAATTAAACCTTTTTATGTAACACTTCTTATAGCTGGCCATAGGCTCAGTAATTGTGTCATTGACTCAGGAGCCTCAGATAATGTGATGCCTGCCAGAGTAGCTCATGCTTTAGGCTTGACCCTCACTCATACTTATGGATCCTGCTACTCCATGGAGAGTAAGGAAGTGCCTTTGGTTGGAAGGATTAAAGATGCACAAGTGGCCTTTGCTGCTTTGCCTGAAAAGAAAGTCTTGGCTACCATCCTAGTAGCAGACATTCCTCCTTCTTATGGAATGTTGCTAAGTAGAAACTTCTGTAAAGATGTGGGCGGGGAGATTCAAATGGATTGGTCACATGCACTCATACCTGTCAATGGACACATGAAGAAGTTACTACCTGAGAAGCAGTCTGAGTATATTGTGCAGAAAACGGATGATCCTAAGGCACAAATACTCTATGAGGACATGGGTCATGGTAATTACATGATTCTGTCCCCTGATGAAATCCAACCCTCCAAAGTATCACCTAAAGATCCCAATGGTGTTTGGGTTTTAGAATTTGATGGAAGTTGTTCCTCAGCTGGTTCTGGAGCTGGTGTCCTGCTAGTGTCACCTGAAGGATGCCTACACCCTTTTTCATTTAAGTTACAGTTTGAAAACACTAACAATACAGCAGAGTATGAGGCTCTCATTCTTGGACTGCAAGTGGCCAAAGAACGAGGTGTAAAAAATCTTCTGGCTCGTGGTGATGCAGAGCTGATTGTGAAGCAAGTCAGAAGCCTTTTTCAGGTAAAAAATGGGAGGCTAAAGCATTACCGGAATCAGGTTTGGGATTCAATTGAATTCCTTGATGCTTTCTCCATTGAAGCAATACCTAGAGAAAAGAACAGCAGGGCTGATTCACTGGCTGTCTCAGGGTCACTACTGATTCCCCATCCTGAATTCTCTCAGGATAAGTTCACTATTGAAATGGTCCACCGGCCTAGTGTACCTGACAATACCAATAACTGGCAAGTTTTCAACGATGACCAGCATTTTCTTTCCTTCCTGGAACTCAAGGGTAATTTCGAACAACTGTATTTTGAGGGAAGTGACAACCTGCCTCGTGAGAGTGTGTCCTCTGACCATCCTGTCACCCAAGGAGAAGAAACAGATCAGGAAGGATGCATTAAACTCAAAGGAAACAAGATTCCCAAAGGTTTGGTGAGTTTGGAGGAGTTGTTTGATAAACATGACAGATATGTGAAATCTAAAGCTTCTACTGGACCTCAGCAATCAGCTGAGTATGATAAGATTGATATAGGGAGTTCTACTGACCCCAAGTTCGTGAACATTGGAAAATGTTGCTCAGCAGATGAGAGGAGAAAAACAATTGATCTTCTAAAAAGGTATAAAGATGTTCTTGCTTACTCTTATGAAGATTTGAAAGCTTTCAAACCAAAAGATATGCAGCACTCTATTCCCCTCAAGCCAAGAATTAAGCCTTTCAAGCAGAAGCAGAGGCAGTACAATCCAAAAATAGCTGACACCATCTTTCAGGATATCCAGAAGTTGTTGAAGGCTAAAATTATTTTTCCCATTCACCATTCGACATGGATCGGAAATATAGTGCCTATTAGGAAGAAAAATGGTGAGATCCGCATCTGTGTTGATTTCAGGAACTTGAATCAGGCTTCTCTGAAAGATAACTACCCTTTGCCTATGATGGATCAAATATTGCAAGCAGTAACAGGATCTGAAATGTTATCTATGCTTGATGGATTCTCGGGATACAATCAGGTAGAGGTTGATACTGCAGATCAACACAAGACAGCCTTCACTACTCCTTGGGGTACCTTTGCCTACAAGAGAATGCCTTTTGGGCTGATTAATGCTGGTGCCACTTTCCAGAGAGCTATGGATTTGGCTTTTGGAAGCTTGAAAGGGAAATGTATTGTCATATACCTTGATGACCTGACAGTGTTTTCAAAGACAAGAGCGGATCACTTTGACCACCTGGAAATGGTTCTACTGAGATGCCGAGAGCATGGGATTTCGTTAAATCCTAAAAAATATGTCTTCTGTGTTACAGAAGGAAAACTATTAGGGCACATCGTCTCCAAGGATGGTATTAAGATTGATCCTGAATGAGTTCAAGCCATCCAGCAAATTCCTCTCCCAACCAGTAAAAAGGGCGTGCATTCCTTCTTCGGTAAGATCAATTTTTTAAGAAGATTCATCCCTGATTTTGTGGAGTTAACTTTGAACATTTCTCAGATGATGAAAGGGAAGCAAAAATTTGGTTGGTCTTCTGAAGGAAAGGAATCCTTTGAGGGTATTAAGAAAGCTATCGCTAAAACTCCAGTTTTGGCCTGTCCCGATTTCAGCAAAGATTTCATCATCTATTGCTATGCTACAGATAATACCCTGGCTGCTGTCTTAACCCAAGAAGACTCCGATAAACATGAGCTAACAATTGCCTTCATGAGCTATATCCTGAAGAATCATGAGCTAAAATACACCATGATGGAGAAGCATGCTTTTGCAGTAGTCAAAGCTGTTAAGCAGTTCCGTTTCTATATCCTCAACTCTCACTCTATGGTGCTGGTTCCAGATACAACTGTTAAGTCAATTCTTACACAGCAAGAATTTGGATCCAAGAGAGGGAACTGGGTGGCTAAGGTCCAAGAGTATGACATTGATATCAAACCAACGAAGCTGGTTCGTGGAAAAGGTCTTTGTGAGCTCATTGCTGAAGGGGCCAAACATGAGTTGCTGGAGGAGAAAGCTGACCTTCCTACTGTTCTGTTCCTGAGTTCAGTTGATGAATGGTATGCTGACATCACCCATTTTCTCACCTATGGGGAATGTCCCTCTCATTTAACTGCCAAGGAAAAGAGGACTGTTAAATTGAGGTCAGCGCAATATGTATTATGGGAAAATGCTTTGTTCAAGCGTGGCTTAGATGGGAGATTTTTGAAGTGTGTAGACAAGGAACAATAGAGAAAGTTGCTCTCAGCTTTTCATGATCATGCATGTGGAGGGCACTATTCATCAACGGTTACAGCTCATAAGATACTCCGGGGAGGATACTACTGGCCTTCTTTGTTTAGAGATGCATCCAAGTGGGTGGATAAATGCGAGGCTTGTCAGACTTTTGTGGGAAGACCTAAACTGGCATCGTTGCCTCTCAAGCTAGTTGTGATTGAGGAACCATTTCAACAGCGGGGTCTAGACTTCATTGGTACACTTAATCCTGCTTCCAGTGCTGGTCACACTCATGTGCTAACTGCCACTGACTACTTCACCAAATGGGTGGAAGCTATTCCAGTCAAGAGCACTACTTCTGAAGTGGTATGTAATTTCATGAAAGAGAACATCCTGGTGAGGTATGGTGTACCTAATAAGATTGTAACAGATAATGCCTCGAATTTCTCTTCAGCTGAGATAATGGACTTCTGCTATGGGTATGGCATTTCTTTGGCTCATTCTTCAGATTACTACCCCCAGGGAAATGGTCAAGCAGAATCCACAAACAAAAACCTGGTGACTATCATAAGAAAGTTGGTCAATGAGTCTCAACGAAACTGGCACAAAAATCTCTATGATGCTCTTTGGGCAGACAGGATTACACCAAAGAGAGCTATTGGAATGTCTCCTTTTCAAGTTGTATATGGAGTAGAAGCTCAATTGCAAGTGACAGTGGAACTGCCAGCCTTGCACCTAATGAAGGCCATTGAGGATACTAGTTTCAGTGATGCTCTGGATAAGAGGATTATGAACCTGCATAAACTGAATGAGGACAGATTGGAGGTTGCTGATCGGATATCTGTTCACCAGCAAAAGATAAAGGTCATGTTTGACAAGAAAGCTAGGTTCAGAGATTTCCAAGTTGGAGACACCGTGCTGTTATGGGATAAAAGACATGAACCTCGTGGTAGCCATGGAAAGTTTGATTCCCTGTGGCTCGAACCCTTCAAGATCAGACATTTTGCTGGTGAGAATTCTTTCTATCTTGATTACATGGATGGTTCTCCTCTCCCACTTCCCTATAGTGGGCAGTATCTCAAGTTGTTCAAGTCCAAGGTGACTAGGGAGTCCCTTTGTATATTCTGTACAGTGTTTTCCTTCTGTTGTTTTGGTGTGTTTCCCTTTTGTTGTTTTTGTGTGTTGCCCTCTGTGTTGGTGTTCTTTTGACTCCGTGGCCCAATGGATAAGGCACTGGTCTGCTTTCCCCGAGTTTGTCTAGGTTCTTGCCTTGCCTCATTCCTTGAATTTATGCCAAGTCATCCCCAGGAGGAGCCAGCTGTTGTCCACTCAAAATTCCCTGCTCTAATAAAAGTAAAATTTCAAAATTTTGAGTTATGAGTGTTTTCTCTAAAGTGCCTAAGTCGTGAAAATTGAGAAAATATGTGTTTCGGGTCATTTTGTATGTATTTCGGGCCTGTCGGACATTTTTGTCCCACCTGTCCCAAGTACGAAAGTGCATTCTATTCCCCGATCAGCCGAAATCCCCGAAGTTGTTCCATTTTCGGGCCCGTCGGAACTTTTTGTCCCAAGTGTCCCAAAACTTTTGTGCGAGATGTTCCAATTTCGGCCGGACCGCCTGAACCGCGTACTTCGCACTTTCTTGTCCCAAATGTCCCAATTTCAAAAGTGCACGCTGTCCGAGTTGCATACTTTCGGCCGAAACTCCCGAGTTGCGTACTTCAGAGCTATTTGTCCCAAATCAAAAAATGAAAATTGTTCCATTTCCGGCCGGTTTTCCCGAACCGCGTCCTTCGCGCATTTTCATCCCAAATGTCCCGAAATGCATTTGTACGTCTTCTCCCTGTTTCGTACGAATCGGCCGAGCCTCGTGTTTCGCGCATTCGCGTCTCACATGTCCCAAGTGAACCTAATGCAATTCATACTTAGTTTTTCCCGCTCGACCCGAATGTGCTAAATTTGAATTTAAGTTGCGAAGATCAAATTTCAAGGATAGCTGGCAGAAGGACGAAGCTTTCAAGACACCGTTTACATCAGTTTTCAAAGATATCTATTCTCATCTTTAGGATGAAACGTCTGGTGTGTCCCTCGTTGCAAAGACATAGCTGAGACGTTAAAGAAATTCAAGAAGCGGATTCTGAAGACAGTGGGTCCCTCCCAGTAGCTGGCCACCGGTCTCCTTCTCCTTTCTTTTCTCTTTTTCCCATTCTTTTCGTATTCTTTGTAATTAGTTAAGGTATTGCAATTGGCGATCCTTAACTATTCTTTAGTTAAAAGAAACGGTTACAAAGAGTAACTGACTTGTAAGCTATACAATGGCCTTTCCACGCCATTTTGCAGTGAGGAAGAACTTGGGTATTTACTGAAAGTGTAAATAGATCTTAAAGAAATCAATACAAAAGGTCTTTCCATTCTTTGTCTATCTAGTTCTTGTTATCTCTGTGTTTTCCTTTAATATTGTGAAGATCATTTTGTTCCTGATTCGTTAGTCTCTCTGATTGCATACTATTCAGTTTTACAAATACAGTGATCTTGTATAACCAAGAAGGAACTTTGTGTCCTTGATGAATGAATCTAAAGAAGGTTATTTATGGAACTTTGTGTCTTTAAATTTAATCTCATTCAGCCAATGCAAATGATCTTGTCTTAAATTCTTTGAAGCTTCGCATACATGAAGAATTATTCTGCTATCTATAATTCTAAATGTTGCTATTCTGATCATCTTCTTATTCCCTTTCCTCAGTCCTTGTGTAATTGATGATTCTTGTGGAAAAAACTTTCGTAATATCCAAGTTTGACCATAAAACAATGTTCTGTACATTTGTAAATAAGTTCGTTTCTGAATAAGGGAACCTCTCCCATTAAAGAGGAGGGACTTCTTGTCCCTTGTTTGTTGCTCTTCTAAAAAGTCCTATTTGACGACCAACACTTCCCTTCTATCCAAAGTCTCTCACACTTTTGAACGTGGTGCTGAATAAGTTGATCACCATGATAATTGCATATTTGAGTAGGTGCATTTTATCCTGAAGAACCTAGTAGCAAGAGCAATCCTTATTTCATTCCATCCTACAAGATTATCCTTGTGGGCCACCCACTGGCATGCTATTGTCCCACGTAGTGTATATGCTAGCATATATCTTCTTTCCAGTAGGTCTATCCACTGTTCTTCCATGGCTTGCAAGAATACCATAGGATCTCCTTCTCTGGTATAACAAGGTACTGAGTTGTTACCTATCCTCCTGACATAACATGGTTTGTTGCCTCTAGGAAATATGCTCTTTACTTCGTGCCCTACCAACTCATAAGTGCTATGAACCCAATTATCACAAGCAACACTTGTAGTATCGCTAATGGACTGTGCATCCTCCCACTAAATTATTCCTTCTTTAGTTGGCTCAAGCATCTCTGGATCTTGGATGATGCATGCATAAATCTTATTTAGATCTTCTTCACTTAAGGGCTCAACATAGGGTGCAAATTTACCATTTGTTAAAGGGATAATAACTCTATCCTCCTTGTTTTCAAAACTGATATAACCCTTGTTGAACCAAAGATTAACATTATTTACATAGCACCAAGGATGCCCCAATAGATCTGGGAAGCTATCTGACTCTACCAATGCTAAAACCTTAAAGTCTCTCGTGAACTTGGCTCCTTGTATGGTAATGGATGCATCTTTCAAAACTACGATGGGAATGGCCTTAGTCTGATTAGCCATGAACCATACATTAGAGGATGTCTACAATGGGGGTCTTTCCATTTGTACCCATACATCTAAAGTAAGAACATTGACTTCCGTGCCTGTATCAATCAATATATTACTCAATAGCCACCCTGATAGGAAAATAAGAGATAAAATATGCAGAATAATCCCTTACAGAATCGCAACATTAGAAACTAATGTGCAGAAAATATTACAGATCTCAAATAAAAGTGTAGAAGAAATAACACAACACAGAAAGATAGTATTTAACGTGGTTCACCCAATTTGGGCTACGTACACCAAGAATCACTTGCTCATATTTTATTACAAGCCTCCACTCTCTCAATACAATACCCAGATCCATTTGGAGCTATGCTCAACAAACTCTACAGAATTCACACCCGAATTCAAAGCACATATGCAATGCATTTTCTTGTATATCTATCATATGCATAAGACCATATAAATAAACAATTGCTTAAGCAGTTTGATACAAAATCGTGGGTATCAAAACCATGCGCAAAAAACCATGGTATCAAAACAACGGGTACTGAAAAACCATGGGCCCAAAAATAGCCCATAATGGTTACCCATTACCCATGGGTTAATAAACCACCCATGAAAATTTGCTTCGGGGGCTTCACCCCCCCCCCCCCCCAAACCCCCTTGACCCGCTCACCAGCGAGCGGGACCGCCGTAGTAAAAATACCCGAGTGTAACACATAGAAGGTGTACCACACTCTAACATTAAAATAGGCTCCATAAACATAACACACCCATCCACAACAACATTCAGAGTTATTTCCTTTTCATAATCTAGGCTATGAGGGGGAAGATTCACATGTAGGATCTTTTTTCCAGTCTCAGTACTTGCGCATGGAGTGTTTCTTTTTAAAAAATTCCCTAATAGTGGAATGATATGTTCCTGGCACAACAATTTACACACTTCTCTCAAGTCATCCATATTAGTTTGAACCATATCTGATTATTTATTTTCCTCCATCATTCATGATTACTATTTTAAGTATTGTATTTCACCCTGAAGATTCCTGAGAACTTTCATGGTCTCTTGATAAACCTCCTTATGATGGGTAGGATCTAGGTACCGTGCGTGTAGAACCTCCTCTTTAGTGATGGTAGGATTCTGCTGCAATGCTTCCCTGGCACATGTCGCCTTAGTGTGGGTCATGATCTTCACTTACAATGCTTCCAACTTAGGCATCCATTGATTTTCAACAGCACGATGTATCCTAACCATCCCCGCGCCTTTATTTTCTTGTTTTTGCTTCTTACTAAGATGCTCATACAAGTCCGAGAACTCCTCATAGCTATGGTTCTTTCCACATAAAGAACATATAATATTCTAGGGAAATTTGCACCTGTAGTGGTAAGGAGATCCACAAGTATAACACGTTACGCAAGGGAACTCACCTCTTCCACCACCACGGCCTCATCCTCTAAATCCACTATGGTATCATTGACCTCTGCCACGACCGCCTTCAAAACACCCTTCATTCTGATCATAGCACACTTTATTGTGATCCCGGTCATGATGCTCACTCTTTCCCTTAGAGTTATCTGAAACTCGTATCTATCGTAAACCAATATCTATAGCATCATGGATCCGGCCAATTAGCTGGCAGTATTCTGTGTCATCAGTTATGGACCTACAAATTTTATAGTAGCTTGAAATTTTCTTCCTTATCGTGCATTATAGTAAGGGGCAGTGACTAACATCATGGTTTAAATGACATATCTCACAATCCAATAGTAATGAGTGCACTTATCTGTGAGGAAAAATATCCTTTGTGTGGCCTTCTACTTAACAATTTGTGCACCAAATCCTTATGTACATCTCATGTGTAGAATTTTCTAATAGTTTCTCCAACTGCTTTATCATAGCTGCAATCTGTGCTTCTAAAAATGGTCTCACCCATGTGTCTATGCTTCTAACTACCTTAGTGCGTAAGGCTGCTTCAAGTGCTTCACACAGATCAGTGTATGTCTTATGTGATAATTCCCTCCTAAAAGGGGTAATCAGGCCCCCAAAAAACCATTGTGCTTGTTGGATTGCGTGTATATCATAAGAAAGATTAGATAGTAGTGTTTTAAAATGAGCATCATACTCTCGGACAATTTCAGTAGTGCCTTGCTTAGTATCCTTAAGTGGAATTATATTCTTCTCCTCAAACTCAGGGATGTGAAACTTTGTAAGGAATGCATATTTTAAAGCTATATAGTCTACGCAAGTCTGATCAGGGTCAAAATTTCTATACCAGTTGTGTGCGGGCCCTTGTAACATAGTAGCAAATTGGCTTGCCCTATACTCAAAAGCCATGATTCCTTTTGTGTGCCATAGTATTTCACACATATGTACATGCTCAGCAACATCTTCTATGCCTCTATACTCTATTAGAAAAAGAGACATATCCATGTAAATATTTTGGGTTTGGTGTAGACCTTGCCCCACCTAATCAAGAACTTCGTGTGTTTCCTCATCCTCCAGAACCACCAGATCTGCTAGAACTAGAGATACTTATGCCTCCTAATCTTGAACCTGTACCTGGGGTTGGACCAGAAGATGTACTTCCCTACGTCCCAATAGTAGAACTGAACTGTACCCTGACAGTCTGTGAAGCGTTACCGCTCCTAGAAGTTAGTCTAAAAAATCAGCGCGCCTGTATTTTGTGTTGATGATACACCTGAAAAGGTACTCCCATATAAAAATGAAGTTGTTTACACTACCATCGTTATGCCTTTCATAAGACCTCGCTCCTACTCTCCCACTTCTTGAATTAGCTTGTAGACTATTTTTTGTACTAGATGCTGGAAAACTTAGCACAAGGGCAAGGTTACGAGGTGGATTCAGATGCACACCCACAACCTAGGTCGTCTCTACTGGTGCGCTTCTACATGAGGCCGAGGAGGGTTCTCTGTCATATTTTCCCAAATGGGGGAGTTCCTAAGGCTCAGGTTCCACATCTTCTATGTGAACTTCCACTCCTTCCCAAACTATCTTTCTCCACAATGCCATTTTCTTTGCAAACCTCCCGCTACTTCTTTACCTCCCTCTCACACGCCTCATTATACTTAAGCCGCCTTTCCTCTCTCCACCTTTCTACCGCTAGGTCTTCCATCTTTCACGAAACCTGCTCCTTCGCCAACACATGGTGGGGTTTAGTTAGCCATTGGTTTACTCTCCAAATTCAAAGTTACCATCAGGATCGTGATCACTAGTGGAATTCCTTGTAGGTAAGTTCCCCTTGGATATCATAAAAACTAGAATTCAACTACCTCTGGGAATGAATAAGTGGAAATTGAGTACTCCAAGATATAATTATTTAAGACACCACAGAACCACGTATCCATAGTGCGAGTCCAAATTTGATCAGCATCATAAAGGGCCTGAAATTATTCCTGCATCCAGAAAAGTGTGCGATACCTCCAATTCCGCTTAGATGCATAAGCAATCAGCCACTCATAAAATTCTACTAGAAAGATAGCAAAGAAGCTCTCATATAAACTGTCATATAGATTCATTTCCACCCACACATGTGTGTTAAACTTAGATCCAATGCTGAAACATCATGCATATTCTTCTTCTAGATCGTGTATCCACTCCTCAACACTTGCTAAGGTCAACTAGTATGTCTTCATCATGAACCATCCTGAAAAAAACTGTAAAAGAGGTCCCAGCAATGGAACTAATGATGCAGCCTAGAATTCACCAATACAAGCCAAGGCATGCTGGCACATCACTCATCCTAGATTGAGTGCTCACTTGAAGCACGTAAAGGTACCAGGCCCCTCTTTAGGGTTGTTGTTGCAGGATTTTAGTATGATGAAGACTTAAGGCATTCAGATCTATGACTAATGTATCCTTCTATAATGCATGTTAAGATCTAGATCTAGAGAATAATAGAATTAAAAGATAACCATGATGAAATCAAGCATGCAATACTGAATTATAACCATGATAACACTTTGATTCAGTCCATAATATTCATTATATTAAATTAAGTAATACACAAAATCTTCCTTACAATAACAATAGTATACACTCATGCGCGTATCAGATTTGACAACATAATCTCACTCTATTATAGTTCTCTCTCTCTCTCTATGTTACATAGTTCAATACATATTTATATGGGTGGGGACTTGTCTTTTATTGCTTATCTAAACCCAAAATAAGTTGCATGCTATTATTAGCCATGCGCTAGTACAAAAATAGCCACACATGCAAGTGCGCTAACGATAGACTACTTGTAGTTAACTGATAGTAGTAGATCTATTCCTGGCCTGTGTCCATGTAAAGTGCTTCGTATTTGATCCTCCAAAAATAACCAATGCATGTCACACAAGTCTTTGGCTGGTTTGTGTGCTCCACATGCTATCTCCAAAAATAGATCCACATTGTAAAAACTGCTAAGTCCCGAACTTGTTTTTGTTCTTCGCACGCAATCCTTTCTGATACTTCCACACCTTTAAATGCACTCTACTTTCCCATGCAAACCTTCTGTATTTTCTTCGCTAAGTGCTAGGGTTTGACTGATTAATAGGAGAATAACGATGAAAAAGAGGAAGTAAAACAACCTCAAATCAATGCAATAAGAGGAAAATGAAAAGTAGAGTCATGCGGTGAACATGAACTACTTTACTTTTCTAAAATTAAGAAAAAAACAACTTCAAATCAACACAATAAGAGGAAAATGAAAAGTAGGGTCATCCAGTGAACATGAACTACTTTAATTTTCTAAAAAATAAGAAAAGTAAAGCAGTTAGAAAAGTGTGATGGAAAAGGTAGTAATGGGGGATCGGATTCCCATAGGTAAGGAGAAGTCACAAAACTTCAAACAACCATAACTTCCACTCTTTGGAGTGTTAATAGAATTTTTGAAAAGGTCTCGGATCCTTCTAAGCATGAGAGTCTTAAAATATCAAATTTGGTAAAGGGAAGGTAACCAAAAATAACATTACTACTTCTGCACTTTATTACATAGTTATAGTTAATCACCGCCATTAATGAGGCATAGAAGCCAATTTATTCATTTATAAGCAAGATTACAAGATGGAATGGGCTTTGCAGGTCACCCACGTTGTCTCCACATCAATAATTGCATTTTCAGAAAATGGGAGCATGTATTAAGGTTTCTCACATTCTCTCTCTTCTCTTCCAAATTGCTATAAATTGTAAAGGGGATGTATTGTAAAGGTTGATGGTCATTTTTATCTCCATGCTCCCCTCTCTTGGGGCTTCAAGCCTTTCTTCTAGACATTGTAATGACATTTTATTACCTCTTCTTGCTAAAATGATGTCTTGTGCATCTCCATGGAGTAATGTAAATGGTTTTTTGTGATTTAGTTGTCAATCCTTTGCATTATTTGTGTTGCTTTCACTTATCTCTCATCATGCTTGTAGGATCTGTGCATACTCTCATGTCTTTGTAGGATTTAGTTTTTTTTGTGCTTACTTAGGAATGGTGGATGTATTTGATTTGGTTTGTGGTGTATGTCCACCCTCTTCAGGTTCATTATTCTCCATTGGTAAGCTGGGAAGATTGAATAACAACTCCTTTTCTTGGTGTATCAACACTTCTAGTGTATAATTTAATTTCATGCACCTCTCTCCCTATCTCATTGGAATGTTAGAATAGGTGTAGTTATTTTTTTTCTTTCATTAGGAGTAGTTATGGTAGGTAGGATTAGGAAAGGATCTGACCTTCTCCAGAGAGTTATCTCTAGCCTGTAAGTCCTACAGCTTGAGGGATAGATCCATGTTATTGAATTACACTGAATGCCCCATTTCACACACCGGGCATTCGAGGGGTGTTGAAATTTTTTGATTACATGAACAACACATACACCTTTGAGAAGCATGGTAAGATGCATGTTTTGGAACCTTTACAAGAGGAGAAAGTTGTTGTTGAATCTATTTCTACAATGCTGATGTTGTCTGATAAGGATTTTTTACACCAAATGAAGCAAGAAGAGATAATTTTTTATTTGATATGCAAGCCTAAGAGCATAGTTACTAATACTAAGCTTGTTGATTTACCTCTAAAATTACAAGATATGTTGAATGAGTATATGGATATTGTGGTAGATGATCTTCCAAATGAGTTACCTCCATTTAGGAGTATTAGTCATCATATAGATTTAATTCCAGGGGCTAATCTTCCAAGTAAAGTTGCTTACAAGATGACTCCCAGGGAAAATGATGAAATCAAGAAGTAAGTGCAAGAATTATTAGAGAAAGCGCTAATAAGAGAAAGGTTAAGTCCTTGTGTTGTACCTACAGTGCTAAGTCCAAAGAAGGATGGAGGATGGAGAATGTTCACAGACTCTAGAGCCATCAACAAGATCATTATCATGTATAGAATTCCATTACCAAGGATAGATGATTTATTGGATTTCTTGAGTGGAGCTCAATATTTTTATAAAATAGATTTTGAAACGTGGATACTATCATATCATAATTAGAGAGGAAGATGAATGGAAAACTGCATTTAAGACTAATGATGGACTTTATGAATGGCTGGTTATACCATTTGGTTTGAAAAATGCAGCTAGCACTTTCATGAGATTGATGAATGACGTGCTTAAGGCCTTCACAGTTAAGTTTTTCATAGTTTATCTGGATGAAATTTTGGCATATAGTAAGTCAAAGGAAGAACATCTTAATCATTTGAGGTTGGTGTTAGAGACATTACATGATGAAAAGTTATTAATCAATCTTAAGAAGTGCACTTTCATGAAGACAGGGCTGATTTATCTAGTATTTCTCATTTCACAAGAAGGATTGAAGATGGAAAAAGAGAAAATCAAGGCTGTAATTGAGTGGCCTCCTACCAAAAGTGTGTTTGAGGTAAGAAATTTTCATGGATTTGCTATTTTTTAATAGAAACTTCATAAGGAATTTCAATGGTATTTGTGCTCCAATAGTGACTACCATTAAAGGTAATAAGAAGACATTCCAATGGACTGAGGCAGCTGATAAGATCTTTCAGTTACTCAAGAAGAAGATCACAAAGGAGCCAATTTTAGCTTTTCCTAATTTCTCTAAAATTTTCAAGCTGAATGTGATGTTAGTGGAAATACTATAGTTGTTGTTTTGAGTCAAGAAAGAAAACTAGTTACTTATTTCAACAAAAAATTGCATGATGCAAAGAAGAAATATTCAACTTATGATCAAGAATTCTATGCTATTGTACAATATTTGAAGAAATGGAGGCATTATCTTATGCCTAAATAATTTGTTTTGATCACAAATAATCATTCTTTGCAATTCATTGGTAGTCAACGTAAATTAAGTTAGAGGCATGTTAAATGGGTTGAATTCTTACAAATTATTACTTTTGTTATTAAACATAAAAGTGGAAAAACTAACAAGGTTGTTGATGCATTGAGTAGGAGGAATTTGGCCATGCAGAAATCACAAATCTACATTCTTGGATTTGAAGATTTGAAAGAAATGTATACAACTGATGTTGATTTTAAAAATTCTTATGAAGCATGCACGAATCCTATAACCAGTGCTCAAAGTCTATGGATGGATTATATGATTCAAGAATGTCTATTGTTCACAGGAAATCAGCTATGTATACCAATAAGTTCTATGAGAGAGAACTTGGTGAAGGAGAAACATGAAGGTAGTCTAGCAAGACATTTTGGACAAAATAAAACATTATGTCAACTTAGTGCCCACTACTATTGGCCAAGTATGAACAATTATGTTAGAAAATATGTTGAGAAATGTAAAATATGTCAACATGCTAAGGGAAGGAGTCAAAATACAAGTTTGTATCAGCATTTTCCTATTCCCAACAGGCCATGAGATTCAGTAAGTTTGGATTTTGTACTTGGATTACCTATAACATAGAAAGGGCATGATTCCATCTTTGTGGTAGTTGATAGATTTTCCAAAATGGATCATTTCATTCATTGTACAAAAACTAGTGATGCTACTAATATTTCCAAAAAAAATTCAAGGAATTTGTCAAATTGCATGGGTTACCCATGAGCATTGTCTATGATAGAGACACAAAATTTGTTGGACACTTTTGGAGAAATTTGTGGAATAATTTGGGCACAAAATTGAGTTTCATTTTAGCATATCATCCCCAAACAGATGGCCATATAAAATTAGTAAACATGGGCTTGGGAAACATCTTAAGGATTTTGGTAAGTATGCGCCCAAATCAATGGGATTTAGTACTTGCTCAAGATGAATTTTCCTATAATGATTCTCCAAATAGGAGTACAGGTACGAGTCCTTTCAAAAATTTATATGGTATGCATCCTAGAGGAGTATTTAAGTTGAGAAATTTGGGGAAAATGGAAACTAGAAGTGTTGATGGTGAAGATTTTGCAAGTGTAATGTTGGACTTACATAAACAGGTGAAAAAGACACTGGAAGAAAGCACTATGAAGTACAAAAGAATATTTGATCAGAAGTGGAGAGAAGTTGATTTTATTTTGGGAGATCTAGTTCTTGCTCATCTTAGAAAAGAAATATTTCGAAAAGGGGAATATAACAAGCTAAAGCTCAAGAAAATTGGACCTTGCAGGATTTTATTAAAGTTATCTAGCAATGCATATGAAATTGAAATTCCAGAAGGTTTTGGCATTTCTCCTATTTTCAATGTCGCTGATCTATATCCATACAAAGGAGAAGAACCAACTTTACAAGAAGTTGAACCAGGTGAGAAGGAACCCTTTTCTTGGAAGCAACAGTTACCAAAGGAATCTCCTAAGCAACCTGAAGCTATTCTTGAGAAGAAGGTGACAAAGAAAACCCAGGACAAAGAGTATTTCCAATACTTAGTCAAATAGATATACAAGCCTAAGGAAGATGCCACATGGTTGAATGAAAATGAGATTCTTAAGATGGGCAACAAATTAGAATATTTGATGAATGCAATTAAATGAGAATGACTCTTTTTTTTGGCAGGTAGTATGATGCAAGAACATCTATGCTAGCCAAGAGTTTGGCAGTTTAATTGGCCTAAGAGTGTAGTAAAGTTTATTTTCCGCAACTATTTGTATTAAAATTATTTTAATGGGTGGTTCTCTTAAAATAAATAAGCATGAATTGTAATAAACATGTATAAGTATAAATAAATCCATGAAGATCATGCAAGGGTTGAAGGATTATTTGGTACAAGTCATGGAGTGATCTTAGGAGTGTATCTAGAATGTTGACAAAGTTGTTGCATTATTATTAGAATATTTATCTTAATTTATTCATAACTGATAGAGATACACCTACATGAGGAGATAATATATTATCTTATCCCATATTGAATCTCATGGAAGGGGGAGAATAGGTTTGGTTTTTAATAGAATCAATAGAGAAAAGCATGGGTGTATGGGTATGGTGGAGATTATATACTTTTGCATGTAAAGTTTTGAAGGTGAATAAAATATAGTTTATTAGGACTTTGCAAATCAATTTTTCCTTGAAGTTGTTTCATATTAAATTCAGATTTGAAAGCTTTTGATAACATAGTCAATTTGTAAACATTGGAAAATAAAATAAAGAAATGGAATTTGAATTGAGGGAAATAAAAAATCGATTTGTATATCTTTGTTTGAGCACAAGTCATACGATTATAAAAGCTAGGGCATGAATTTGAAATTTGGATCAAACTCACAAATTACCAAACGAAATATCTCAAGGTTTTAAAGAGGACTATGTCTGGAGGTTGCCTACAAGCTGCAAAAATAATTAGTTTGAATGGTTTTGTGTGGACAGAACAAATTAACAAAAATTTGGGAAGGCGTCCCAATCTTTGATCTCATGTCTTTGTTGATTTAAATCAAGTTTATTTATTTTAAAGATTTGTATTCTCAAAGGAAGTTGTAGTAAATGTTTGCAGCGTTCAATTTATTTAAATAAAGCTTCAATATCTTTCTATTGATGAAATTGAAATTCATCATAACAGTGGACAAAAAAAATAATTTTAATCTTGGAACTATATGTAAATAATTCGCCACAGGTAAACAATAAGTGTAGAAAAATAAATTGGTGAATTCAATACACTAGAAACCCTTAGCTATGAGTCATGATTTGTACTTTTCAACGTTCCCATAAACACCATACTTGGTTTTATATATCCTCCTACACCAAACAATTTTTATTCCCTTATGAAGAGGGGTGAGATCCCAAGTTTGGTTCTTTATGAGGGAGGAATATTCTTCCTTGATGGCAGAATCCTACTCAGGAATCCCATTTTCCTCTTAAAAGGATTGAGGGTTGGAGGAAGAGGAAAAGAAGGCATGAGGCCCAAAAAAATTGATGGAGTTCATCTCTCATGTGAAGGATCCCCTATCCAATCACCAACCCTCTGCAACGTTCACCTATTCGAGAGAGGACTAGGAGGATATTTAGGCTCATAATTTATCGAGTCATGACTTGAGTGTGAGGGGACATAGTCCTCATCATCTTTGCTGTAAGAATTAGAAGATGGAGGAGCGAGAGGATTAGGAGTATGAGGCTCAAAATAAGCCATGTCATCATAATATTTTGAATCATTATCAGAGATGTACAGAGTTACCTATGGGGGTGGAGAAGTGGAAGTAGGCAGGGAAAATTTTAGAGGTGAATTTTTGTAAACTCGTGAATATTCATATTTTTGGAAATTGGAAATGGCAAATTTTTAGTAGTTGACTGCCGCCTAATTCACCAGAAATTTCAGCTAACAGGTCCTTATTGTGGGTTAGCTCACCTAGTATTTACACATATAAATGAACTTATGCATGTAATTCACCAATGTTTCAAATCAACCTGTGCACATATTCACCAAAATATACTACATTCTACTATATATAGGTATCCATATAATACATATACAACTATCCAACCTTTTTGTAATATTTTCTACCAAATTCGAACATCAACCCTTCCAACCTCTTCTGGTCTAACTATAAGGTTTGCTGCCAAATCCAAAGCTGTCCAAATATAACTGTAATCCATCTAAATGTAACAACGTAATCCATCCAACTTGATCTATCCAACCACCAGAGTAACTGGTAAACTTTCCAACAATAAGGCATCTAACTACAAGCGTGTCCAACTTAGTGCCCAAATGATATCCTTCCTAACCTAATTCATTCAAAGGTGATCCATCTAATTACAATCACCCTTGGTCGTCCAACTTTCAAACCCAAATCATGTATGCCCTTGTTTGGTGACATATCCATGGATTCTGGAAAGTAGGGTAATAAGGATACAACGAGTTAAAAAAAGTGTACCAAGGCATTGTTTTGATATTTTAAAAACTCACAAAAAATGAAGGTTGTGTCTGGATCTGCTAAAAATATCAGTATGTACTATTTACAGTTTACTAATTTACATAATTTGATTATTATAGTTTATACTATTTTTCAAACTCTTTGCACTCTTGTTTTATGTTTATTTAGTGGTATTAATAATATAAATAAATAAGACTATTTCTGTAACACTTTTATAAAATTATATGTAGACATTTCTCAAACACTTTCAAAAAATAAACCATTTCTAGATGTCGATGATCCTTTAAATGCTGATGAAAACATTTATTCCCTTAATGAAATCGAACTAGAAGAAGATTCATCAAATTATCATTCTACACCAACAACAGAGGAAGCTTCTACTCTAATGTTTGTTTCCAAAAAAAGGGGATGTGAGGATCAAGATATTCCTACTAAGAACCCATATGCTCAAGTTGAAGTCAAATAACATAAAAAAAATATCAGAAGAAAGAGTACAAACTAGACAATAGGAAGGACTTTCTGGTTCGACTGGGCAACCAAATATCCTTTTATTGAACCTGTGGAGCCGAAAAATGGTAATGATGTTCTAACTCAATGTTGATGTAAAATATGTAGTTAGAAACAAGGGAAACATCACACAATGCAGCTCAAACTAGACACAAATGAAAAACATTGTGGGAAAATCTATATTTCCCAAAAGCAAAAGGAGGGGAGCATAGTAAGATCTCATAAATGGAAAAATGTAAAAGATTGTTTGCATGTAAAATACATAGAAGAATATGAAAAATATTTTTTTTTTTTTGAAAAAACTAAATGAAAAAGGTGGCACAATTGTAGAAAATTTGAGCAAAGTTATGGAGACTGAAATGCAAGCCAAAAGTATTCAATTTTCTATTGTATTTAATATATTGAAAAAAGGGAAGACATATTTCAAATTTCTTATAAAATAAAATTACATATTAGGTTATTGGTTTACAGAACGTTCCACAATCACAGTGGTCAAATACCAATGGTTGGGAAATTGTAAAATGTCTTGCTTTGGTAGAAAAGGAGGATCTGAAAGAGTCTATTAAAATGCAAAAAAATGTTTCCCTTTCAATTGATGAGGTTACAGTAGTGGACAATACTTCATGTATATACATTTGCAATTGAAGTAAGAACTCTTCATCTCTTAGCACTTCATAAATGAGAATTGCAGTTATGAAAACATTTACAAATTGGTGGTGTCAAGTCTGAAGGATATTGCAGATATGGATGATTTTTCCATTACAATGAAGTTAGTTTATGTTGGAATTGATGGTGTAGCTGTAATACATGGGACCCAAAATGATCTCTGCGTATGACTACAAACAATTGTTTCCCCCTATATGATTGCAATTCATTGCATGGCTCATAGAATGAATTTGGCCTACAAAATTGTGAGCACATTTGAAAATTTTGCCAAAGTGGAGGAGTTGATCTATGATTTGTATGCTTATTATTCTAGCAGTCCAAAGAGATTTTTAGAATTTCAAAAATTTGCAATTGGACTGAAAGATGGGAAAAGGCTTCTCAAAGATGTAGATATCAAATGGATTTCAATGTATGAACCTACCTATAGAATATTTGAATAAAATCCTTCATTAATAGGTTTTATGTATACACACCACAAGGATGTAGATAAATATAAAAATATGTTGTACTGTCTAATAGATATTGAAAATTTACTCACACTATGTGTTATTTTTCCTATGTTGAAGGAGCTAAATGTTTTGACAAACATGCACAAGAGAGTTGCATCTATATAAAAGACTTTATAAGATTAAGAAAATGTTTATGCTTGAGTCTAGATAATAAATATTTATCAGATTGAAGTTTTCACTTGTTTTTGAAAGTTGAAATGCATTAACAAGATTTAAGAATATTTTTTGCTTCTTAAAATTCAATATTCATGATCATCTCTCTATAACAACACATGGGAAAAAGATACCACTTCATACTTTTTAGAAAAGAGTAGATTTGGCTAGGTCAAGAATGGAAGAAGTAAGAGTGACACACAATTTATTTAAAACAATATTATCTGATACTCGAAATAAATTGAAAAATATGTGTCAATATTTATCTATAGAGATTTGTGAAAGATTCAAAAAGGATAAATTACTTGAATAAATAGGAGTTGTCAATCTATCTTTTTGGAATACAATTGGAGGCACACTTCAAACATCCATCAGTACTTTATTTATCAAATACATGACTAGTCTAACGGACCATTTCTGTTAGCGTGAAGAGATAAACAAAGTTGTTGTCAAAGGTATTTTACAAAAAAATTTACTTACTTCTCAGTTAATGGATTTTTCTACCACTATGCTAGAGAAATTTTGGTTTCTGGACAAACCAAATGAAAATGGTTCCATTAGAAGACTTTGGAAGTAGATTTATTCAAGTAGTATTTTGAGCGAGTATATTAACCTATATGAAATTTTTCAAACAATGACTATGGGTTCTGTCGAAGATGAGAGCGTATTCAATGCATTGTCCTTTGTAAAGTCAAAATTCCTAAATAGGTTGGATACGAATTTAGAAAGTTGTTTGAGATTTTATGTATGCAATTACTCTGTGAAATTTTTTCCTTATGAGAGAGAATTTGCATTATGGAATTCAATGGTAGAAAGAAGAGGAGTCAGTAACATTCTAACTGATCCGAGGGATCTAAACACATGTACTGAACATGTTTTCGATTCAGTGGAGTTCCAGGACATGAATGAACATGTTGCTCCAGGATTGTTTCAATTGTTAGAGTTCTAATTTATTGTATACATTTTTGATGCTATTGAAAATGATTTGATGTATTGATATATTTCATATTCATTAATGATAATCAACCGGTCTTAATAGACTGTGTTTTTTACTTGTAACAAATTCATTTTTTATATTTTGTTTTATGATTGAAACAAATATTGATTTATTTGGATCCATCTATGTGATCATTGAATAATGTTTTAAATCTGCATGAAACGTAAATATTTTTAAATAAACACAAGCTAAGTGTCTTAAACCATGCTTTACTGTTTACATCTCTAAATAGTAACATAAAAACCATTCATATTAACCATAAATCCAATTACAAGTTTGTATATTAAATTGTTGAAAACTTTCAATAAATTCGATACAATAGTAAATGTAGTTCCAATTCAAAATTAGTCTTGTATTCATTCTATCAAGAGGTGGATTACTTTACAAAGACACGCATCTTTTCATAAATAATTTTCGACCAATACAATTGTAAAATGGTGGGTTGTCAATGGTTTTGAAAGATTTCAAGAAAGTTCTATCATATAAGAACACATTAAGAGGGAATCTTATTTTCTGCCTATGATTTTGAATCATAGTTGTCCTTATGTATGCCACACAAAATAAAAAATAAAAAAATTAGCTGGCTACTATCTTTTAATTCATATGTTAGTGTCAGAATTGTGACAGCACACCTATCACATAATGAAACTAACAACTTTTTTCAATTTTATGTTGTAGGGGAAGCTTGATATTTTTCTTGGACAAGAGGTGGATTTTTCTCAGTCTGTATAGTGCTCTCTGCTATAAATCCAAAAGCTTGCAAATCTTGTGCTGAGGTATAGATATTATGTGATGACAAAAGTGATGGATCAACACCTGTCTTTTCCTTCAGTAAGATCTTTGGATCCATCTTATGCTCCTTGATTATCCTTTTCAATTTATTCTTTTGTTTATTTAATAATACAAGTTTTTCCTTCAGCTTTATAAATGCATTTAAGCTTTTTCAGGAATTCTTCAAATGTGCATCAAGTACAGTTGTTTATTTCATTAATTTTTCATATTTTTCCTGCAAAACAGAAATAAAAATGTATTAGTAGTCTATTCAATAATTCTTAATAATTTATTATAATGCTCATAATATCCTGAATTTGTGTGTACAAGATAACCTACCACAACATTCTCTTCTTCATTTGCAATTAAAACATTGCTTTTTTCCTTATCCCATTTATTATAGTACACCTGGGCTTTTACATTAAGATTCTCCAACATGTTTAACATTATGTCCAAAATATCATCATCATTATCATTATTATAAAAAAATTGTGTCTGACTGATATTTTTTTAGAAAAATGTGAAGCCTTGCTGGTTGGCTCTTTGTGGCAGTGAGCAATGAATTCCTTCGAGCGTGATTATGGTATCGGGTATTTATTTCTTTGAACAATTTTTTTCCCTTCTCTCCCAAGTGTAAACTGATTCCACATAAGACAATAACTTCCTTAATTGTTGCCCCCATACTATCTGATATCATATTTTTAAAGTCAAAATCCATCTTCCGATCATCTGTGAGTGTAGTTTTACTTGGAGGAGGAGGAGATTCTATTATTTGCTACACATCTTGTTGTGCTTGTGGCTGAGGAGGCTCGGTAGATTATATCATATTATGTGCATCAGAATAGATACCTGTTGTTGCAGACTCACAGCACCCCTAGATGCAGATCAGGCTTCTAGGTTGATGTTCAGGCATCCAGTGTGATTGCACAACATGGAATCCTTTCTCCAAGTGTGGGACTTGTGAAGATGAGAAAATATTCTCCAGAGAAGGCTGGTTCCTATTCCTCTGTTCAGATGCATACAAAAAATGCAGAGGGTTTACTAAAACCTAATCTAACTTGCCAAGGAGACAGGGTAAGAAAATGCATAGAATAAAACCTAAACTACAAAGGTGATGCACCGAGGAATATTAGACATTTTTTTTGCAAATTTAACACAGACCACATAAATGCAATACAAACACCATGCACAGGTAACCAAACTGCAATAAGAGATCAAAACGACAGCAATGAATACATGAGAGGGTTGAGAATCAATCACAAAACATATATATTATTGCTCAAAAGTCAATACAGTATATTGCAGTGGCCAAGAGGCAAAATACTGGCATTACAACCTATATGGGAGGTTTGAAAGCTCCACAAACTCTCTTGCAAGCGAGGGAAGAAGGGAGGATGCAAAACAAAAAATGTCCGACCTCTTAAAAGGGCTTCTCTTTACAATATATATCAAGAAATGAGAGAGGAGAGAGGGGAAATTCAGAATCTGCTCCAACCACTTCTTGGTAGCATTTAAATCATCTCATTATGATCTAAGCGGCGGATCCTGGCAAAACGGCGGGCTGTCTAACAGGAGCGGCGAGCTGTCTGCTGTATTAAAGTTGGTTGTTGAAGCATTACACGCGTCAGAGACGTTTTCTTAATTTTCTCCCTCCAAACTACACCAAAATGCAAGATTGACCCCAGAATCATGTAGAGAATTTCAACAGCTTTCCGTTGATATAAAGAACGTGCAAATCTGAGCTCTGGATCGAAAGATATGAAGGTCTGAAGATTTAGGGCACAAAACAGGTGAAAACGGATTTTTAAATTTCTTTTCCCGCGTTCTGCCATCTGGACGACACGTGGCAGGCTCTGGTCCGCTGAGCAATTCCCTCTCTCCACCTTTTCGTGGGTTTTTCTTGTGGGCCCCTTAAACTTGGACACGTGGCACTATTTCATTGGTTTGGATCAGTGCTCGAAAACTCGCCCCTTTGACTTTTGGACCTTTTTCCTTGGCGACACGTGTCATGCTGTGATTTGTCCACGGGCCTGCCAGATTTTCGTGTCCACCATGTCCTTTTGTCCCAAATGTCCCAGTGCTTCGCGGGACGAAATCCTCCGATCCTCCCGAAATGGGCTTCCTCGTCCCTTTTCTGCCGATGACACGTGGCGTGATCTGATTGGCTTTCGGCTCCTTCGGCTATCCGCGTCCCGCGTGTCCCTTTGTCCCACTTGTCCTTGTGCTGCAGTTTCCTGTTTCGGCCGAACCGGCCGGTTCGCGTCCTTCGCGTACATTTGTTCCACTTGTCCCAGTGCTTCGCGGGCCGCCTGGAGGCATTTCGGCCGAACCGCGCCTTGGTGTCCCGAACGTCCCAAATATTTCTAGGACAAGGACTTAGCCGATTTTCACAATTTTTTTCTGGTCCAGGCTTATTTTCTGCAACTTCTCGCATTCTCTCAGAGCTCGTTCTTTTTCAGCCTGGGACTTGAGAATCCTGATGTATGTTATCAATTCAACCCTGGGGGGTGAAGTTGGATAACAATTTGGTGACTCAGCGGGGTCATCTGCCTGCTAGATGAAAAGACCAGTTGCCTTTTTGCGATCCATTGGGCATGGAGTCATAAACAATGACCTGAAATGAGCCTGATACTGCAACTCCCTCCATGAGAGCACACTGAACTGTAAAAACTCAAACTAGGAGCGACAAAACCTGCGCCAAAGCACTTAGGGAAACTGAAACCTAACTACAACAAGACAATGTGCATACGCACTTAGAGGAATTGAAATCTAGACTAATATTTACAAGGGTGAACCTTTTATTTTCAGTAGCAATGTTTGAGATAGATTCCATTTACTGGAATCTGCAGTTCTTCACCATCCAATGAGGCCAATTGGAAAGCATTGCTGCTCTTGCACTTTGTGACCATGTATGGGCCACTCCAAATAGCATCAAATTTTGAATGCCTTCCCGGTTTTGCTCTGTCCGCATCCCATTTCAACACTAGATCTCCAACTTGAAAAGATCTATCCTTGGCCTTTCTATCGAAGGTTTTCTTGATCAAAGCTTGATCCTTTTCCATTGCTTGGGATGCCTGATTTCTGATCTCTTGCAGCTCCATCAACTCTGCATATCTCACCTCCATGGGCTCAAATTCAAGTAACTCCAGCTGCTTCATGAGTTCCAATGTTGGTAACTCAAGTGACATGGGCAAGATTGCCTCTCTTCCATAGACAAGCCTGAATGGAGAGTTACCTGTGGATCTTTTGGGAGTGATCCTATCAGCCCATAAGGCTGATTTCAGCTTGGTGTGCCAAGACTTCTGATTCTCATCAAGAGTTCTCCTAATGATCCTTAACAAGTTCTTGTTTGTAGACTCGGCCTGGCCATTACCCTGAGGGTAATAGTTCGATGAAGTGCTCAGGTAAATACCGTTCTTGATGGCCCACTCAGTCACCTTAGATCCAATGAATGCCAATGCATTATCAGAGATTATTGTGGCAGGTACACCAAATCTAGTTGTTATTCCCTCATAAAAGTCTAGGATGCTAGACTCATTTGCCTCTTTGAGTGCTACTACTTCTGTCCATTTGGTGAAGTAGTCGGTGGCTGTCAAAATCCATTTATGCCCTTGGCTTGAATTGGGGTTAATGACTCCAATGAAGTCCAAACCCCATTGCATGAATGGCTGGTCAACTGAGATTGGATGCAATGGAAGGGCAACAAACTTCTCTTTTCCTGTGAAGAATGCACAATTCTTACACCTCTTGATCCATGCATAGCAATCACTGAAGATTTTAGGCCAATAATAACCAGCCTTCATGATTTTTAGAGCTGTCACTCTTGGTGCAAAATGGCCACCAGCTGGTCCACCATGAAACTCTTCCAACACCCTTTGAATCTGATCTATGCTAATGCATCTCAGCAGTACTCCATTCACGTTGAACAAAACTCCATCAACAATGGCATACGGAACAACCTGTAACCTGAAGTGTCTCCTTTGGTTCTTGTTCATCTCTAGGGGGCACTGGCCTGTACCTAGGAAGTGCATAATATCTTGGGTCCAGCAAGGAGTGGGGGAAGCATCATCTTCTTCTTGATTGCCACTTGGCTCATGATTGTCCTGGACTGTCAAAACAGCCTCTTCTTCGTTGCATACTTCCTTTTGCTTCCCCAAAACCAGCTGCTCACACAGTCCTTTCCCTCTTACCAGCTTGGTGATCTTGATATCAATGTCATACTCCATGACACGGGTGATCCAACCTGCCCTTTTCTCATTCAAATCCTTGTTGAGGAGGAAGTCTTTAACTCCAGCATGTGAGACCAGCAACTGGACCTTGTTGTTTGAGACTAAATGCTTGAATTTCTTCAAGCTTCCGATTACTGCAAGTACATGCTTTTCAATAAAAGAGTACCTCACCTCGCAGTCGTCTAGGCTCTGGCTGAAAAAGGCAATCAGCTGCTCATCATTATCTTTGTTCTGCTGTACCAGAATGGCAGAGATAGTGTCATCACCTCCAAATGCATAGAGGATGAAATCCTTGGAGAAGTCTGGGTTAATGAGAGTTGGTGCTTGAGAGATAGCTTCTTTGATTGCCTCAAAACTCTCCTTGCCTTCTGCTGTCCACTTAAAAGCCATGCTCTTCTTTAACATTTTGGTGATGGGCTTGACAAGGGCTGCAAAATCTGGGATAAACCTGTGGACAAAATTGATCCTTCCCAAGAAGCTTTGAAGAGCCTTCTTGTGACTTGGCAATGGCAGTGCTCTTATGGCTTCAACTCTCTCTGGGTCAATTGCCAGTCCCTCTTTCGAGACAATATGGCCAAGGAGCTTTCCTTCATGTGCAAGAAAGATGCACTTCTTGGGGTTCAAAGACACTCCGAACTTTCTACACCTCTGAAACACTTGCCTGAGGTGAAAGAGATGGTCTGCTGCATTCTTGGAGAATACAGTGATGTCATCAAGGTATATCAGCACTATCTTGTTGATCAAGCCCTTGAACGCCATGTCCATTGCCCTTTGAAAGGTAGCACCAGTGTTGGACAGCCCAAATGGCATCTTCTTGTAAGCATACGTGCCCCATTTAGTTGTGAAGGCTGTCTTGAATTGGTCCTCTTCTTTTACCATCACCTGATTATACCCTGAGTAGCCATCTAGGAGAGAGAATCTCTCTGAACCGGATACTACTTGCAATATTTGCTCCATGGAAGGGAGTGGATAATGATCCTTGAGAGATGCCCTATTGAGGTCTCGGAAGTCCACACACAACCTGATTTCTCTGCTCTTCTTCCTGACCGGAACCAAGTTAGCAACCCAGCTTGAGTGCTTGATCGGGAATATAATGCTTGCCTCTATTAGCTTATTTAGCTCTTTCTTCATCAGAGGCTCAATGTGAGGGTTGACTGGTCTCTGCTTCTGCCTGATGGGCTTAGCATCTGGATCCAATTCTATGGTATGTTGTGCCAAATTTGGATTGAATCCTCTCAAGTCTTCATAGCTCCAAGCGAAGACATCTGGAAATTCTTGGCAAAGCTGAACAAAATCAGATTTCTCTTGTGAGGTACTTACTTTGCCAATCTGCAATGTTTTGCCTTCTTCCACTAAAATAGGCTCTGAATCCTCACCCTTTACTTGAATGTTTGCCTTCTCCTTCCGGAACTGATCATTCGGGTTGAAGATTGACTCCAAGGTTATGAGGCCTTTTGGTAATTTGTTAGTTCTCAACTGCACCACTTGGTCACCATACTGCTGATGCAACTTGTCTTGATTCCTGACAGAGAACTCAGCTTCTTCTTGTAGGAAATTGACGATTTTCTGGTCATTCTCAAACACTTGCCAACTGACATTGTTATCCAGCACTGAAGGCCTCACAATCACATGGATGTTTGGTTGTACCTTGTCTTGTTGAATGCTTTTCGTAATGTCAAAGGCTGCCCCTACTGCTGCAAGCCTGTTAGCAGCTTGATTCTCTTTCCTGGGAATGGATTCGATGCCAAAACCTTCAAAATCTTCCATGAGGTCCCACACCCTGTTCTTGTAGCACCTGAGTAGATCATTCTTGGCAGCATGCCGTCCCTTGACCTGATTTACAATCAATTCACTGTCCCCAAAGACTTGCAGATTCTTTATTTTTCTCTTGATTGCCCAATGCATCCCTTGCACCAAGGCTTCATATTCAGCAGTGTTATTGGAGCATGCAAATTGAAATCTAAAAGCTGAATAGTACTTTATTCCTTGGGGTGAAACAAGCATGGCTCCACCTCCTGCACCTTGCCTACTCCTTGATCCGTCAAAAAACAGCTGCCATACCTCGTTGTCATCATTATGGCTTGGCTTGGTGATGCTAGGAACATGTTGATTTTCTTCATGTATACAATAGACTCCCAGCTCAGATTCTTCTACTTCTTGATAGGGATCAAAAGCATGTATCTTGTTTGCCCATTCATCAAGAGTTAGGTCCGGGATACTTCCAACCTTGGTGTCAGCCTCATCAGTACTAGGGTGATCTTCTTGATCAAATGCTGAGCAATTGGCATTAATCTGACTTGGGGTGTAAGGCTCAATATGGAAGTTTGCAATGGGTTCGGATCTGATTGTGGCCTTAGTTCCATACCTTGTTCTAAACAGCATGTGAGACCAATCAGCAGACAAATACCCTCCAATCTTGGCTGTGAAGTCCCTTGACAAGCAAAGGGCAAAGAGTGGTGGAAGGTCTATGATTGATACATCTTGTAAGACAACAACATTTGGACATGCATGCAAGGTAAGACTCAAGTTTTTAATCACTCCAACTGTTGCTATTGCTGTCCCATCCAATTGCACTACTCCTTTAGATATTACTTCATATTCGAGACCCAGCTGATCAGCTATTTGCTTGGGCATCACGGAGCTACTTGCCCCGGAATCAATCATGCAATTGTGTACTAGTTTATCCCCAATGATTAATGAAACATAGAAAGGAGGGGGCTTCAACATTTTACCTTGTTGTCCTCCATGACTTCCTTCAGGCTGGGCAGCATTTGTAAGCACTTTGTCTTGCATCTGAACCCGCTGATTCGAAGTTGTCCAATCCTTCATGGCAGCTTGCAGCAGATCTCTTTGGCCTGGGATAGATAGGGATTCCCACATTGATATGTTAACGTTTGTCTTCTTCATCTGATCAATGATACTGAATGGTGATGAAGAATCTCTCTGCTGTCCTTTGGTTTGCACGTTTACTCCCTGCACGTGGGCAGCAACAGCTGGCATTTGAGTTGGCCTAGGGGCTGTTCTTGGCTGCCCTTGTGTATTTGAAACTGGACTCTACTTGCCAATCATTTGTGGAGCCGTGGAAGGTTGTGGATTGGCTGGGGCTAATGGCTGTTCTTCACCCAGATTCCTCCTTTTTGACCTTGTGTTGGCTGCAACACCTTGAGAAACTGCCTGATTCATGCCACAGAAATCTTCTGCTTGCCAGTTCACCAATGTAGTGTCATTTGGGGCTGATTGCTGTTGGAATGTTTCTGGTTGTTGGCTGTTTCCTTGACTGCCCTCGCCCTCCACACTGGTAGTTGTCACCATTAGTGCTTGATTGAGAGCACCATTGAAGCACATGGATTGGTTGTGAGGCTCGTTGCATGGAAAGCACCAATCATATTCCTGAGCAATGTTGTTCTGTGTTGGCACTAATGCCTTAGAGGCAGATATGGCATTTGGATTATAGGGCTGGAATGGTCTATTGGCAGGAGGCCTTACTTGGCTTTGATTTTGATTCATATTTGCAGTTGGATTAGGTGGTCTTTGTGGTTGGTATGGCTGCCTATTAGGCTGAGCTTGAGGTTGATAAGAAGGTCTGAAACCTTGGGCTTGCTGCCTCTTAATAGTAACCAGCTCATTTCCCAAATTTTGCAACTGTTTCATGACCTCTTGGAGTTCATTTGAAGCACTTGGAGATGAAGTGGAAGCTTCATTCGAACTCTGATTTCTAGGAGTGGGAACAGGAGCCAAAGTGGGTGCTTGACTAGTGCTTGGATTTTCTAAGTTTGGATACAAGGGCATAGGAGGCCTAGGAGCCAGTTTACCAGCTTGAATAAGACAGTTTTCGGCTCTAATGGCAATGCTATAAGCCATAGGGATTGTTGTGCCTCCCATGGACTGAATTAACATAGAAATATCAGAATTCAAAGCTTTAAGGTAATATAGAAAAGCACCTCCTGCTGTTGGCCTGACTGCCACTGGAATCCTATCCCAAGACCTTTGAAATCTGAAGTTGAAGTCAGTCAGCTGCTCGTTGGGGGCTCTCTTGATAGTTGTCAACTGCTCCAAAAGAGACAAGTTGTCTCCCTTCTCTCCAAATTGCTCGTGAAGTGCAATGCACAGCTGATTCCAGTTTGTAATAGAACCAGCCCCAAGGCTCCTAAACCATTGCAATGCTTTACCCTTGAATGAAGATGCCAGTAATTTGACAGCCACTTGCATTTCATCGATTTCATGGATTGCACAAAGGTTAGCAATATCTTTAACATGATCACCTGGAGTAGTCTGATTTTCTCCAGTGAAGTAGGGAATGTTCTTCAAGGCTGCAATAGGAACTGGATGTTGTGCATTGAGAGCAAGTGGGCTGCTGCCTGTGAAGTTGACGTAGGGGTTGTTCTGAGCCATTCTGATTGGTCTTAAAACCCTTGTATATTGAAAGAAAGGCCTGTCAGGTGGAGGAGTTGAGAGAGTTCTGTTTGGTGGAGATGGAGACCTTTGAATCCTTCTTCCTCTTTGCCTTCTTCTCGGAGATAACTGCAGGTATTCAAACAACACCTCTTCTTCTCCGACTCTTGACCTTGTGGTGATTCTTCTCATGAGTTTTCAGGCCTGCACTGCTGAAACCAGTTGATTCTTCCCCTTGGAGTCACCAGATATGCAAATAATAGCTCTTATAAGCAAGAAAACTACAGCAGATGCATATCAACTTTGCTGCAATAAAAATGAGACCTCTAGTGTCCCACCGGGCATGCCAAAACTGTTGTTGCAGACTCACAGCACCCCTGGATGCAGATCAGGCTTCTAGGTTGATGTTCAGGCATCCAGTGTGATTGCACAACATGGAATCCTTTCTCCAAGTGTGGGACTTGTGAAGATGAGAAAATATTCTCCAGAGAAGGCTGGTTCCTATTCCTCTGTTCAGATGCATACAAAAAATGCAGAGGGTTTACTAAAACCTAATCTAACTTGCCAAGGAGACAGGGTAAGAAAATGCATAGAATAAAACCTAAACTACAAAGGTGATGCACCGAGGAATATTAGACATTTGTTTTGCAAATTTAACACAGACCACATAAATGCAATACAAACACCATGCACAGGTAACCAAACTGCAATAAGAGATCAAAACGACAGCAATGAATACATGAGAGGGTTGAGAATCAATCACAAACATATATATTATTGCTCAAAAGTCAATACAGTATATTGCAGTGGCCAAGAGGCAAAAGACTGGCATTACAACCTATATGGGAGGTTTGAAAGCTCCACAAACTCTCTTGCAAGCGAGGGAAGAAGGGAGGATGCAAAACAAAAAAATGTCCGACCTCTTAAAAGGGCTTCTCTTTACAATATATATCAAGAAATGAGAGAGGAGAGAGGGGAAATTCAGAATCTGCTCCAACCACTTCTTGGTAGCATTTAAATCATCTCATTATGATCCAAGCGGCGGATCCTGGCAAAACGGCGGGCTGTCTAACAGGAGCGGCGAGCTGTCTGCTGTATTAAAGTTGGTTGTTGAAGCATTACACGTGTCAGAGACGTTTTCTTAATTTTCTCCCTCCAAACTACACCAAAATGCAAGATTGACCCCAGAATCATGTAGAGAATTTCAACAGCTTTCCGTTGATATAAAGAACGTGCAAATCCGAGCTCTGGATCGAAAGATATGAAGGTCTGAAGATTTAGGGCACAAAACAGGTGAAAACAGATTTTTAAATTTCTTTTCCCGCGTTCTGCCATCTGGACGACACGTGGCAGGCTCTGGTCCGCTGAGTAATTCCCTCTCTCCACCTTTTCACGGGTTTTTCTTGTGGGCCCCTTAAACTTGGACACGTGGCACTATTTCATTGGTTTGGATCAGTGCTCGAAAACTCGCCCCTTTGACTTTTGGACCTTTTTCCTTGGCGACACGTGTCATGCTGTGATTTGTCCACGGGCCTGCCAGATTTTCACGTCCACCGCGTCCTTTTGTCCCAAATGTCCCAGTGCTTCGCGGGACAAAATCCTCCGATCCACCTGAAATGGGCTTCCTCGTCCCTTTTCTACCGGTGACACGTGGCGTGATCTGATTGGCTTTCGGCTCCTTCGGCTATCCGCGTCCCGCGCGTCCCTTTGTCCCACTTGTCCTTGTGCTGCAGTTTCCTGTTTCGGCCAAACCGGCCGGTTCGCGTCCTTCACGTACATTTGTTCCACTTGTCCCAGTGCTTCGCGGGCCACCTGGAGGCGTTTCGGCCGAACCGCGCCTTGGTGTCCCGAACGTCCCAAATATTTCTAGGACAAGGACTTAGCCGATTTTCACAATTTTTTTTCTGGTCCAGGCTTATTTTCTGCAACTTCTCGCATTCTCTCAGAGCTCGTTCTTTTTCAGCCTGGGACTTGAGAATCCTGATGTATGTTATCAATTCAACCCTGGGGGGTGAAGTTGGATAAAAAACTAATCAATAAAATATTTGCAAGTAAACAAAATATTTTAAATATTATTAATTTTGTAATACCTTGCGTGCTGGGAGACGTGATGACCCGATCTTGACACCGAGAATGAGTTTGATCTATGTAAACTCAGAACTTTCTAAAAACAAAAAATGTAGAAATATTAAAATATTGTATGGCTTACAAAACATATAGCTTGTTTATAGTTCCTCCTAATATCTTAATTAATTATTATAAATAATAAATACTAATGTTTATACTTGTAGAGAAGTGCAATGGCACAGAAGATAAGAACGGTGGAGCGATCGACCCCCTAGGTATTGTTTGACAAAGAAAGTGTATTGGGTTTGATTCTGATGAATCCATATCAGAATCAACAGAGACCTCGTGAGGGGATTTACCCCAAGCAATAACTTCCTTATGAGATATTGCGGCCATAATTCTTCTCTGCAAAATATAAAATTACTATTAGTATTTCATTCAAAAATAGTTAATTGATATAATGTGAAAATTAATTATTACTTATTATTCTTCAAGTGAGAGACCAATCATTTTGTCATTAATTACAGTTGGAATTTTTCTGTTCTATAATTGGTGGAAAGCTTCTTGATAGAATGCAAGTAGATAATTGGCATAAGAGAAAATAATCTTGGATTTATCAGTTGTATTCGTAGTGGAAAGGACATTGTTGACATCTATTTTAATTCGATTGGACAAATATGCACTAATCAAATCACTGCCATGCAAGTGTACACAATATATATTGAACTGCCCAAAGAGGAATGTTCACGGATCTGCCCTACAACATAATCCTGGCTTGAAATAGAGATATCACTTTATGAAAGAATTCATTTGTAATGCCTTATATAACAAGAAATCTTTTGGAATTATTAGTAGGAGCTACAACAAGATATAAGATATGTTATATTCTTGACAGTCAAGTAATATTAGGAAAACAAATAATTGAAAATAATATTGAACTTACCGTCTACCTGCACATTGTAATGAGACTCCAATTTTTTTTGTCTTCATCAGTAAGCACAGCCTTTGTAGTCACGGGAGGATGGTTTTGGAAAGGTAAACCAATTAACCAATGGTCATCTGTAGACTTGACAGTGAAATATATTGTACGATCTATAGGGGAATGGGAAAATTTACATCTTTATGGCTGTAAAAAGTCAACAGGTAATCGAGGACGGAAGTAACTTTTTCAAATTGAAGAATGTGGACAAGCCCTACGAATTGTGTTTTTTACATCCATTCCTTTGGCGTGTCTTTCATATTTATGAGAACTATAATCCGATGACAGATGAGATTTTTTTATTAGAATTCAGAGGGACCGACAGGAGTGACAATGGTTCTAGCCATTATTGAAAGGCTTGGAAATTGTTACTAGGCCATAAGCAATTGCACGAGAGGGAGGGGAAATGGAAAGACTGTAAGTACTAGAGTCTAGGCACACATTGGTCTAGGAGAAAATTGGATATATCAAAGCGTTGTGGATTTATGGTGTAAAAAGTGAAGAAATGAACCTCATATGGGTATATATAGGTTTCAAGCTCATGACACTAGACACGTGGCAACCAATTATTGGCGGCAAAGTTCAAGGCACATGATTGTGGACTCATGCCAAATTATTCTCATCTAAGTGTTAGTAGGTTACCTATCCCACTCGTCGTCCAACAAGAAAAATCAAGATAGACGTCCAACTTGATATGTCCAATAACTTCGAGACATGAGGTGGCCGTCTAGCTTCTTGAGTTGAACCATCCAACCACACTGAGATGATCATCTAACTAGCATAGATGACTGAGGGGATTTTTCCAAAAAACATATATGATGGACGTCTAAGAAAACAAATACCATCAGACAAGTAGACGATGACCGTCTATCAAGAAAATGACAATCGTCCAACAAAGAAACGACGACCATCCAACCTTTTTAGGATAGACATCTAATATAGGTTAGAAGGTGGTCTTCAAGAATGGCCATCTACTCTAGCATGTTCCATCCAATGCACATGTGACAGGCGTCTAACCCTAATTGACATTCTTCCAATCCGATTTGGATGGTCGACAACTAACACTACATTGTCTAACAAGAATATCATGTAGCTGCACTAAGATGTTGGTCCAAAACCTATGTAACTGTATGAAACCATTTTAAAAAATCCCTACAAATTCACCTTTTCCGTGAATCAATTTTTCGAAGGTTCACCATCGTTTCTAAATTCCATTTCGAAGATTCGTCACCCATTCTATAATAATTTTTAGGGGGGGTCTTAAAATGAACCTCGGAAGTAGGAGCAGTCTCATGGAACTTAACACTTCTCTCAATATAGAGCTGATGAGTGGTGGGTTCTAAAACCATATATCCCTTAACACCTTCAGGATACCCTACAAAGATAAAAGGTTTAGATTTTGGTTCTAAGGACTTGCATTTCTTGTTGGGATTTTGAGCCATGATTGGTGAAGTGAAGACATGAAAGTTCTCGACATCATATTTACATCCATACCAAGCCTCAAAGGGGGTTATCCCTTTTACTTCTTTGTGCGGAATCCTATTTTGAATGTATCAAGTAAATTTCACTACTTCTTCCTAATACTGTTGTGGTAGAGATTTGGATTCAATCAAACATTTGGCCATCTCCTTAAGGGTATGATTCTTTCTTTTTGTAAATCCATTTGTAATGGCAAGACACAAAAATGTCTTGTGTGTTATGAATCTACAACACAATGCATAGTGGTAGAAAAATGTCTTGTGTTGTAAACATAGATGTATTTGAAAACTAAAAGAATGATAACACATACTTGTTATCAAATTTAAACTTGTTA
This sequence comes from Taxus chinensis, assembly GCA_019776745.2. Lineage (NCBI taxonomy): Eukaryota > Viridiplantae > Streptophyta > Pinopsida > Cupressales > Taxaceae > Taxus > Taxus chinensis. The sequence continues at coordinate 751,226,824 of CM034149.1, forward strand.
AACATGTAAATGCTCATTAATATGTAAATTTGTCATGAACAATGTTATTAAAGAGGTATATGATTCATTTAAAAATAAGCTAATGAGTGGTGAATGAAGCTGTGTACTACCATTTCAATCCAAACTAACATTAAAACCACCCTCTTGATACACTTGTTCATTAATGATAATAAATCTTTGAAAATGATAGACGATTCATAATAGTTTGATGGTCTTTCCCACATCAAGTTATTTCAATAGTTGTGGGTTTAAAAAGTACTAGGAAGGCTCCATTGTACATATGTTACTCCTTTTACATAATGACCAAAAGAGAGAATGAAAAGTATAGTAAAAAACAATACATGGAGCCATATAACTGAGTGTTTGATTATAAATAGTGTAGCTGCTAGATTTTAGGTGGTAAATCTTTATCTATCTTACTAAAAGGAAATTCCACAAATCCCTATTAATGTACCCTTATATAATGGTTAAAAATAGGAAAATTCCTAATTCCACTATCCTTATAGGAGTTCCCTTTCTACCTAGTGGATTGAGAAGTGGAATTATTTCAAGAAAATAAACATCTAGAAAAAGGTTTTTCTCATGAGAGGCACATTTTGAGCCAACCAACCTCACCCATATTAGTCATTCGCCATATTGCTTCACGAGCTTTTGCAACTTTCACTATTCTTTCCTATAAGCAACATAAATGACATTTTTTCTTCATCGAATTTTGTAATGCCAACAAATCATGATTTGGTTTCAAGCTAGATTATGAAGTATTAAAAAAATACTATTAGTTGGAGTCCATGTTGAGAGCCTAGTGGCTATCCCTCACACATGTTTACACTCAATGCAAATATATGAAAAAGATTAACCATCCCTGTCAATCTTTGCATTGGGCCTCAAACTTGTGACCTCTACACCCCAATTCTTGTGCCCCACCATCCTAATGAATGCTCACATTTGAACCAATATGGTTGTTTCACCTGATTCTTAGAGCGTTTCTTTAAATATTGATGAAACAGTTAAGGGTAAATGGGCTAGGAGGAATACCTGTTAAAGCTGGTTGAAGGTTGTTACGCGCGTATGACTTCTTGATCCAAAGCTGATCGTGAGAGCTTCCTTTTGGCTAGGAGAAACTACCTGAAATAGAAAACTAGACCACTAAATAGAAGTTAAACAGTAGATATGCAATATGGTACTCCCTACAAGGCTGTCAATCCACTATTTAAAACAATTCAATATTAACAATGAATAAAACCATACTGTAATTAAAATTATTTAGGTATCTCATTCGACTACAGTAAGGAGATTTGTTCACAACAGGCTAGGTTATGATTAAATCTGAAGGTTAAGGTATCTCTCAAGGTACTGGTATTGGCCAAGGTCTGGTTATGGGTTGTTTTGGGTATTTGGTGGAGATTTTAGGCTTTGTTCTTGGTCTGAGAGTAAAACACAGAGACCGACGTCAGTTTTAGTGAATCGGCGCCAGTTGTGGGTAACCGACGTCGGTATGGTCGGGGTAGAGGAAACTTAATGAAATCTTAGTGTGGCGACAAATTTGAGGCTAAATGGAAATGGAGAGGGCAATGGTAAGGTCTGTATAGGTCTCAGGTGTGCTCAGGGGTAGTTATCAGTAGGAGATGTACAACTTAATGGTGTGGGTGAAGGAATGATCAAGTTTATATGAAGGCAAATGCTAGGTGAATGGGAATGAAGTAGAAACTGATAACATAAGTAAAAGGGTCTAATAAAAGGACAACAAATGAATGTTGGTTAACAAGATACTTACTATTATACGAGCTTGATGGATGGATGGCAATGGTAGGTGATCAAATGTAAGGAATTTGATGTGGTGATGGTGCTTCCTCGGATGCTTCTGTGAATGCAAATGACTCTGTGATTGTTTCTGATGTTGGCTGTGAATGCTCTGATACGTGTACAAATGCTAGTTCTGCTTGCATGTAGCTATGGATTTGTCGCTTACCCTCAAAAAATGTGTTAACCTCAAAATAAGGTTATTTTGGGGAATAAATGGTAACTAATGACAGTTTAGGGTTGACTGGCGGTGGTTTAGGGTAACCAACGTCAGTTAGGGCGGGATTTCCTAGGTTTACTAAAATGGGTAGATCCCCTTGATTTCTTAGATCTCGTTCATTTTCTTCTGTGGGTTAGAATGGAAGCTTCCTTTCTAACAGGCGGGAATGTGGTTAGAGGGAATGTAGACTTTGATTTTTAGGGTTTAGGTAGGTCTTAGTTAGTTACGGCAACATACTAAGAATAGGTCTTAGGGTGAGGTGGCTAGATGAGGTGTATAGGTGAGGTGGTGGTGTGGGCATTATCCAATTAGGATATTTAAATAATAGATATGATGAGATCATGAATTAATTTAATTAAATTAATATTAGAGTGGGTTAAAAGGGGCCATGGTTATGTGGGTGTGTTCGAGTTGGTTATTTGTCGAGGGACCAAGGAGAGTGTGACCCAATTTTAGTGTCTACAACGGCGCATGTTCTTTTTAAAAATTGCAAACGGTAATTTGATGGAATAGGTAACAAAACATTACATTGTTTCCTATATAGGTAGCAATGCAATGTGTTGTTGCCTTTTCTGTCAAAACTAATGACAACATGACGGAAAATACTTTTTGCTTATTGTGTAAACGTGCATGAGAGATAGGATCTTCCTGTCGAGAGGATCAAGTGGGTAGACAATATGTTGATTTGGTTGTAGCCAATGTTGAAGGGGATGAGACTGAATGTTAGCATGCTAGTATAGAATTGTGATTATGCATGCAGGGGCCAAAGTGAAGGGAAGTGACAAATTTTATAATAACACAAATTTCCAACACTTCAATGAAAATCATCCAAACCAATATTAATGCCAAAGAAGGTATAACAATAATTCCAATACCGAAATAAATGTAAAGTACATAGTGCATTCGTCAATGTGAACATAAAGCTACAGAGGTCATGTGAGCAGGAGAACTCAAAAATCCACTTGGGTGATAGGGAAGAGGGGCCAATACTTGAACATGGTCCAATAGTTGACATGAGTATTGATCACGTAATACCCAATAGTTTTTATAGTACCACTTCATAGTTGTCATAGTACTATCTAGTGGATTTTTTCGACATAATAATTATGTAGAGTAGCCAATCTCATCATGACATGTAAGACCTCTCACCCATGTACAAGTATTAAAAATTCAATGTTCAATCATTATCGCCCATGTTCAAGTATTGGTTTCCAATATGGTTGTAGTGTAACTCAAATTTATTACTTTAAATTAATTCAAAATATGACTTTCCCTCCAATTAAACATTCCAAAGAACTAATATAAGCTAAGAAAAATCTTAACTACATATTGGTGAAAAAATCGGGAACCCACATGATAAACAACTGATTTTTGGACCCCTTAGCTTAGGTTGTACCAGTACTAGCCCCTCTCCCCTATAGGCATGAATGTAGGCCGTATAGAGATGAAAAAATGGAAGTTCTAGTCAGTAAAAGCACTGACAAGTTAATATGCCCATGTGTCGTGGATGACAATCCATCCGAATGTTATAGGTGGAATAAGTATGATATGGTAAAACCATGTATCTAAGTTCTGCTAAAGTTGAGTTGTCAATCAAATTGTTGTAGTCGCTTGTCTGTTAAAGTTGAATAATTGTGACCAAGTCTTGATAACATAGTCTATGAAATGGTAATAAGAAGATTGGTAAAGGGAGTCTAGGTGCTACATGTGACATGACAATATTTCCAAAATAAATGTAATGTACATATCCAATGCTTGAATTAGAATTTATAATGCATGTTTCAGGACTAGAATTATAATCACCCAATGCTTACAACCACATACATGCCAAACAAGTTGGGGATGTAGGTGGTGAGGTCGGGCGGGAATGGAGAAAAGGTGGTTAACGGTGTTGTGAAGAAAGTCTAGCATTAAAATTGATTTTTGATCGAATAAAAGGTGTAAGGATCTTGTTGGTTAATCAAATAAATGGTTGAGATGAAAACAATGTCCTTGCATTTTCCTCTTGAAAATTGTTGTTTTCAATGTTGTTCATACAAAGAAAATGTTAATAGTAGATTACACCTTCAACACATTAAATTGACTCTTTATAATGACACAAAAATAATACTATTTTAAACTTTTGTTGATGCCATCATCATTAGAAAAATATAGGCCTAACACTTATGTAGACTTCACACTAAATTTATGCTCTCGAATCTTGATAGATTAAGATTAAATAGACACTATCAACACGATTATACTAGACTTCTAGTGACAAATTAAAATCTTTTGATATGCCCCAAATAAGATTTGAAAAATGGACTTTTTAAAACAAAATCACAAAATTGTATACTTTATTTCGGCGATCCGTAACTAGCATACACAAACCTGGTGTGGCCTGCGCTCTCCACCAATAAGAAAATTAATAATGTTTTGCATTTTTTTGCATTGATTGGTGGAGACCGAGGTTTGTGCGTGTTAGTTATGGTCAACTCTTTATTTCATTTTGAATCTCCTCATAATTGCAAGTTGGCACATTATTAGGGCGATACCTATTCTCTACTTTTTTGTCAATGCCTTCAAGTTTTTTCATTTTTCAACCAGAATTACCTATTAATAATAGTAATTTGAACCAAAGATGTGTGCACTTATAAGACCTATATTGATCAACTTGCGCTTAAAGGACCTCTATTAACAACTCAAATACTACTGAAACATTGCAAGCAGGGATGCGATTTGACGGTTGATCTCATTCATCAAACCAAAAATTTATGATGTTAAGAAGTTTTAAACAGTTTGTCCAGCTCTGTTAAATGTTTTTTTATCTAATAATTAAAAATCTATATTATTATTTCTAGCTGTATTTACAAGTTTTGGGTAAGTATCGGGGATTATATGTTCTATATAAACATATTTTCAGCAAAATATGTTATTTAAATATCTATGTAATGCTGCACTTATATTTATATTAAATGTGTTCATAATGATAATGACGATTTTACCAAGTTCTTTCACATCAAATATAAAGTACAATTAAAATAGGCAAAAACGTGGAGGACAGCCATCAAATCTAGCTATGATTGCAACTGCAAGAAACATTTTTTATCAAACCAAAAAAACTTGTTTTCAACTAATAAGACGACTGATAGCATGTCAGAATTGTCACGTCAATCAGAAAAATATAGGGTATGATGGAGACTACGAAAGATGTATAGTTTCTAGCTGATTTGGTGATTGATAGATCTCCACAATGGTTTCTTTGACTTCTTAAAAACATTGGGCGGGCTCTGTTGCAACCGAGGTGGTTTTGAGTGACGAGATCAGATTGAAATAAGAAATCGATGCATTCGTAAAACTTTCAGACTTTACCATGAGAAATCCACATGGCGGTGGACGTACCATTTCGTGCAAGGTGAATGCAGTCGCAAGTCACAATAAGATGAGTCCTAAAATTAAATCAATGATAGATTGGTTACTGTTATACAGATCTGTAAAATGAGATTTGAATGTATCATCTAAAAAATTTATATATGAATAATGAGTGATCGAATGTCTCTCTCAATGCATCACCTAGCTTTTACACACTCCACTCTAAAAATATTGCTACCTTAAATTTCTGTCTATTATGTGGATGGTTCTCACCACTCAGACCAGGATTTTCTACTGAGTGAGATTCCTCTTCATACAGCGGCATATTATCAATGATGCCTATGATTTGAGTTTTTGGTGGTAGGTTGTGCTACTTGCAAGCTGTAAGTTGATCAACTTCTATTGATTATAGTTATAGTATTTAGTATTTACAAACATGAATGATATATAGGTTCTTCCTTCTTTTACTTAACATTCCGTTAATAAAAGATCTGAATTGGTTGCCAATTAACGTGTATAGTTTTTTCCTTTTTGATTTAACTTCCCTCTGATTTAACCTTCCTCTTGAGCCTTAACGCCTTTTCATTTATATTCTACAGACACTTCAAATCAGGTAGCGTCATACAAATAGTAGAAAGACAGTTACATGGAGTGTTGTTCGACTAAGTGCAAATAAATTAGCTAAAGTTGAACACCACTATTTACAAAATTAATTTATCAAATGATAGTAATCGTCACTAGGGGCAATAGGTGGCTGCCCCTTCACAAATCAATACATATTGAACAATAGTTTATTATGATTTGGTTAAGAGTTTGAGCACAACAAAACTTCCAAATAATTATTATGAAAATAAGGCATATATAAATAGGCTTGTCTATCTCTTTAATAAAAGGATCAAGTTGTATAAAGGTACAACTTAACATTATGTTTATGTGAGTTTTTATAGTTCTCACGTAACAATATTAGCGATATTTTTTTTACATATTAATTTATGTCAGTAATAACAATAATATTCCTAACAACACAATACTTTTCTTTTGTTATGGCAAAGACACACTAGTTTACAAACTACCATTTTTTCGTTTAATTATTTTTTAATCCATTCATTAATTGTAATGATGGAACTGAAGCCAAAGACGTAGAAACAAGAGGGGCATGAATCTTGCCAAATGCTTGTGAAAAGTGGCTATCAAACACATGAAGAAAGTATGTGTTGTTTACACACAAGTGTTTGAAATAATATAAATAGATGTACAAGCTAACATTTGTCGTTTCTATTTTCTTAACCCGCTCATTAATTGTAATGATGGGACTGAAGCCAAAGAAGTAGAAACAAGAGGGGCATGGATCTTGCCAACAAGAGGGGCATGGATCTTGCCAAGTACTTGTGAAAAGTGGCTATCAAACACATGAAGAAACTATGTGTTGTTTACATACAAGTTCTTGAAATAATATTAAAAGATGTGCAAGCTACCATTTTTTGTTTCTATTTTTTTAACCCACTTATTAATTGTAATGATGGGACTGAAGCAAAATACGTAGAAACAAGAGGGCCATGATTATTGCTAAATGCTTACATGAAGATTGGCTATCAAACACATGAGGAAACTATGCGTTGTTTACATACAAGTTATTTTAAAATAATATTAACATATCGCAGTGGGAAGATTAGTTTTATGTAGATCATTACCTAGGACGGTTGTTGGATGGGAAAGATCACATATTTGGCATTGCAATAACAGATGTTATTGTTATTTGGTTTATGGATACAGATTTTCACGCATGGTTAGATGATGAGAGCACAAGGACCAAGAGGATGTTGATGGATTATGATGCACCTTCTTTCTGGGCTTCTTTAGTGTTAAATTTTGAAGGTTTGGATGGGTCATTTCAAACATTTGGTGAAAGCAATATTGTTTTCTCTGGATCAGAGGAATCTACACATGTGAACCTTATAACCCATGTCTTCCAAAGATTCAAATAATTTAATATGATTGCTTATGTAAGCAAAGGGGATACTGAAAATGTGAAATTAAAAATACATACAAATAGGAAGCCAAACATTGAGACACCCTTAGAATTATTTTTGTTTCATACGATGTCAAGCTCTTATCCATTTTTCCTGTATTCAACTTATTTGGATAAAAATAATGTCACCTCTCTTGCAACAAAAAACATTTCTCATGCATCGAATGAAGATATGGCCAACACTTTCCCCAATGGCAACTCTTTTAGCTCTCTTGAAAATTCTCATATCACCACATTATTATGTGCTCTACGAGCATCAAGAAAACACTTACACATAGCCACAAAAAGTTTAATTTGCATGTTGATAATAAAAATCATATTTTTATCATCACAGGGGGCACGTAACTGCCATCAAAAGGTTTTGATGATAAAAATATGAGTTTTATTATCATAGAGTCTTATAAGAGATCACAAGGGGCACATAAATGCCATGTATGCTGGTCCTATGGGTATTCAAACTAATCACTATTCGGAGGCCCTTGAAACTCTCTAGGGAATCAGAATTGCCAGGTCTCTCAAAGTGGTTAACCTTAGTGTGGAAGGTGACTCTATGAACATAATCAACAACCTCACCAAGACCCACCCCTAGTAGAACTATTGAATATTTTATAGATGAAGCTATCATACTATGCAATGGTCTTAATATCATTTATCAACATGTATATATGGAGGGTAATAAATTGACAGATGCCCTAACAAATGATGGAGTCACCATCAATCATTATAGTGAATGGTATAATGTTCAAGACTCCCCCCAAGCTGTCCATTCCATCATTAATAATGATACAAATGAAAGTCTCATAAACACCACTTATGCGGTGCATCCTACAAGTGCGGTGTTGTTCGCATGATTTTTTGAGGCTTGTTGATCTTAACTGGATTCACTCTCATCTCACCTTGAAAATCGAATGTTGTCTGCATTGTAAGAAGGAGAGAGTAGAAGACTCAAGTTTCATCTCTAAAATTGCTAAGCACTCACGCCACAGGATTGGAGTCAAATGACCCAATCACAAGTACACTCAGCTTCCCTCGGCAACCAATTATTCAATAATGGGAGGTGCCCCATGTAGAGTTGAGTCCATCTCTTGATCCGCAATGGCAAGAGGATGTCGAGATTTGGGAAACCCTAAACACAGAAGGGTTTACATATTTTGCGTAAATAATCAAAGGATATGATCAACACATTTATCTTCAATTCGTGGAGAAATGGAAAGATAGGAATGTTAAGTTCAGTGGAAGGGATTTAAACATCACAGAGGAGTTCATTTCCTTCATCACTGGCCTAAACATGGAAGGTATTAAACTCTTTAGGAACAAATTCGACAAAGAAACAGAGGAAAGGGTCTTCCTAGACGATGGTGAAAATATTGAATTCAAAATGGAAGGCATTTTTTGTGCTTCAATTCCATAACCCTTCGATGACGTAGCTTGTATGATGGTTCATTATATCACCCTTGAAGGAATATTTTCCACACTTCCTCTCCACCACCTGGTCCTCTTAAACCATTCCCAGCGGGAAATCAAGGTAAGTTTGCCTTATTACATTTTGCATTCTTTAAAGAAGTCAAATTTTGAGGTTCAGGGCCACAAAAGGAATATGCCTTTACACCAAGGGGTAATATTTCCCACGCATCAATATATCATGAATGTGGTTGCTAATGACCCATGCCCCCCAATTGCCCCTCTGCCCCCCAGCATCCTGGCATCCACTCTAAAAACCATATGTATTGTGACTCTGTCAATGTGCCTCCCCCCAAAAGCGTTCTCAGGAGCAGTAAAAAAGAAAAGGAAGTTATGGTTGAAGTTAACCCAATTGAAGTCAATCCAACTACTCCCCCCCACCCAGATCACCCCCCTTGTCATGGAAAAAATCAAAATGCAAGTAGAGGCTTTGAAAACATTAGAGGACAACATGGATTTCCTTCTCAAATCTGGCAATAAAAGCACTGATACCAACACCTTGTCTAGCTTGAAAGAAAAGGTCAACTCTTTCTCTTCCCACTTCAAAGATCTTGAAAATAAGCAAAGAAACTAGATGGCCATCCACAGTGCAGTGTTTGACCTTCTCCAAGGTTACATCCACCAAATTTGTGACATTAGTGGATTTCTAGCCTCAGCATGGAAGAATGATAGGATAACCAAAAAGTACAAAGCTTATAACTGGGACCCAAATGTTACTACTGCTTTGAATCTGTACAATGAACTTAGGGTTTCTCTCAAGGTCTACAATAAAGCTACTATCTAGTGTCTTTGGTCTTTTAATGTTTTGGTGTTGTTGTCTTGCTTTTTTTCTGTTGTTGTATGTTCATGTTGGGCTTCTTGTTGGTAGCCGACCCCTGCCATGCTTTTTTTTAGTTTTAGTCTTTTGGGTGGGGTGTGGCCCTCGTATAAAAAAACCACATTGTTCCTTCATGTTCTACAAGAAACAAGAAGAGAATAAAAAGAAAGGCAGAAAAACCCATAGCTACAACAACAAATAAATTACACCTGAGGATCCTGAACATGGGATCATAGTATCATTTTAGGGAGAGAAATCCCTAGAGGAATCTACACATGTGAACCTTACAACCCATGTCTTCCAAAGATTCAAATAATTTAATATGATTGCTTATGTAAGCAAAGGGGATACTAAAAATGTGAAATTAAAAATACATAAAAATAGGAAGCCAAACATTGAGACACCCTTAGAATTATTTTTGTTTCATACGACGTTAATCTCTTATCCATTTTTTCTTGTATTCAACTTGTTAGTGTAAATTCACAGCACCCCCAAAATGACCTATGGATCGGCTTTTCTAAGGCAATGTCATTTGGTGTGAATGCACAACATTGAGCTTTCCCAAAGTGTGGGACATTTGTAAATGGGGAAAGCTCTCCAGAGAAGGTTGGTTCCCCTTTCTAAACTACTTGCCACAAGCTATTCTAGTGTAGGCAAGCTAATCTAATCCTAATCTAACTATGCCAAGGAGACAGAGAGAGAGAAAAGAGGGAAAAATAGAGCCTACACTAAAACGGTGATACACCAAAGAAGGAAAATGCTGAACATCTATCAAAACTGTCATGGAACAAGAAGAGGTGAGCAATGGGAAGGATGGACAAGTGCATCACAAAACCAAGGATGGATTTCACACAAAAAATGTTCCAAAACCCCATGAACACAGCTCCAAAACCTACAATGAACATTCAAACATGCACAAATACCTGCAATGAAGAGAGGCAAGAAGAAAACAAGAAAAAATGAGAAAGGATGGACAAATGCATCACAAAACACATTTTTATTACTCCAGAAGTTTGCACAAAACATCATTTCATGGGTAAGAGGCACAAAATGCCATTATACAGTAGGGAAAGAGGTTCAAACTCCATTTTCGACCCTGGGAAAGAAAATAAGGGAGAGGAAGAGAAGAATGATGAACAACTTGTACACAAATGAACCAAAACTAGCTTTTAACCATCGAGCAAAATGGAAGAAAGGAGAAAATGCGGGAAAATTGATTTGGAACTTCAACCACCAAAAAAATTCATCTAATTGGCTGGAAAAATTATGGGTTTCCATGAAAAATCCCATAGTTCGAAGTACATTGCTTTACAGAATAAAACAAAGGCCCATACTTCATTAATTTTGGTGGTTGGAGTCGTTTTCTGTGTTCTTACATGCCAGGGACGTTTTCCCTTTTTTCTTACAAAAATCTCTAAAAAAAAATTCAAAATCAAATAATCCATCATGTGGAGAATTTCACAAGCTTTCCTATGATATAAAGAAAATGAAAATCCGAGCTCGGGATCGAAAGTTATGCCCCTTTGAAGATTTAGGGCAAAAATGGCAATTTTAGGGCAAAATTCAGGTTGGCGGGCCGAAACATGAATTTTTTTCCCTTTTTTGAATTTGGGAAAAATTCCCAAAAATTCTCTACACCCCACCGCTCTACTACCACTTGTCACCCTCTCGCTGATCTGCGGGCCTCAAGATCATTTTCTGCCCTTTATGCCTTTTAAATTTTCATTGGGAAAATTTCCCAATTTACCTCCGCGGGCCTGACCTTCGCTGCTAATGTGGCCACGTGGCACCATTTGATTAATCAATGGGGCCGCAGGCTCAATGTATTACTTTGCACCTTTTGAAACTTTGGAAAATTTCACCTAATCCTTCTGCCGCCCCGACTCCCGCCACTAACAGGACACGTGGCGCCACCTCATTGCTCGACGGGCCTTAGCAAACAGATTTTCCTCCTTACACGGGCCCGCGGGTGAACTTCTTCCTCTGTGCCTTTTGACCAAAGTGCCAAAAAATTCAACGTCCCCTTGACGCTCGCCGTTCTGCCTTGCCATGTGTTAGTTTCTCATTGGCCGCGGGCCTGTCTAGGGAAAATTTCCCCAAAAAACTCCGCTGAGCCATAACGCGAAAATTATGAGTTAGGAGGAAATTTTTACCTTTCTGGAAAGGGGAAGAAAAATCCTATCTGATGAAGTTATTTCCAGAAACCTTTGAATGCCTAAAATGTGTAAAATTTGATATTAAAGCACAAGGAAGACAAGAATGAAGGCAAGTTAGCCAATATAAGCATGGGAATAATTTTGGATAACAATTTTGGTGACTCTCAGGGGTCATTTGCCTACTAGATGAATGATCAGTGGCATTTGAAACATCCATTAGGCATGGAGTCAAGCTTGATGAATTGATTCTGATCTGAACTATGAAAATATGACCTCTGAGCTACTTGGAAACCCACTGAACTTGGAGTTGATCTTCACCAAAATGCCACTGAAATGGATTGTGCAAGAGCAATACAACATCACCAAAAACTATGTACAAAACTAAAAAATCATACATGCTCCAAATGGAACATGTAGAGTGTGCACAATCACTTCTTCTGCTAAAAGCAAACCTACCTACTCTACTCTAACTGGAAGCAAAGGTGAGTTAAACAAACCCTACAACTGGTTGTGCAAAATAACTTCTTTTCTTCAAAATTGGTAGCCATGCAAATGATTTGGAGCTAAGTATGGCTGCTAGGATGAGTGGAAAATCAACAAGAAGCTGGTCTTCTACCCAAATCAGTAAGGTGTAAACTGAAAACAAATCTAATACCTCTTTTAGTTGTTATGCATTTGGATTGAAGAGGTATGACAATTGATCCTTGGAACTTTGCATATCATCCTCATGCTTAGAGGCAAGCATGACTAGTTGTGGCTTCTCCTTTGGCTCCAATGAATCCAAATACCTAATTGGGTAAGGTCTGATCCGTTTGATATGCCCATAACTCTGATTTTCCATTCCAAAAATGGAATCTTCTTGCAGACCTTCTTGAATGGATGGTGTGGAAGCAATGATAGAACTTTTCTGCCCTTTCTCTTCCTCCAATGAAGAACATGGAAGATTTAAATCTTCCAATCTTGATTCCAAATAGATGCTATAAGATGCAGGCTGCTGCAAATGAAAGTTCTCATCCATGACAACAGGTTCTTGTGTTTGGAAGATGGATGATGAAGGAGAAGATGGTGTGATTTCAACCAGTTCTTCTTCATCAAAACAGTCCTCCAAATTAGATAGGTAAATTGCCTCATTGTTGTCCTGCTGCAAATGTTCAACCTCTCCCATGGTGTTCTCTTGATCTAAAACTTGATCACCATGGTTTCTTTCATCCTCCAACATTGAGTTTGAGAGATCAAACTTTTCTGTAGCACTAGAACTCAAGAGAGATGAAGTAGAACGAAGAAATGAAGGTTCTTCTATAGCTTGCTTTGTGCTCAAAGCCTTTGGATCTGCACTTTTCTCTGCCACAGCTAGAATGTGCTCCTCTTCTTTTGGATTTGGAGCAGCTTCTCCTTCCTCTGCTATTTGAAGACAATCTTGCTCTTGATTGAACTCTTCCTCTAGCATGAAGTTTTTCAAGTCAAACTCTTGAATCTAATGCTCTAGAGGACAAGTTAGGACTGCAAGATCTTCTTTAGAGCTTCTTTCCATGGCTGATTTTGTAACTTGAATTGGACCATCATTTGCTTCAAGTAGAGTGCTAACATGGGCACTACATTATGAGAAAACTGATTGTTGATCTGCTTCTTCTTTTTGCTCTTCTTCTACTGTAGCAAAATCAGCCTTGGCCACCACTCATTCTTCAACTCTAACCTCCTCTTTTGGTTTCACCATCAAGGGGATTTTTGTAATCCCAAATTTAAGAGCCAAATTCAATAAACTTTTAATCTTTCCATCATTGTTTGGCTCTTCTTCTTGCTACTGTTTTCCTTGACTAGGGGATGGAGAAATGGAATCAACACTTGGGGTAGCATGGGCTGGATTTGGAATTTCGCATTCAAAATGAGATGGTGTTGCTTGAGGAATGGAAAGAGAAAAACTAGATGATGGTGTAGAACTTACCCATTTACAAGGTTGCCCAACACCAAGTTTATAGGTCTCTATCTCTAGTGTCCATTGTGTTAGTTGGGGCAGCATCTGAATCATGAAGTCCAGCTTCTCTTGAGGGCTGTAATGTCTTGAAAAAGGGCCTCCACATGGACAGGGTGCTCTGAAACCAATATGAAATGCCTTCATTTGTGCTTGATCCCTTCATTGCACCATGCCAACCTCCATTTTTTGGTTTTTCTCCAACAAATCTGCACTTTCTTCTTGACTGCCCTCATCATATGTGTATCCTTGTGCTTGAAGTGCTTCATAGCCAAACTGATTTTGGCATTGCTCATATGGATATGCATACGGATTTTGAATTTGATCAAAATGCTGATCTGGAGGATTTGAAAAACATGTTGGAGGTGGAATATATTGTTGCTGTTGTAAATGTGAATTCCATGATGGTGATTGCACAACTTCATAGAATGAAAGAAGATGGAAGAGATAGAAAGAAGAATGAAATGAAAATGAATGGAAAGAGGGTCTGCAACTCAGAGAATGAGTTATTTACTAGATGGAGTCACCAGATGTGCTTTTGAATATGCCTACAAAGGTTGAATCCTTAATAGGAACACACCAACCTGTCAAAAATAAAGTCGAAGACCTCTAAGGTCCCACCAGGCGTGCCAAAAATGTTAGTGAAAATTCAAAGCACCCCCAAAATGACCTATGGATTGGCTTCTCTAAGGCAATGTCATTTGGTGTGAATGCACAACATTGAGCTTTCCCAAAGTGTGGGACCTTTGTAAATGGGGAAAGCTCTCTAGAGAAGGTTTGTTCCTCTTCTTAAACTACCTACCACAAGCTATTCCAGTGCAGGAAAGCTAATCTAATCCTAATCTAACCATGCCAAGGAGACAGAGAGAGAGAGAGAAAAGAGGGAAAACATAGCCTACACTAAAACGGTGATACACTAGAGAAGGAAAATGATGAACATCTATCAAAACGGCCATGGAACAAGAAGAGGTGAGCAATAGGAAGGATGGACAAGTGCATAACAAAACCACGGATGGATTTCATACAATTTTTTTTCCAAAACTCCATGAACACAGCTCCAAAACCTGCAATGAACATTCAAACATGCATAAATACATGTTATGAAGAGAGGCAAGAAGAAAACAAGTAAAAACGAGCAAGGATGGACAAATGCATCACAAAACACTTTTTTATTGCTCCAGAAGTTTGCACAAAACATCATTTCATAGGTAAGAGGAAAAAAAAACCATTACAGAGCAGGGGAAGAGGTTCAAACTCCATTTTTGACCCTAGGGAAGAAAAGAAGGGAGAGGCAGAGAAGAATGATGAACAACTTGTTACAAATGAGCAAAGACTAGCTTTTAACCATTCAGCAGAATGGAAGAAAGGATAAAACGTAGGAAAATTGATTTGGAACTTCAACCACGGACAAGATTAATCTAATTGGCCTAAAAAATTATGGGTTTCCATTAACAATCCCATAGTTCGAAGTACATTTCTTTACAGAGAAAAACAGAGGCCCATACTTCATTAATTTTGGTGGTTAGAGTCGTTTTCTGTATTCTTACATGCCAGGGACGTTTTCCCATTTTATCCCACAAATCTCAATAAAAATTCAAAATTTAATAGTCCATCATGTGGATAATTTCACCATCTTTCCAATGATATAAAGAACGTGAAAATTTGAGCTTGGGATCGAAATTTATGCCCCTCTGAAGATTTAGGGCAGAAATAGCAATTTTAGGGCAAAATTCAGGTTGGCGGGCCAAAACTTGAAAAATTTCCCCTTTTTTGAATTTGGGAAAAATTCCCAAAAATTCTCCATGCCCCACTGCTCCACTACCATGTGTCACCCTCTGGCTGATCTACGGGCCTTAGGATCATTTTCTGCGCTTTGCGCCTTTTAAATTTTCATTGGGAAAATTTCCCAATCTACCTCTGCAGGCCCGACCTCCACCGTTGATGTGGCCACGTGGTGCCATTTGATTAATCAATGGGGCCATGGGTTTAATGCACGCCTTTGCACCTTTTGTAACTTTGGAAAAAATTTCCTAATCCTTTCGCCGCCCTGACTCCTGCCGTTGACAGGACACGTGGCGCCACCTCATTGCTTGGTGGGCCTTAGCCAACATATTTTCCTCCTTCCACAGGCCCGCGGGTGAACTTCTTCCTCTATGCCTTTTGACTAAAGCGCCAAAAAATCCAACATCCCCTCGACACCCGCCACTCCGCCTTGCCATGTGTTGGTTTCTCATTGGCCGCGGGTTTGTCTAGGGAAAAATTCCCCAAAAAACTCCGCCGAGCCATAACTCGAAAATTACAAGGAGTTAGGAGGAAAAATTTACCTTTCTGGAAAGGGAAAGAAAAATCCTCCTTTATAATTACAAGATATGCTGAATGAGTATATGGATATTGTGGTAGATAATCTTCCAAATGAGTTACCTCCATTTAGGAGTATTAGTCATCATATAGATTTAATTCTAGGGGCTAATCTTCCAAATAAAGTTGCTTACAAGATGACTCCTAGGGAAAATGATGAAATCAAGAAGCAAGTGCAAGTATTATTGGAGAAAGGGATAATAAGAGAAAGATTAAGTCCTTGTGTTGTACCTACAATGCTAAGTCCAAAGGAGGATGGAGGATGTAGAATGTGCACAAACTCTAGAGCCATCAACAAGATCATTATCATGTATATATTTCCATTACCAAGGATAGATGATTTATTGGATTTTTTGAGTAGAGCTCAATATTTTCCTAAAATAGATTTGAAAAGTGGATACTATCAGAGCAGAATTAGAGAGGAAGATGAATGGAAAACTACATTTAAGACTAATGACGGACTTTATGAATGGCTGGGTATACCATTTGGTTTGATAAATGCACCTAGCACTTTCATGAGATTGATGAATGACGTGCTTAAGGCCTTCACAGGTAATTTTTCATAGTTTATTTGGATGAAATTTTGGTGTATAGTAAGTCAAAGGAAGAACATCTTAATCATTTGAGGTTGGTGTTAGAGACATTACATGATGAAAATTTATTAATCAATCTTAAGAAGTGCACTTTCATGAAGACAGAGCTGATTTATCTGAGATTTATCATTTCACAAGAAGGATTGAAGATGGAAAAAGAGAAAATCAAGGCTATAATTGAGTGGCCTCCTACCAAAAGTGTGTTTGAGGTAAGAAGTTTTCATGGATTTTCTATTTTTTTTTTATAGAAAGTTCATAAGGAATTTCAATGGTATTTGTGCTCCAATAGTGGCTACCATTAAAGGTAATAAGAAGACATTCCAATGGACTGAGGCAGCTGATAAGATCTTTCAGTTACTCAAGAAGAAGATAAAAAAGGATCCAATTTTAGCTTTTCCTGATTTCTTTAAAAATTTTCAAGTTGAATGTGATGTCAGTGGAAATGCTATAGGTGTTGTTTTGAGTCAAGAAAGAAAACTAGTTACTTATTTCAACAAAAAAATTGAATGATGCAAAGAAGAAATATTCGACTTATGATCAAGAATTCTATGCTATTGTACAATATTTGAAGAAATGGAGGCATTATCTTATGCCTAAAGAATTTGTTTTGATCACAGATAATCATTCTTTGCAATTCATTAGTAGTCAACCAAAATTAAGTCAGAGGCATGTTAAATGGGTTGAATTCTTACAAAGTTTTACTTTTGTTATTAAACATAAAAGTGGAAAAACTAAAAGTTTTTTGATGCATTGAGTAGGAGGAATTTGGCCATGCAAAAATCACAAATCTACATTCTTTGATTTGAAGATTTGAAAGAAATGTATACAACCGATGTTGATTTTCAAAATTCTTATGAAGCATGCATGAATCATATAACCATTTCTCAAAGTCGTTGGATGGATTACATGATTTAAGAAGGTCTATCATTCAAAGGAAATCGGCTATGTATACCAATAAGTTCTATGAGAGAGAACTTGGTGAAGGAGAAGCATGGAGGTAGTCTAGCAAGACATTTTGGACAAAAAATAAAACATTATGTTAGCTTAGTGCCCACTACTATTGGCCAAGTATGAACAATGATGTTAGAAAATACGTTGAGAAATGTAAAATATGTCAACATGCTAAGGGACGGAGTCAGAATACAGGTTTATATCAACATTTTCCAATTCCCAACACGCCATGAGATCCAGTAAGTATGGATTTTGTACTTGGATTACCTATAACACAAAGGGCATGATTCCATCTTTGTGGTAGTTTATAGATTTTCCAAAATGGATCATTTCGTTCGTTGTACAAAAACTAGTGATGCTACTAATATTGCCAAAAAAATTCAAGGAATTTGTTAGATTGCATGGGTTACCCGGGAGCATTGTCTATGATAGACACACAAAATTTGTTTGACACTTTTGCAGAACTTTGTGGAAGAATTTGGGCACAAAATTTAGTTTCAGTTCAACATATCATGCCCAAATAGATGGCCAGACAAAAGTAGTAAACATGGGCTTGGGAAACATCTTAAGGAGTTTGGTAAGTATGCACCCAAATCAATGGGATTTAGTACTTGCTATAGAGTTACCTATGGGGGTGGAGAAGTGGAAGTAGGCAGAGAAAGTTTTAGAGGTGAATTTTCGTAAACTCATGAACATTCATATTTTTGGAAATTGGAAATGGAAAATTTTCAGTAGTCGGTTGTTGCCTAATTCACCATAAATTTCAGCCAAAAATTCCTTAGTGTGGGTTAGTTTGCCTAGTATTTACACATATAAATGAACTTATGCATGTAATTCGCCAATGTTTCAAATTAACCTGTGCACATATTCACCAAAATATACTACATTCTACTATATATAACACCTAGGTATCTATATAATACATATACAACTATCCAACCTTTTTGCAATATTTTCTACCAAAGTCTATCATCAACCCTTCCAACCTCTTCCGGTCTAACTATAAGGTTTGCTACCAAACCCAAAGCTGTCCAAATATAACTGTAATCCATCTAAATGTAACAACGCAATCCGTCCAACCACCAGAGTAACTAGTGAACTTTCCAACAATAAGGCATCCAACTGCAAGTGCGTCCAACTTAGTGCTGAAATTCTAGCCTTCCTAACCTAATTCAGCCAAAGGTGAGCCATCTAGTTGCAATCTCCCTCGGTTGTCCAACTTATTTTTCAAACCCCAGACATGTCTGCCCCTGTTTGGTGACATATCCATGGATTCTAGAAAGTAGGCTAATAAGGTTACAACGAGTTAAATTTTTTTTTACTAAGGCATTGTTTTGATATTTTAGAAACTCACAAAAAATCAAGGTTGTGTCTGGACTGATAGATGAGAAAAGGCTTCTCAAAGATGTATATATGAGATGGATTTCAATGTATGAACCTGCCTATAGAATATTTGAAGAAAATACTTCATTAATAGGTTTTATGTATAAATACCATAGGGATGTAGATAAATCTAAAAATATGTTGTACCATCTAACATATATTGAAAATTTACTCACACTATGTGTTGTTTTTACTATGTTGAAGGAGATAAATGTTTTGACAAAGCATGCACAAGAGAGTTGCATCTATATAAAAGACTTTATAAGATTAAGAAAACGCGTGTGCTTGAGTCTAGATAATTTATATTTATCATATGGAAGTTTCCAGGGTCTTGTTTTTGAAAGTTGAAATGCATTAACAAACTTTAAGAATCTTTGTTGCTTCTTAAAATTCAATATTCATGATCATCTCTCTATAACAACACATGGGAAAAAGATACCACTTCATACTTTTTAGAAAAGAGTACATTTGTCTGGGTCAGAAATGGAAGAAGTAAGAGTGACACACAATTTATTGGAAACAATATTATCCGATACTCGAAATAAATTGAAAAATATTTGTCAATATTTATCTATAGGGATCTGTGAAAGATGCAAAAAGGATAAATTACTTGAGTAAATGGGAGTTTTCAATCCATATTTTTGGAATACAACTGGAGACACACTTCAAACATCCATCAGTACTTTATTTATCAAATACATGACTAGTCTAATAGACCATTCCTGTTAGCGCGAAGAGATAAACGAAGTTGTTGTCAAAGGTATTTTAGAAAAAAATTTACTTAGTTCTTAGTCAATGGATTTTTCTACCACTATGCTAGAGAAATTTCGGTTTCTGGACAAGCCAAATGAAAATGGTTCCATTAGAAGAATTTGGAAGAAGATTTATTCAAGTAGTATTTTGAGCGAGTATATTCAAATATATGAACTTTTTCAAATAATGATTATGGGTTCTGTTGAAGATGAGAGGGTATTCAATGCATTGTCCTTTGTAAAGTCAAAATTCCTAAACATATTGGATAAGAATTTAGAAATTTTTCTGAGATTGTATGTATGCAATTACTATGTAGAAAATTTTCCTTATGAGAGAGAATTTGCATTATGAAATTCAATGGTAGAAAGAAGAGGAGTCAATAACATTCTAACTGATCCAAGGGATCTAAACAAATGCACTAAACATGTTTTCGATTCAGTTGAATTCCAGGACACAAATGAACGTGTTGCTTCAGGATTGTTTCAATTGCTAGAGTTCTAATTTATTTTATACATTGTTGACACTATTGAAAATGATTTGATGTATTGATATATTTCATATTCATTAATGATAATCAATTGGTCTTAATAGACTATGTTTTTTACTTGTAACAAATTCATTTTTTATATTTTGTTTTATGATTGAAACAAATATTGACTTATTTGGATCCATCTATGTGATTATTGATTAATGTTTTACATCTGCATGAAATGTAAATTTTTTTAAATAAACACAAGCTAAGCATCTTAAACCATGCTTTACTGTTTACATCTCTAAATAGTAACATAAAAACCATTCACATTAAGTAGAAATCCAATTACAAGTTTGTATATTAAATTGTTGAAAATTTTCAATAAATTCGATACAACAGTAAATGTAGTTCCAATTCAAAATTAGTCTTGTATTTATTCTATCAAGAGGTGGATTAATTTACAAAGACATGCATCTTTTCATAAAGAATTTTCGACCAATGTAATTGTAAAATGGTGGGTTGTCAATGGTTTTCAAAGATTTCAAGAAAGTTCTATCATATAAGAACACATTAAGAGGGAATATTCTTTTCTGCCTATGATTTTGAATCATAGTTATGTATGCCACACAAAATAAAAAATAAAAAAATTGGCTGGCTACTATCTTTTAATTCATATGTTAGTGTCGGAATTGTGACAACACACCTGTCACATAATGAAACTAACAATTTTTTTCAATTTTATGCTGTAGGGGAAGCTTGATATTTTTCTTACATAAGAGGTGGAGTTTTCCTAGTCTTTATAGTGCTCTCTGCTATAAATCCAAATGCCTGCAAATATGGCGTTGCGGTATGGATATTTTGTGATGACAAAAGTGATGGATCAACGTCTGTCTTTTCCTTCAGTAAGATTTTTGGATCCATCTTATGCTCCTTGATTATACTTTTCAATGTATTATTTTGTTTATTTAATAATACAAGTTTTTCCTTCAGCTGTATAAATGCATTCAATATTTTTTGGGAATTCTTCAAATGTGCATCAAATACAGCTTCTTATTTCTTTAATTTTTCATATTTTTCCTGCAAAACAGAAATAAAAATGTATTAGTAGTCTAGTCACTAAGTCTTAATAATTTATTATAATGCTCATAATATCATGAATTTGCGTGTACAAGATAAACAACCACAACTTTATCTTATTATGCATTTGCAATTAAAACATTGATTTTGTCCTTATGCAGTTTATTATAGTATGCCTCGGCTTTTGCATTAAGATTCTCCAACTTGTTTAACATTATGTCCAAAATATCATCATCATTATCATTATTAGAAAAAATTGTGTTTGACTGATATTTTTTTAGAAAAATGTGAACCCTTACTGGTTGGCTCTCTGTGGCAGTGAACAATGAATTCCTTTGAGTGTGATTTTGGTATCGAGTATTTATTTCTTTGATCAAAAATTTTTCCCTTCTCTTCCAAGTACGAACTGATTCCACTTCAGACATAAAAACTTCCTGAATGGTTGCCCCCATACTATTTGATATCAGATTTTCAAAGTCAAAATCCATCTTCTGATCATCTGTGAGTGGAGTTTTACTTGGAGGAGGAGGAGAGTCTATTATTTACTACACATCTTGTTGTGCTTGTGGCTAAGGAGGCTCAGTAGATTATATCATATTATGCACGTCAAAATAGCTACCCTTCTCTGCATCACCACTATCAAAAACCAAATACTCTTCATTGAGCTCGATGTGGTTCAAAATTTGGGTGTCATTCATGTTGAAGACACCACCTAGTGAAAAAGTAAGAAAATCTGAGGCTACTGGATAAACTGTTCCTGCAGATTCTGTCAAAAACCTTATATTTTTGCTTGCAAAATTTCTTGTTGTTTGTACAATACACATCATCAGTACTGGAGGCATTTTTGCAATCTGTTGTGAAGCACTTCAAGAAGAAAATTGCAATGTATCTGAAAACGAATCAATAAAATATTTGCAAGTAAAAAAAAAATGCTAAATATTATTAATTATGTAATACCTTGCATGCTATGAGATGTGATGACTCGATCTTGACACTGAGAATGAGTTTGATCTATGTAAACTCAGAACTTTCTAAAAACAAAAATGTAGAAATATTAAAATATTGTATGGCTTACAAAACATGTAGCTTGTTTATAGTTCCTCCTAGTAGCTTAATTAATTATTATAAATAATAAATACTAATGTTTATACCTGTAGATAAGTGCAATGACATAGAAGATATGAATGGTCGAGCTATCGACCCCCCAGGTATTTTTTGACAAAGAAAGTGTATTGGGTTTGATTCCGATGAATCCATATCAGAATCAACAGAGACCTCACGAGGGGATTTACCCCAAGCAATAACTTCCTTTATAAATTATTGCAGCAATAATTCTTCTCTACAAAATGTAAAATTACTATTAGTATTTCATTCAAAAATAATTAATCGATATAATGTGAAAATTAATTATAACCTATTGTTCTTCAAGTGAGAGACCAATCATTTTGTCATTAATTACATTTGGATTTTTTCTGTTCTGCAGTTGGTGGAAAGCTTCTTAATAGAATGCAAGTAGATAATTGGCATAAGAGAAAATAATCTTGGATTTATCAGTTGTATTCATACTGGAAAGAACATTGTTGGCATTTGTTTTAATTCGATTGGACAAATATAAAATAATCAAATTGCTGCCATCCAAGTGTATGTAATATATTTTGAACTGCCCAAAGAGGAATGTTCACAGATCTGCCCTACAACATAATCCTGGCTTGAAATAGAGATATCACTTTATGAAAGAATTTGTTTGTAATGCCTTATATAACAAGGGCTCTTTTGGAATTATTAGTAGGAGCTGCAACAAGATATAAGATATGTTATATTCTTGACAGTCAAGTACTATTAGGAAAAAAAATTGAAAAAAATATTGAACTTACCATCTACCTGCACTTTGTAATGAGAATCCAAATTTTTTTTGTCTTCATCAGTAAACACCGCCTTTGTAGTCACGGGAGGCTGGTTTTGGAAAGGTAAACCAATTAACCAATGGACATTTGTGGGATTGATGGTGAAATATATTGTACGATCTATCAGGGGAATGAAAAATTTGCATCTTTATTGCTGTAAAAAGTCAGTAGGTAATCGAGGACATGAGTAACTTTTTCACCTTGGGGAATGTGGACAAGCCCTGTGAATTATGTTTTTTACATCCATTCCTTTTGCGTGTTTTTCATATTCATGAGAACTGTAATTTGATGACACATGAGATTTTTGTATTATAATTTAGAGGGAGTGACATGAGTGATAATGGTTCTAGCCATTGCTGAAAGGTTTGGAAATTTTTGCTAGGCCATAGGTGGTTGTAGGAGAGGGAGGGGAAATGGAAATACTATAGGTACTAGAGTCTAGGCACACAATAGTCTGGGAGAAAATTGGATAGCTCAAAGCGTTGTGGAGTTATGGTGTAAAAAGTGAAGAAATGAACCTCATATGGGTATATATAGGTTTCGGGCTCATGACACTAGACACGTGGCGATCAATGATTGGTGGTGAAGTTTGAGGAACATGATTGAGGACTCATGCCAAATCCTTCTCGTCTAAGTGTCAGTAGGTGACCTATCCCACTCGTCATTCAACAAGAAAAATCAAGATAGACATCCAACCTAATATGTCTAATAGCTTTGAGACACGAGGCGGTCATCTAACTTCTTGAGTTGAACCATCCAACCACACTGAGACGGTCATCTAACTAGGTTAGGTGACCGAGGGGCTTTGTACAAAAAGCATATATGATGGACGTCCAAGAACAAAAAACCATCGGACAAGTAAACGATGACCGTCTATCAAGAAAATGACAATCATCCAACAAAGAAATGACGACTGTCCAACCTTTCTAGGATGGACATCCAATACAGGTTAGAAGGTGGTCTTTAGGATCGGTCATCCACTCTAACAGGTTTCGTCCAATGCACATGTGACAGGTGTCTAACCATAATAGACGTTCGTCCAATCCGATTTGGATGGTCGACAACTAACACTACATTGTCTAATAGGAATATTGTGTAGCCACACTAAGATGTTCGTCCAACACATGTGTAACTGTACGAAACCGTTTAAAAAAATCCCTACAAATTCACCTTCTCTGCGAATCAATTTTTCAGAGGTTCGTCATCATTTCTAAAGTCCATTTCGAATATTCGTCACCCATTCTATAATAATTTTTAGGGGGGGTCTTAAAATGAACCTTGGAAGTAGGAGCAGTCTCATGGAACTTAACACTTCTCTCAATATAGAGCTGATGAGTGGTGGGTTCTAAAACCATATATCCCTTAACACCTTCAAGAAACCCTACAAAGATAAAATGTTTAGATTTCTATTCTAAGGACTTGCATTTCTTGTTGGGATTTTGAGCCATGATTGGTGAAGTGAAGACACGAAAGTTCTCGACATCATATTTACGTCCATACCAAGCCTCAAAGGGGGTTATCCCTTTTACTTCTTTGTGCAGAATCCTATTTTGAATGTATCAAGTAAAGTTCACTACTTCTTCCTAATACTGCGGTGGTAGAGAATTTGATTTAATCAAACATTTGGCAATCTCCTTGAGGGTATGATTCTTTCTTTTTGTAAATTCATTTGTAATGGGAAGCCAAAAAAATGTCTTGTGTGTGATGAATCTACATAGGAGCAAAAGAAGTGTAAACATAGATGTATTTGACAACTAAAAGAATGATAACGCATACTTTCTATCAAATTTAAACTTGTTAAACATGTAAATGCTCATTAATATGTAAATTTTTCATGAACAATGTGATTAAAAAGGTATACGATTCATTTCAAAACAAGCTAAAGAGTGGCGAATGAAGTTGTGTACTACCATTTCAATCCAAACTAACATTAAAACCACCCTCTTGATACACTTGTTCATTAATGATAATAAATCTTTGAAAATGATAGACGATTCATAATAGTTTGATGGCCTTTCCCACATCAAGTTATTTCAATAGTCATGGGTTTAAAAAGTACTAGGAAGGCTCCATTGTACATATGTTACACCTTTTACATAATGACCAAAAGAGAGAATGACAAGTATAGTAAAAAACAATACATGGAGCCCTATAACTGAGTGTTTGAGTATAAATAATGTAGCTGCTAGATTCTAGGTGAAAAATCTTTATCTATCTTACTAAAAGGAAATTCCACAAATCCCTATTAATGTGCCCTTATATAATGGTAAAAAATAGGAAAATTCTTAATTCCCCTATCCTTATAGGAGTTCCCTTTCTACCTAGTGGATTGAGAAGTGGAATTATTTCAAGAAAATAAACATCTAGAAAAAGGTTTTTCTCATGAGAGGCACATTTTGAGCCAACCAACCTCACCCATCTTAGTCATTCTCCATATTGCTTCACAAGGTTTTGCAACTTTCACTGTTCTTTCCTATAAGCAACATAAATGACATTTTTTCTTCATCGAATTTCAAAATGCCAACAAATCATGATTTGGTTTCAAGCTAGATTATGAAGTATTAAAAAAATACTATTGGTTGGAGTCCATGTTGAGATCCCAGTGGCTATCCCTCACACAGGTTTGCACTCAACGCAAATCTATTCAAAAGATTAACCATCCCTGTCAATATTTACACCAGGTCTCAAACCCATGACATCTATACCCCAATTCTTGTGCCCCACCATCCTACTAAATGCTCACATTTGAATCAATATGGTGCATGTTCTTTTTAAAAATTGCAAACGGTAATTTGATGGAATAGGTAACAAAACATTACATTGTTTCCTATATAGGTAACAATGCAATGTGTTGTTGCCTTTTCTGTCAAAACGAATGACAACGTGACGGAAAATACTTTTTGCCTATTGTGTAAACGTGCATGAGAGATAGGATCTTCCTGTCGAGAGGATCAAGTGGGTAGACAATATGTTGATGTGGTTGTAGCCAATGTTGAAGGGGATGAGACTGAATGTTAGCATGCTAGTATAGAATTGTGATTATGCATGCAGGGGCCAAAGTGAAGGGAAGTGACAAATTTTATAATAACACAAATTTCCAACACTTCAATGAAAATCATCCAAACCAATATTAATGCCAAAGAAGGTATAACAATAATTCCAATACCAAAATAAATGTAAAGTACATAGTGCATTCGTCAATGTGAACATAAAGCTACAGAGGTCATGTGAGCAGGAGAACTCAAAAATCCACTTGGGTGATAGGGAAGAGGGGCCAATACTTGAACATGGTCCAATAGTTGACATGAGTATTGATCACGTAATACCCAATAGTTTTTATAGTACCACTTCATAGTTGTCATAGTACTATCTAGTGGATTTTTTTTGACATAATAATTATGTAGAGTAGCCAATCACATCATGACATGTAAGACCTCTCACCCATGTACAAGTATTAAAAATTCAATGTTCAATCATTATCGCCCATGTTCAAGTATTGGTTTCCAAGATGGTTGTAGTGTAACTCAAATTTATTACTTTAAATTAATTCAAAATATGACTTTCCCCTCCAATTAAACATTCCAAAGAACTAATATAAGCTAAGAAAAATCTTAACTACATATTGGTGAAAAAATCGAGAACCCACATGATAAACAACTGATTTTTGGACCCCTTAGCTTAGGGTGTACCAGTACTAGCCCCTCTCCCCTATAGGCATGAATGTAGGCTGTATAGAGATGAAAAAATGGAAGTTCTAGTCAGTAAAAGCACTGACAAGTTAATATGCCCATGTGTCGTGGATGACAATCCATCAGAATGTTGTAAGTGGAATAAGTATGATATGGTAAAACAATGTATCTATGTTCTGCTAAAGTTGAGTTGTCAAGCAAATTACTGTAGCCGCTTGTCTGTTAAAGTTGAATAATTGTGACCAAGTCTTGATAACATCGTCTATGAAATGGTGATAAGAAGATTGGTAAAGGGAGTCTAGGTGCTACATTTGACATGACAATATTTCCAAAATAAATGTAATGTACATATCCAATGCTTGAATTAGAATTTATAATGCATGTTTCAGGACTAGAATTATAATCACCCAATGCTTACAACCACATACATGCCAAACAAGTTGGGGATGTAGGTGGTGAGGTCGGGCGGGGGAATGGAGAAAAGGTGGTTAACAGTGTTGTGAAGAAAGTCTAGCATTAAAATTGATTTTTGATCGAATAAAAGGTGTAAGGATCTTGTTGGTTAATCAAATAAATGGTTGAGATGAAAACAATGTCCTTGCATTTTCCTCTTGAAAATTGTTGTTTTCAATGTTGTTCATACAAAGAAAATGTTAATAGTAGATTACACCTTCAACACATTAAATTGACTCTTTATAATGACACAAAAATAATACTATTTTAAACTTTTGTTGATGCCATCATCATTAGAAAAATATAGGCCTAACACTTATGTAGACTTCACACTAAATTTATGCTCTCGAATCTTGATAGATTAAGACTAAATAGACACTATCAACACGATTATACTAGACTTCTAGTGACAAATTAAAATCTTTTGATATGCCCCAAATAAGATTTGAAAAATGGACTTTTTAAAACAAAATCACAAAATTGTATACTTTATTTCGGCGATCCGTAACTAGCATACACAAACCTGGTGTGGCCTGCGCTCTCCACCAATAAGAAAATTAATAATGTTTTGCATTTTTTTGCATTGATTGGTGGAGACCGAGGTTTGTGCGTGTTAGTTATGGTCAACTCTTTATTTCATTTTGAATCTCTTCATAATTGCAAGTTGGCACATTATTAGGGCGATACCTATTCTCTACTTTTTTGTCAATGCCTTCAAGTTTTTTCATTTTTCAACCAGAATTACCTATTAATAATAGTAATTTGAACCAAAGATGTGTGCACTTATAAGACCTATATTGATCAACTTGCGCTTAAAGGACCTCTATTAACAACTCAAATACTACTGAAACATTGCAAGCAGGGATGCGATTTGACGGTTGATCTTATTCATCAAACCAAAAATTTATGATGTTAAGAAGTTTTAAACAGTTTGTCCAGCTCTGTTAAATGTTTTTTTATCTAATAATTAAAAATCTATATTATTATTTCTAGCTGTATTTACAAGTTTTGGGTAAGTATCGGGGATTATATGTTCTATATAAACATATTTTCAGCAAAATATGTTATTTAAATATCTATGTAATGCTGCATTTATATTTATATTAAATGTGTTCATAATGATAATGACGATTTTACCAAGTTCTTTCACATCAAATATAAAGTACAATTAAAATAGGCAAAAACGTCGAGGACAGCCATCAAATCTAGCTATGATTGCAACTGCAAGAAACATTTTTTATCAAACCAAAAAAACTTGTTTTCAACTAATAAGACGACTGATAGCATGTCAGAATTGTCACGTCAATTAGAAAAATATAGCGGATGATGGAGACTACGAAAGATGTATAGTTTCTAGTTGATTTGGTGATTGATAGATCTCCACAATGGTTTCTTTGACTTCTTAAAAACATTGGGCGGGCTCTGTTGCAACCGAGTTTTACACACTCCACTCTAAAAATATTGCGGGGCTCTGTTGCAACCGAGGTGGTTTTGAGTGACGAGATCAGATTGAAATAAGAAATCGATGCATTCGTAAAACTTTCAGACTTTACCATGAGAAATCCACATGGCGGTGGATTTCTCATGGTAAAGATAGTAATCGTCACTCATATTGAGCAATAGTTTATTATGATTTGGTTAAGAATTTGAGCACAACAAAACTTCCAAATAATTATTATGAAAATAAGGCATATATAAATAGGCTTGTCTATCTCTTTAATAAAAGGATCAAGTTGTATAAAGGTACAACTTAACATTATGTTTATGTGAGTTTTTATAGTTATCACGTAACAATATTAGCGATGATTTTTTTACATAGTAATTTATGTCAGTAATAACAATAATATTCCTAACAACACAATACTTTTCTTTTGTTATGGCAAAGACACACTAGTTTACAAACTACCATTTTTTCGTTTAATTATTTTTTAATCCATTCATTAATTGTAATGATGGAACTGAAGCCAAAGACGTAGAAACAAGAGGGGCATGAATCTTGCCAAATGCTTGTGAAAAGTGGCTATCAAACACATGAAGAAAGTATGTGTTGTTTACACACAAGTGTTTGTATGTGTTGTTTACACACAAGTGTTTTGAGATAATATATAAATAGATGTACAAGATAACATTTTTCGTTTCTATTTTCTTAACCCGCTCATTAATTGTAATGATGGGACTGAAGCCAAAGACGTAGAAACAAGAGGGGCATGGATCTTGCCAAGTACTTGTGAAAAGTGGCTATCAAACACATGAAGAAACTATGTGTTGTTTACATACAAGTTCTTGAAATAATATTAAAAGATGTGCAAGCTACCATTTTTTGTTTCTATTTTTTTAACCCACTCATTAATTGTAATGATGGGACTGAAGCAAAATACGTAGAAACAAGAGGGGCATGATTATTGCTAAATGCTTACATGAAGATTGGCTATCAAACACATGAAGAAACTATGCGTTGTTTACATACAAGTTATTTTAAAATAATATTAACATATCACAGTGGGAAGATTAGTTTTATGTAGATCATTACCTAGGACGGTTGTTGGATGGGAAATATCACATATTTGGCATTGTAATAACAAATGTTATTGTTATTTGGTTTATGGATACAAATTTTCACCCATGGTTAGATAATAAGAGCACAGGGACCAAGAGGATGTTGATGGATTATGATGCACCTTCTTTCTGGGCTTCTTTAGTGTTAAATTTTGAAGGTTTGGATGGGTCATTTCAAACATTTGGTGAAAGCAATATTGTTTTCTCTGGATCAGAGGAATCTACACATGTGAACCTTACAACCCATGTCTTCCAAAGATTCAAATAATTTAATATGATTGCTTATGTAAGCAAAGGGGATACTGAAAATTTGAAATTAAAAATACATACAAATAGGAAGCCAAACATTGAGACACCCTTAGAATTATTTTTGTTTCATACTATGTCAAGCTCTTATCCATTTTTCATGTATTCAAGTTGTTAGTGCAAATTCACAGCATCCCCAAAATGACCTATGGATCGGCTTTTCTAAGGTAATGTCATTTGGTGTGAATGCACAACATTGAGCTTTTCCAAAGTGCGGGACCTTTGCAAATGGGGAAAGCTCTCCATAGAATGTTGGTTCCTCTTCCTAAACTACCTACCACAAGCTATTCCAATTCAGGGAAGCTAATCTAATCCTAATCTAACTATGCCAAGGAGACGGAGAGAGAGAAAAGAGGGAAAAATAGAGCCTACACTAAAACGGTGATACACCAGAGAAGAAAAATGCTGAACATCTATCAAAACTACCATGGAACAAGAAGAGGTGAGCAATGGGAAGGATGTACAAGTGCATCACAAAACCAAGGATGGATTTCACAAAAAAATGTTCCAAAACTCCATAAACGCAGCTCCAAAACCTGCAATGAACATTCAAACATGCACAAATACCTGCAATGAAGAGAGGTAAGAAGAAAACAAGCAAAAACGAGCAAGGATGGAAAAATGCATCACAAAACACATTTTTATTGCTCCAGAATTTGGCACAAAACATGATTTCATGGGCAAGAGGAAAAAAATGCCATTACAGAGGTAGGGCAAGAGGTTCAAACTCCATTTTCAACCTTGGGGAAGAAAAGAAGGGAGAAGCATAGAAGAATGATGAACAACTTGTCACAAATGAGCCAAAATTGGCTTTTAACCATCGAGCAAAATGGAAGAAAGGAGAAAACGTGAGCAAATTGATTTGGAACTTCAACCACGGACAAGATTCATCTAATTGGCCTACAAAATGATGGGTTTCCATGAAAAATCCCATACTTCGAAGTGCATTGCTTTACAAAGAAAAAACAAAGGCCCATACTTCATTAATTTTGGTGGTTGGAGTCGTTTTATGTGTTCTTGCATGCCAGGGACGTTTTCCCATTTTTCTCACACAAATCTCCATCAAAATTCAAAATTGAATAGTCCACTGTGAGGAGAATTTAACCAAATTTCCAATGATATAAAGAACATGAAAATATGAGCTCGGGATCTAAAGTTATGCCCCTCTGAAGATTTAGGGAAAAAATGGCAATTTTAGGGCAAAATTCGGGTTGGCAGGCTGAAACTTGAAATATTTTCCCTTTTTGAATTTGGGAAAAATTCCCAAAAAATCTCTACACCACACCACTCCACTACCACGTATCACCCTTTGGTTGATCTGTGGGCCTCACGATCATTTTCTACCCTTTGCGCCTTTTAATGTTCATTGGGAAAATTTTCCAATCTACCTCCACGGGCCTGACCTCCGCCGCTGATGTGGCCATGTGGTGCCATTTGATTAATCAATGGGGCCATGGGTTCAATGTATGCCTTTGCGCTTTTTGTAACTTTGGAAAATTTCACCAAATCCTTCTGCCGCTCGAACTCCCGTCGCTAACAGGACACGTGGTGCCACCTCATTGCTTGGTGGGCCTTAGCCAACATATTTTCCTCCTTCTGTGGGCCCGCAGGTGAACTTCTTCCTCTGTTCCTTTTGACCAAAGCACCAAAAACTCCAATATCCCCTTGATTCCCGCCTCTCCGCCTTGCCACATGTCGATTTCTCATTGGCCGCGGGCCTGTTTAGGGAAAAATTCCCCAAAAAACTCCACCGAGCCATAGATCAAAAATTACAAGGAGTTAGGAGGAAATTTTTACCTTTCCTGGAAAGGGGAAGAAAAATCCTATCTGATGAAGTTATTTCCAAAAACCTTTGAGTGCCTAAAATGTGTAAAATTTGATATTGAAGCACAAGGAAGGCAAGAATGAAGGCAAGTTAGCAAAAATAAGCAAGGGGACTCATTTTGGATAACAATTTTGGTGACTCTCAGGGGTCATCTACCTGCTAGATGAATGATCAGTGGCCTTTGAATCATCCATTGGGCATGGAGTCAAGCTTGATGAACTGATTTTGATCTGAACTATGAAAATCTGACCTCTGAGCTACTTGGAAACCTACTGAACTGTGAGTTGATCTTCACCAAAATGCCATTGAAATGGACTGTGCAAGAGCAATACAACATCACCAAAAAATATGTACAAAAATAAAAAATCATACATGATCCAAATGGAACATGTAGAGTGTGCACAGGAACTTCTTCTGCTGAAAGAAAACCTACCTACTCTACTCTAACTGGAAGCAAAGGTGAGCTAAACAAACCGTGCAACTGGTTGTGTAAAATAGCTTCCTTTCTTCAAAATTGGTAGTCATGCAAGTGATTTGGAGCTGAGTATGGCTACTAAGATGAGTGGAAAATCAACAAGAAGCTGGTCTTCTACCCAAATTAGCAAGGTGTCAACTGAAAACAAATCTAATACCTCTTTTAGTTGCTCTACATTTGGATTGAAGAGGTATGACAGCCGATCCTTGTAACTTTGCATATCATCCTCATGCTTAGAGGCAAGCATGACTAGTTGTGGCTTCTCCTTTTGCTCCAATGAAGCCAAATACCTGATTGGGCAAGGTCTGATCCATTTGATATGCCCATAACTATGATTTTCTATTCCAAAAATGGAATCTTCTTGTAGACCTTCTTGAATAGATGGTGTGGAAGCAATGGTAGAAATTTTATGCCCTTTCTCTTCCTCCAATGAAGAACATGGAAGATTTAAATCTTCCAATCTTGATTCCAAAGAGCTGTTATAAGATGCAGGTTGCTGCAAATGAAAGTTATCCTCCATGACAGCAGGTTCTTGTGTTTAGAAGATGGATGATGAAGGAGAAGATGGTGTGATTTCAACCGGTTCTTCTTCATCAAAATGGTCCTCCAAATCAGACAGGTAAACTACCTCATTTATGTCCTGCTGTAAATGTTCAACCTCTCCCATGGTGTTCTCTTGATCTGCATCTTGATCACCATGGTTTCTTTCATCCTCCAACATTGAGTTTGAGAGATCAAACTCTTCTTCAGCACTAGAACTCGAGAAAGATGAAGTAGAAAGAAGAACTGAAGGTTCTTCTATAGACTACTTTGTGCTTAAAGCCTTTGGATATGCACTTTTCTCCCCCACAGTTAGAATGTGCTCCTCTTCTTTTGGATTTGGAGTAGCTTCTCCTTCCTCTGTTGTTTGAAGACAATCTTGCTCTTGATTGAACTCTTCCTCTAGTATGAAGTTTGTCAAGTCAAAATCTTCAATCTGATGCTCTAGAGGACAAGTTGGGACAACAAGATATTCTTCAGAGCTTCTTTCCATGGCTGATTGTGCAACTTGAATTGGACCAGCATTTCCTTCAAGTAGAGTGCCAACATGGACACTACATTCTAAGAAAACTGATTGCTGATCTGCTTCTTCTTTTTGCTCTTCTTTTGCTGTAACAAAATCAGCCTTGGCCTCCACTCGTTCTTCAAATCTAACCTCCTCTTTTGATTTCACCATCAAGAGGATTTTTATAATCTTGAATTTAAGAGCCAAATTCAACAAACTTTTAATCTTTTCATCCTTGTTTGGCTCTTCTTCTTGCTGTTGTTTTCCTTGACTGACATTCTGATTTTTATCTTCACAACATGGATTTGGGAATGCAAGAGGAGGGGTGGGTTGTAACTCAATTGTTTTTACAATTTTTTGTGGTGTTGGAGGAGATAGAAAATTTTGTTTCTTTGTAGGGAGTGGCTGTTTGGAAGGGAAAATGACAGAAGAATTGATATGGGGTGGAAGACTAGGGGATGGAGAAATGGAATCAACACTTGGGGCAGCATGGGCTGGATTTGGAATTTGGCATTCAAAATGAGATGGTGTTACTTGAGAAATTGAAAGAGAAAAACCAGATGATGGTGTAGAACTTACCCATTTACAAGGTTGCTCAACACCAAGTTTATAGGTCTCTATCTCCAGTGTCCATTGTGCAAATTGGGGCAGCATCTCAATCATGAAGTCTAGCTTCTCCTAAGGGCTGTAATGTCTTGGAAAAGGGCCTCCACATGGACAGGGTTCTCTCAAACCAATATGAAATGCCTTAATTTGTGCTTGATCCCTTGATTGCACCATGACAACCTCCATTTTTTGGATTTTCTCCAACAAATCTGCACTTTCTTCTTGACCGCCCTCATCATATGTGTATCCTTGTGCTTGATGTGCTTCATAGCCAAACTGATTTTGGCATTGCTCATATGGATATGCATACTAATTGTGAATTTGATCAAAATGTTGATCTGGAGGATTTGAAAACATGTTGGAGGTGGAATATAGTGCTACTGTTGTAAATGTGAATTCTGTGATGTAAATGAAGTCATGACTACACAACTTCATGGAATGAAAGAAGATGGAAGAGATAGAAAGAAGAATGAAATGAAAATGAATGGAAAGAGGGTCTGCAACTCAGAGAAATAGTTATTTACTAGATGGAGTCGCTAGATGTGCTTTTGAATATGCCTCGAAAGGCTGAATCCTTAACAGGAACACACCAACCTGTCAAAAATAAAGTGGAAGACCTTTAAGGTCCCATCGGGCGTGCCAAAACTGTTAGTGAAAATTCAAAGAACCCTCAAAATGACCTATGGATCAGATTTTCTAAGGTAATGTCATTTGGTGTGAATGCACAACATTGAGCTTTCCCAAAGTGTGGGACCTTTGCAAATGGGGAAAGCTCTCTAGAGAAGGCTGGTTCCTCTTCTTAAACTACCTGCCAAAAGCTATTCCAGTGCAGGAAAGATAATATAATCCTTATCTAACTATGCCAAGGAGACAGAGAGAGAAAAGAGGGCAAACAGAGCCTACACTAAAATGGTGATATACTAGAGAAGGAAAATGATGAACATCTATCAAAACTACCATGAAACAAGAAGAGGTGATCAATGGGAAGGATGGACAAGTGCATCACAAAACCAAGGATGGATTTCACACAATTTTTTTCCAAAACTCCATGAACATAGCTCTAAAACCTACAATGAACATTCAAACATGCACAAATACCTACAATGAAGAGAGGAAAAAAGAAAACAAGTAAAAATGAGAAAGGATGGACAAATGCATCACAAAACACATTTTTATTGCTCCATAAGTTAGCACAAAACATCATTTCATGGGTAAGAGGAAAAAAAAACACCATTACAGAGTATGGGAAGAGGTTCAAACTCCATTTTTGACCCTAGGGAAGAAAATAAGGGAGAGGCAGAGAAGAATGATGAACAACTTGTAACAAATGAGCAAAAACTAGCTTTTAACCATCGAGCAAAATGAAAGAAAGGAGAAAATGTGGGAAACTTGATTTGGAACTTCAACCACTACCAAGATTCATCTAATTGGCCTACAAAATGATGGGTTTCCATAAAAAACCCATAGTTTGAAGTACATTTCTTTACAGAGCAAAATAGAGGCCCATACTTCATTAATTTTGGTGGTTGGAGTTGTTTTCTGTGTTCTTGCATGCCAGGGACTTTTTCCCATTTTATCCCAAAAATATCCATCAAAATTCAAAATTGAATAGTCCATTATGTGGATAATTTCACCAGCTTTCCAATGATATAAAGAACATTAAAATACGAGCTTGGGATGAAAAGTTATGCCCCTTTGAAGATTTAGGGCAAAAATGACAATTTTAGGGCAAAATTCGGGTTAGCGGGTCGAAACTTGAAAATTTTCCCCTTTTTTGAATTTGTGAAAAATTCCCAAAAATTCTCCATGCCCCACTACTCTGGTACCACGTGTCACTATTAGGTCGATCTGTAGGCCTTAGGATCATTTTCTACCCTTTGCGCCTTTTAAATTTTCATTGGGAAAATTTCCCAATTTACCTCCGTAGGCCTGACCTCCGCTGTTGATGTGGCCATGTGGCACCATTTGATTAATTGATGGGGCTGTAGGTTCAATGCATGACTTTTCACCTTTTGCAACTTTGGAAAATTTTTCCAAATCTTTCCGGAGCCCTGACTCCCGCCGCTGACAGGACACGTGGCGCCACCTCATTGCTCGGCGGGCCTTAGCCAACATATTTTCCTCCTTCCGCGGGCCCGCAGGAAAACTTATTCCTCTACGCCTTTTGACTAAAGTGCCAAAAACTCCAACATCCCCTTAACACCCACCACTCTGCCTTGTCATGTGTCAGTTTCTCATTGGCTGCGGGCCTGTCTAGGGAAAATTTCACCAAAAAACTCCGCCGAGCCATAACTCAAAAATTACAAGGAGTTAGGAAGAAAATTTTACCTTTCTGGAAAGGGGAAGAAAAATCCTATCTAATGAAGCTATTTCTAGAAACCTTTGAGTGCCTAAAATGTGTAAATTTTGATATTGAAGTAAAAGGAAGGCAAGAATGAAGGCAAGTTAGCCAAAATAAGCAGGGGGTTCATTTTGGATAACACAACTTATTTAGATAAAAATAATGGCACATCTCTTGTAAAAAAAACATTTCTCATGCATTGAATGAAGATATGGCCAACACTTTCCCCAATGGAAACTTGTTTAGCTCTCATGAAAATTCTCATATCACCACATTCTTATGTGCTCTACGAGCATCAAGAAAACACTTACACATAGCCACAAAATTTTTAATTTGCATGTTGATAGTAAAAAATAGAGTTTTACTATCACAGGGGGCACACAACTGCCATCAAAAAGTTTTGATGGTAAAAATATGAGTTTTACTATCATAGATTCTTATAAGAGATCACAAGGGGCACATAAATGCCATGTATGCTGGTCCTATGGGTATTCAAACTAATCACAATTCGGAGGCCCTTGCAACTCTCTAGGGAATCATAATTGCTAGGTCTCTCAAAGTGATTAACCTTAGTGTGGAAGGTGACTCTATGAACATCATCAACAACCTCACCAAGATCCACCCCCAGTAGAACCATTCAGGATTTTATAGATGAATCTATCATACTATGTAATGGTCTTAATATCATTTATCAACATGTATATAGGGAGGGAAATAAATTGGCAGATGCCCTAATAAATGTTGGAGTCACCATTAATCACTATAGTGAATGGTATAATGTTCAAGAATGAACCCAAGCCTTCCATTCCATCATTAATAATGATACAAATGAAAGTATCATCA
This sequence comes from Taxus chinensis, assembly GCA_019776745.2. Classification (NCBI taxonomy): domain Eukaryota; kingdom Viridiplantae; phylum Streptophyta; class Pinopsida; order Cupressales; family Taxaceae; genus Taxus; species Taxus chinensis. The sequence continues at coordinate 751,264,257 of CM034149.1, forward strand.
ACACCACTTAGGCGGTGTATCGTACACGTGCGGTGCTATTCACATGATTTTTCGAGGCTTGTTGATCTTAACAGGATTCACTCTCATCCCACCTCAAAAATCGAATGTTGTCTACATTGTAAGAAGGAGAGAGTGGAAGACTCAAGTTTCATCTCTGAAACTGCCAAGTACTCACACCGTAGGATTACAGTCAAATGACCCAATCACAACTACACTCAGCTTCCCTTGACAACCAAATATTCAAAAATGGGAGGTGCCCCATGCATAGTTGAGCCCATCTTTGATCTGAAATGGAAAGAGAATGTTGAACTTTGGGAAACCCTAAACACAAGGGGTTTTACATATTTTGTGCAAATAATCAAAGGACATGATCAACACATTTCTCTTCAATTCATGGAGAAATGGAAAGACGGGAATGTTAAGTTCAGTGGAAGGGATTTCAACATCACAGAGGAGTTCATTTCCTTCATCACTAGCCTAAACATGGAAGGTATTAAATTCTTCAGGAAAAAATTCGACAAAGAAACGAAGGAAAGGATTTTCGTGGACGATGGTGAAAATATTGAATTCAAAATGGAAGGCATTTTTTGTGCTTCAATTCCACATCCCTTCGATGAGGTAGCTCGTATGATGGATTGTTATATCACCCTTGAAGGCATATTTTCCACACTTCCTCTCCACCACTTGGTCCTCATAAACCATTCCCGATGGGAAATCAAGGCAAGTCTGCCTTATTACATTCTGCATTCTTTAGAGAAGTCAATTTCTGAGGTTCAGGGCTACAAAAGGATTATGCATTTACACCAAGGGGTAATATTTCTCACGCATCATTATATCATGAATGTGGTTTCTAATGACCCATGCTCCCCAATTGACCCTCTTTCCCTCCAGTAGCCTCGCATCTGCTCCAAAAACCCTATGTACCATGACTCTGTCAATGTGCCTCCCCCTAAAAGGGTTCTCAGGAGTAGTAAAAAATAAAAATAAGTTATGGTTGAAGTTAACCCAATTGAATTCAATCCAGCTACTCCCCCCACCCAAATCACCCCCCTTGTCATGGAAAAAATCAAAATACAAGCATAGGATTTGAAAACATTAGAGGACAACGTGGTTTTCCTTCTCAAATCTAGCAATAAAAGCACTGATACCGACACCTTGTATAGCTTGAAATAAGAGGTCAACTCTCTCTTCCCAGTTCAAAGCTCTTGAAAATAAGTAAAGCAACTAGATTGCCATCCACTGTACAGTGTTTGACCTTCTCCAAGTTCACATCCGCCAAATCTATGACATTAGTGTAGTTCCAACTTCGGTGTGGAAGAATGACAGGATAACCAAAAAGTACAAAGCTTCTAAATGGGACCCAAATATTACTACTACTCTAAATCTTTACAATGAACTTAGGGTTTCTCTCAAGATCTACAGTAAAGTTGTTATCTAGTGTCTCTGCTATTTTAATGTTTTGGTGTTGTTTTTATGTTGTTGTCTTGTTGTTGTTCTTCTATTGTATGTTCATGTTGGGAGTCTTGTTGGCAGCCGGCCCCTGCCATGGTTTTATTTTAGTTTTAGTGTTTTGGGTTGGGGTGTGGCCCCCATATAAAAAAACCACATTGTTCCTTCATGTTCTACTTGGATTTTGAGCCTCTTGGTTGTAACTCTGGGTAAGGTCCCTCCAAAACCTTTTGCCATTAATATAAATAAATAAAAAATCAGAGTTTTCTCAACAAGACTAGCATGACCAAGAATGTCAACCATGTAGACACAATGATGAATTATAGGTGTAATGTTATAAGAGGCATTCATGCCATTGAAGTGTTTAAAGCTCAAAATCTACTAACCATGCATGAATGTATGATAATAAAAGAAAAATGACGGTTACATGTTAAGGGTATGTTTCATAAGACCACATCTCTTTGAGGCATATTTTGAACAATTGACTTGCCTTGTGCATGCTTCCACATTTTGCATACATGTCCACTAGAGAACTTGCAACTACATATAACAAAAATTCTCTTTCATTATTTTTTATGGTTATCTATGCCTTATCTAAAGCTCCTACTTTGACAGAAGCTAGAAGGATGTTGGAAAAGGTTATGGAGTCTAAATTTACACCCACCAATTTGAATTTTCTTGAATATTTCCAAGGCCTTTTAAACAAAGCCATTTTGTACATATTATGCAATCATTAAAGTCCATGAGACCACATTTTTAAAAATATTTTTATTGAGTAGTTCACATGCTTCCACACTTTACATGCATATTTTTTTGGGAGATAGTAAAAGTGGGGGTTTTGAAAGGACCCATGTCCTTATAAAAAAAGCCCTTAAGGCAAGATAAAGCATTGAATCATGACAGAAAGTAAGCCTATATGCATGAAAGGAAAAGGCCACAAAGGCACAAACAATAAGAACAAGAAATAAGAAGAGAATAAAAAGAAGGGTGGAAACACCCATAGCTACAACAAAAAAATAGATTACACTAGAGGGTCCTGAACATGGGATCGTAATATTATTTTAGGGAGAGAAATCCGTTTCTTTTTTCTATTTACAATTGTCCAACCATTACTCCTATTACGACATGAATTTTCATCTGGAAGATTTGGAAGCCAAATAACAGAGGAATTTGACTCCTTCAACAATATGTTTTTAGAACAATAAAAATCTACCCCCCAAAGGAAGCATCACCACCAATTCTTCCTTTCCTGACCCAACCAACTCTGATGCAGGGGGAAACGTGAGTCTCAACTAGTAGCTAAATAACTTTTTCATCTAAATCATGTTCTTCATGAACCTCCGTTGAATCTTTTGGAGAGGAATCTGATTCATCCCCAACAACTAGCAAGCTGAGTTAGGAATCCTTCCACCAAGACATTTTTTCCTTTAACTTCTAGTTCACTTTTTGACATTCTGCAACAAGATGCCCCAGGGAAAAAAAATTCCTACATCTGAAGGGAAAGCCTTCATAGTCAAGTGGTTGTGACCAAATCATACCTAAAACTTTGAGATCAATAGAAGTAGGTAGATCAAGAGAGGTATCTAGATCCATTAAGATTCGCGCGTAGGTAGTGTGTGTGTAGAGTTCCATTTTGGTATCGATGGATAAAAAATTTCCCAGAGAATTACCAATGGTAATCAAACACTCCTCCCCCAAAACTGCAACAGGAGATGTGATAAATGAACCCAGACATGTTTGACGTTAAATATAGTAGCGAGAGGATTAAAGGAAAGAAACCATAGTTTCATCAACAAGTGATGATTTTGTAGTTCCCAATGCTTGGAGAGGATAGAGTCCTTATATTCAAAATAACTAAAATCCAAAATAGAAAAACCCCTTGCATAGTTGTAAATGTTTTGTAGTTCCCAATACATGATTTTGTAAATGTCAACCCTACCAGACAAGAGTGGATGTCAGTTCAAATAAATCCATGAGTGAAGAAGTGGCAGTCCAGGCCAAAGGCCATTAAAGCCGAAGATCCACTGTTGGTTAGAGAAACAATCTTCTACCTCTAACACTGACTCCCCAAAGGAGACTGAGGGAGAGGAGCAGAAAGAGGTTTAAAAGATGAAGAAAAGGAGCTAGAATCCACAACATGCAAGGAGTGCTTCCCTGCCACATCTACCTTCCCTATAGCTGGCTCCAAAAGTAGAATAGTTGAAGGGAACATAGACCGACCATAGTCAATAGAGAGACCACCACTACCAAAAGACAGGCTGTCAGAGACCAACATAGCCATACATCCAAAGTCGCCACTTGAAGGATCACAATCGCCACTTTTAACAGGAAACTTGGAAAGGTTTCGCGGAGAAGAGCCATGGTTAGGGTTCGCGGAGAGAACCATAGTGCTTGGTTGAGATTAAAATAAGTGCTCATTTTCATGCATATTTATTAGGGAACCTATGAATAAAAAATATGAAAACATTCCCTTCTCTGTAATTATTTATCATATCCACACCCTATTTCAAATCTCTTATTTTGACATAAGCTAGGAGTATACTAGCAAAAGCGAATTGATTAGATTATATACTTGTTAGTTATATTTGGTGAAACAATTCCAATCCTTCATGAGGATGCCCATATCTTTTGTTAGTTGGTTGAAATTAGAGGGAAATTTTCCCATGAGTCCAATGTTCTAAACCCAATTGATAGTTAACAATCTCAATCTCAAGCTCAATCTCACTAGTAGTTATTACTAAGAAAGGTGTTTCTACCAACTCACGGGGGGTTCACTAGAAAGAAAATATCCTAGCATGTGCATTCATATTGAGGTAATTAAAATTCATAAAAAAAGGTCAATATATTGGTTGACATTAGGGGTGAAAGGATTTAATTTATTAATATTTTGAATTAGGTATTAGGAATAGGCTAGAGAGATGGGATAGAGAAGAGGTAGGGTTATTTTTAATTTAAAACTAAAACATTTGAACCATAGTTTTTAAACTAAATAACATGACATTGTAAAAGGTTCATGGTCATAAAGTTATATTATAATATCTTTTTGAATAAGGAAGCCCGAATTAGGAGATTATTAAGCAGGAAATAATAAGTTGGTAGAAAACTAGAACTGAGTATGCTTTTCACCACCTGATATTATTTCACCATATTAATTATTTGAATAAATATTGATAAATGGTTAAAGCTTAACATTAAGGTAATTGGTAATATGTATTAAATGGATTCAAAATTTCTTTATAGAGAAAAGACATATTAAGAAAATAATAATTGAGTGGGAAACATGATATATTTTATGTTTAATATATTAGGGTATAAATAAAAAGGGGTAAATAAAATTGTAATAGAAAAATGGGTAAGTAAGGTACATGGAAAAATAGGGGGTATTTTCATTCTAATAATATAACAGGAAGGGATGGTATCAATTGAATAATTAGAGGTAAAAACTAACATTAAAGGTATTCTTTAATACCCTTCGAACGAACGTGCTATACCGTACAATTACTAAGTGAATCCCTATGTACCAATTTTTAAATGTACCAAAAAATTTACCATGGGAATAATATAAGAATAGGCTTTGAAAAGAACTCTATGAAAACCAAGAACTCTAAATGGTATATCAAAGTGAAGTGGATTGGTGGCTTGTCTTGTAGAGGCCATAACTTTTGATCCGAGAACCGAAACAACTTCATTTTTAACATAAAGATCTTAAAAATATTTTTCCAGGTGAAGTAGCGTTATCTACTTACAACACATCTCGACAATTTTTGAAGGTTGAAATCATCCATCTAGGACCCAAAAATCGGGTTTGAAGTTTTAAACTAAGACTTCACAATATCATATCTTTATAACCGTGAGTCAACTTGAGTTGCAACTCAAGAAATAAAACAATTTAGGCATGTGGTTAATGTGTGAAAATTTATAGGATGTAGAAAGCTAAATTTCTAGAGCATATAAAAAATAGCTATTGATATAAATAGTAAGTTTGTCTAAAGATAATAAGTTTAGTCAAGTTTGGTTTAAAAGACTTCAAATTTAATTAGGATGCTTTTGGAATTTGAATAAGAGGGCATCTAATGTAATTGCAACAAGGGAGAATAAGGAGAATTACTTGAGTTTATATGAGTTTTCTTTGCTAAATTCCTATTTTAATTTGGTTGTTGTTGTTCGGCCTCATCATTTGGTATCATAACATAGATTCAAGATATGATTATAAGAGGTCGAGGGCGTTATGCACAAATGCATCAAACTCTACAACAATTACAAAGGAAATTAGAGGAGTTAATAGGGTGAAAGCATATAAGTGTGTCCCACTTTTTTACATTTGTTGTACCAAACATGAATTTTCAATTTCATTGAAATTCCAAACGCAATAACCACACAACCACACACATTCATGAAATTATATGAACTAACAAAATGTTGTGTTTAGAGTGTAGAATACATGTAGATTTTATTTTTGATTTTTAAAAATCTTTTTCTTAATTTTATTCATACGTTGTTTCTTATTTTATAGTAGAGAAACAATTTTTCGGCCCGTAATTTTTTAATGAAAAATTATTATTTCACCATGAAATTTTAGATATATGTTCTAGATTTGAATATCGAGTTCCTCACAAATTTTCATTTTTTTATTTTTTATAATTTTATAATTAATTTTTTAGTGAAGATATTTTCATATTAAGGGCGTACATATGTTTATGCCAATATATTTCCATATTTATATCAAAATTGATTTTTTTTTCATAATTACGAAGAAGAATTCAAAAACTAGTAAGATTTTTTTTTTTCAAAATTTTTGATATGTTTTACTATTTTTCAAATTGTGTTGAAAGTGTACTACTGATTTTTCGTAAAATAGCATACATTGGATTTTTTTATAAAAATAGTAAAACATATTTTTAAAAAACAAAAATTATATTTTTAGAAAGGTAATAAAAAAATGTATTTTGGTATAATTTTTTGTAATTTAACTAATTAATTTAGCCTAAATATGTGGCATATGTGTGGCATATTTTGGCCTATAATTATCCTCCATAATGGATTAAGGGCCAAAATATGCCACATAGGTGCCACATAGGCTCCAAGTAAGGGTGTTTGCGTGAGGGGGGTTCATATAAACACCCCTCGCGCAAACATCTCCTTCGCGTGAATACTCCAAAAAGCAAAATCCGCCACCCGAGCGCTACCAACTAAACATTCAATTTTAGATTTTGTTTTGAAGTTAAAATTTAGTTTTCAAGAATAATTTTTAATAAGTATAGTTTTAAAGCATAGTATGTGTGTTATACTCATCTTATAATAGATTTGCATAGTTTAGAGATCACTCTTCATCTAAACTAGGATTATCACTTTTATCATTAAAGGGTAAAAATATATGGTTATATATAGAATTTCATCCATTACATTCCATGCTTCTAAATTATTGGCATTCAAACCTATGTAAAATATAAAATATATGTTAAGTTAGGTTTCCTTCCCTAAAAAATTATTAGAAACCACAATTTTAATGATCAAGAGCTATCTCTTTGATGCTTCTTTAATATTGATTTGTTGATTAATCCTATATATCTTTCTGTTCAAACTTCAAAGGTCTCCATAAAACATCTTGAGATGCATCCATCAGTAAGATATCTCATAAAAATCTATCCTTAAGCTGACCAATATTCTTCTCTAATTCACATTATATTTTCACAATGATTTTTATTCCTTTCATAAACCATGTCACCTTCTAGATAAGGTTTTCAATACAGTCTTCATTCCAATCCTAACTTCCATATCATGCTTCACAAATACTAATTTTTTTATGGTATCATTTTTTTATCACCACCATGCAACACATTCCTCTTGTTGTGTATCTTGTGCAAATAATGGGTCTCCTATCTCCTTGTATCTCATATCTTCATCTAATAAAACTTATTACTTTATTCATTATTAGTACTATTTCACCTAGCTCATGTTCATATTATTGTAATGCTCTATAGATTTAAGTTCCTAATCTGCATACATGAAACATGCACACAAGTGTATCCTCATTCTTTCCATCATCCTTATGTCCATATGGAGAATCAAAATCCATATTTCCAACCTCTATACACCAAAAACATACTACACTATTGTATTGATATACTACATTAGTTTCTCGCAATCCATTTTGTTATGATCTTATATCTAGTATATTATTACACATTTAATATAGGAGGCTTCAAAATATGTCACATGGGTATCATATTTAGTTGAGAGATAATATTCTAAGTAGGTGGTGATTAGATCTATGGGAACACATTTTAAAATTGAGTGAGGAAATTCATACTCAGTTTAGTGGTGCTTTCGGGAATTCATTCAAATTGGAGTAGTTATAAACTATCCATTGTCATAGGTTGACCTTGTAAAATCAACTCTAGAATGTTCTCATTATATGTCCTTAAGGATTGTGTAATGTTTTTATCTATTTTTTTTATCAGCCTTAGGAATCTATTATTTAATCTTAGGATTGACCTTTACTCTTACATGCTTAGGATTCTAGTAAGACCTCATTTGGTTGGACCATTTCTTAGACATATGATTTGTAAACCCTACACCTTGTGACCTTTATATAGTCCCAAAATATTTGTCATATGTACTTAGTAGTACAAAAAATATTTTTCATATATACTAGGTCACTACTATTCTCCATCTTAACACTTTAGGAATCGCTACACACTTTATATAATAAATATACAAACTATCCCCCATCTCAAAGCTAATTCCAACTTTAACTCAGAAAAGTTCTTAGACCCAAGACAAGATCAACTAATGAACCTATCAAAATGATATGAACCTGTCGACAACTATAATTTGGTCTACATGATCTTATTACTAAGATCATACTAACTATCCTAGTCTCGTATTAATTTACCATACTATGCTAGTAAAACACCCATTCTTACCTCTTCCAAACCCCCTAAACCTGCTAATTCGTCTCTAACTAGCTTCTATAAGCTTGTTTTCCCTTTAATTAACCCTCTTATTGACTTTTAAAAGAGAATTTGACTTTCCAAACAAATATCTCACCTTTCCAAATCCTAGTTCACACCTCCCCATGTGTTTTTCTTAAAATCAACTTTTTGACTCCTTTTTAGTCCCACACACATCCAAAACATCATTTTCTCAAATCCAAAAACTATAAATAGAGGGATACCCCTCCCACCTTTTTCTAAGAACTCTCTCTCTCTCTCTCTCTCATTTATGATTTAGGTCATGCTTAGGTCTTTAAGATATCATTTCTTCATTTGTCATATTGAGCTAATATTGCTTGTTATGCTTTGCTGATTTCCATTCAAAGCTTGAGGTAAATGGAAGAAGACCATAAATGGCTGAGATTAGCCATAAATATAGAGCTTCCATTCATCAATAATCACATAATTGATTGCTTAGAGATCTAACTAGGTTCACTTTTCAGATAGCTTTCATGGAGTAGAGGACTAATATAGTCATTTTTAGAGCTTGATTTGTTTCTTTCAAGCTTTATATATGCATGCAAATAAGTAATGATTCCTTGTTTATCTCTTATCTGATGGTCCATTTAAACTCTTTGTTCCAAAGATCTTTGAGGCCTCTTGAGATGTTCTTACCCCATTTTCATAGCTTTTACAAATTGTTTCCTTGTTCACATTTGGAACGCCCGGTGGGACTTACTCCATAGTCCTTTTCAGGAGTCTTTTCTAGGCTTTGCATGTCCATTTCTAACCACTTTTATGCTTTCTAGGGTTTAGAAATAACTTGTGTTTTAACTTGATTTCACATTTTAAAAGTAAGCTAAGTTATTCCTTTTGTTAAAGCATATTTAATGGGTCCAAGCTAGAAATAGGCATTCATTTGATGAACAACTAACCTGTTTGATATTTTGAATTTTTTTGTTTCCATGATTTTTTTGTAGTGTTTTACAGGGGGTACACATAGGTGTCCTAGAAGGGGAGTGCATCCATCTGTTGAAACATGTGCATGCACATGTTCAACTAGTTGTGCACGCACATCCGTCAGGCTGAACTTTGTGTTACTCACAGGTCTTTTTACAAATAGACTACATACCTACTCAAACTGTCGGCTTGTCCATGGGTTGAACCATGTTAGTACACCTACCTGTGCCTTTAGATGCACAGGTGTCTATGGCAAAAATTGTGTTAACCTTGCATTTTACCTTACCCAGCGTATACATTCTTTGAAGGACATGTATCTCTATTAAAATCTTAGCGCGTACCTGTTATATCAAGCTCGCGCATGTGTCAAAGCACCATATTGTCCCATAAATCTGTTTGCACACGTATCACGTTGATAGGGGCATGTATCTATCAGTTGGCTGGCATGTGCATGCATAGGTCTGTGCGTGTAGGTGTTTGAGTTCAAAATTTGAAATTTCTCTTACAAGCTATAAGATCAAAATGTTCTGAGTTTTTTCTAACTTCTTTGAAGGTTTTTAACAAGTTGTTTATAGGGTTCTTTGGTTTTGTTTTGACTGACTTAGTTTAAGTGATTTCATTTTCTTAGTTAGATAGAGATATTTTTTGAATTTTGCATATGCTCTTCCGTCACACCTTCTAGGTGATCTTGGGGATCAAGAAAATTTTTTAAAAACCTTCTTGTCACTTTCAAAAAAACTTACTTTATGCTTCCTAATTGGTTTGATCTTTCAAAATTGGTTAAAACAAACTCTACCTTTTGTAAAAAACACTTAAAGTATTTTCCATAAAGCTTTTTTTAGTTGAGTTTTCGCATTGTGTATTCTCTTCCTTCACACCTCTTTTGGTGATCTTAGGAATTAAAAGAAACACACAAACTCTCTTTTTAATATCATGATATTTTGTGGAAAATTACTAACTCCTCGCATGTAGGGCCTAATGCTTGTCAAAGAAAGGATTTTGCAAAAACAAAACATTATTTTCATACATGTTTCCAAACGGTGTGCTACTTAAAACCACATTAAGCTAAACAAGATAAAAAATTCACCAATTCAGATCACACTGTATTGCAGGTTTCAAAAGAGGGTATGTCCCTATCCGCTCAACTAGAACATAACCCCTTTGGCATAATGCCTTAAGCTATAACAATGGGGGGTGGTTTTAGGAACCCTAAATTAATCCATTGCTGAGTAACCTCATGGATGAAATAGGAAGAACTCCACTTACCCACTTGACTAGATTTTTACATTGCAAGTTAGAGTCAAAGTTGTCTGTATCGTGAACCCAATGAGAATACATGTGAACACATTTGTTTCTCATCGTACTTGAAGGGGGTAAATTAAATCCAAGATACTCCCAAATTAGTCAGTGTGACTCTTTAGGTAAATCGAGCTCTCATTTAGAAAATTGTGTACACCTAGTTAAGTGAATCTTATTAGGAAAGCCATTTCATCTTGGAGCCCACTTTTATAGTCCGTATCACTTCTTGTCAACCATCACTAAGTGACGACTTAATTGGAGTTTGAACCTTGTTTTTCGAATAAATAAAAGAGTCCACTTGAGTTATATCTAAGTTTATTTCATCATGAAATTAAACAACGTATCACTTAGCTTGGTTTCTTTCTCAACTTTGGACAAGGTGAAGCTTCTTCCCAAATGGTGCTTGATTTATTTTCATATCTTGATCTATACCCTTGCATTATCGCTGCCCATTTTGGGTGAAAAGGAAGCATACCCCATGATTCTTATCAAGGACAATATTCATCACTTTTTTGTCCATTTACGCCCATCCATGTTTACGACTAGGTTGTTAAACGTCTAAAGTGCGCAAGTACTTTTTTATGGCCATGATAGTCCTTTGATCTTGATTTCAATATAATTTTCATTAATATGGCTTTGGTTCATATTTATTCCTCCTAAAGTTGTTATTTTTTCTCACATTCTAGCCATACAATTTCAGTACTTACATCGTGTTTTCAATTTTTTGAGAACTCGGTATAAGTCCCTTTATTATAAGGTTACACTTCTCGCATAACTAAGAAATTCTTGCTATACTTATACTTAGTTTCATTTCTAATGCTATCTGAGTCTTTTGAGAGTTTCGATATTACCTTGTGTATACTATGATGACATCATCTTGATACTAACACCTTGTTTGCTAGGTTAATGTTTGAAGACAATGTTGTTATGCTATCCACATTCACAACTTCCATTTTTTTGAAAAAATTAGGTGTCTTCAGCATTTAAACTGGTCTTAGTATATCTTGCGGAGAGATCACATCAATACCAATTTGGTATTTTGGACTTGTTAGTATTCTAGCCCGACCTATGTATTAATAGGGTAGTGTCACTATTTGGCTTGAGGCCCTTCCTTGGAGTCATAATTTAGGGTATAGTCTTGCTAAACGAAAGCTTGAATGATTGTCTGATTTAATGTTCATATGATTGTTCTTTAAATGATAAAAAAATGCATAACATTACATCTAGAACACACTAGGATATTTTGGTTGTCAGACGACTTACATAGCATACACCTAGGTTTCATACAAATTTGAAGATATTTAGACAAAAAACTAGTATAACTTTGACTAGTAATTCCTAGAATCACGAAAATTGCATCTAAACCAAACATCGCATGACTTAGAAGAAAATACTTTCGCATCATTCCCATTTAGTGGTAATAAATTATCACCTCTCTTTTCACTGGTCAAAGACACAAATCCGTTGATCGATCATAGCGGAGAAGAATCTGATTCTTTTGAGGAACAACATAAGTTAGACCCAGGTCAATTTGATGAGATCCTTTATTATATCGGAGATCAAGTACTCGCAAGAGTCCTAGAGATAGGGCTAAGCTTCCGTAAGAACGCAAAGTGGAGATTAAGATCCTTAATTATAAAATGGAATAATGACCATCCCTCTTAGACATGGATAACCCCTTTGACATAGGGTATGCTTTGAATTCCAGAAAACATCACAAAAATGTTGAAGAAGACCCATCAAAACCAATTGGTGATTCGCGAAGACCTTATTATATGGCTTCACGTAAGGTAAAAATTGAGCATGAGTGCAAAGGATCACCACCTTATAAATTTGAGGAGGAAGAGAATCCCTTATTTGAAGAAGAGATCATTCAAAAAAATTGAAACTAAGAAAAAAATTAGAAAACTTAGGTTCTTCGAGTAGGAACGCACATAAAGACAAACTCAAACAAAATCTAGTGAGTTTCACTTTGATCTGTACGATGAATTTTTTTTAAAGTTACTAAGGTAAATAGATCAATATCATCTACAAAAGAGAAACTCAATCAATAGGTGTTACAATCAACGAAGAAAACACTTACTACACTACATGAAGGAAACCTAGGACACAATATGAAGTACTTATATGAATAACTATGCCCTTACCACTTTGATAAGGACATGTTGTGAAAACCATTTCTAAAGAATTTTCCCATTCCTAATTTCGATAAATACAAAAACAAAGGTGATCCTCATGATCACATCAAGGTATTTTACATGGTTTTCAAGAGGTTGCGTATAGTGATAATTTCTTGATACTACTTTTCCCTCGCAGTCTAAGAGTGCTGACATTAGAATGGTTCTTTAGTATACCAAAGGGATCCATTACAACATTGCCCACACTAGCACAAAATTTCATGCGACATTATTCCTTCAATATGGATAATGATATCACAATGAACGACCTTTGCTATGCAAAATAAAAGCCCAACAAGACCTTTGTGAGCTTCTTACCATGATGGCGTGGGTTGACAAGCCATTTCCCATGTGCCTTTTCTAGAAAAACAACTAGTAAGCATATTCATCCCTAACCTAAACCAGGAGATAGCCTTTCATTTATAAATGAACTGCGACTCTAACTTCAAAGAATTTATAGAGAAGGGTAGTCAAATTGAAAAGGATCTCATTGTGAAGGGTACACTTAAATCGATCATCAAGGACAAACATGAATCAAAACCCTCAGATAAACATAAATTCTTCAACAAAAACAAACATGTCATTGACGATGGTATTATGAACTCCAAAAGAGTCCAAACCATACAAATTGGTCTGCTTTTAAAGCTCTCATAAAGACCTCACCCAAAGGCACCCACAAAACATACGTTTACACCACTAAATAAATCACTCTGGCATACTTAAACAAATAGATGAGGTAAACATGGTGCAGTACCCAACCATGATAGTACCATATCCCGAGGATGTTGGGGTTAGCACACAGGTTGTACAGAAAATATATCAGATCTAAGCATACATGAAAATAAAAGTGGATATTCTACCAGAAGAAATATACAAACAAAAGAGATATAAATCAACACCAGATTTAGCGTGGTTCACCCAGTGTGGGCTATGTCCACCAAGAAACAAGTTAAATCTATTATCCAAGGCTCTGACAAGATATACAATTGAATATTTACAATCTTCCACACCTCTAAGATGTACAGTACTTTCTTTCTCTCAAGATTTTTCCTCTCACAATTATTCTTAATTCTTGTTAATTCTCTACTTCTAAACCCTAGATTTTATGCTTATATAAGTCGTTTATAGACTTAGGGCACTTAGCCATGCAATTAAAATCAATATAAATATTTTAATGCTAAAAATTAGATATAATTCCCGAGGAGTTAATTAAAACACTCTTCGCACAGGTAATCGACGCCGGTTTCAGACCTAACCGCTTTCGGTTCCTCCCTTGCTTGACCGATGTCAGTCATACCTTACTGATACCGGTCCTGGGTGACCAATGCTGGTTCCCTCTTAACCAATGTCGGTTACTGTATTTTCCAACAAGTTTTCCATTGCATGTTAATACTGAAGTAATTTAGCTCCATAACTCAACAATCTCCCACTTGCAAATTAATTACTGCACCATACCTGTACAGTGTCATTCTTGGATTCTTCCTTAGCTTATGTTTCTTCCTCTTCAAGTCTCAAACTTGAAGACCAACAGAAGTGGAGTGTAGCTCTAAATTCTCCTTTTCTAATGGTTTTGTTAGCATATACTACAGGGTTCTTGCTCGTATGAATCTTTTCCAGATTCAACTAGTCCATCCTCCAATACCTGCCATATGAAGTGATACCTCAACTAAATGTGTTTCATTCTCAAATGAAACACTGATTTCTTTGCCAAGTGAATTGCACTATGAATGTCACTAAACAGTTTGACAATCATATTTGCTCCTTTCCCAACTTCTTCCATGAACCTACTCATCCATATCATCTCCTTGCTAGCCTTTGTAGCTACAACATAATCTTCCTTTATAGTAGACAAAGCCACAACCTTCTGCAATCTTGAAATCCAACTATACTGTTGTTCCACCTACTATGAAAATATATCCAGTAGTGCTCCTTCTACCATCTATATCTCCAGCCATATCCGAATCAACATAGAAACATGTAATGAAATATCTGAACCTCTATAGCATAACTACATGCTAGATGTCCCTTTCAAATACCTGAGTATCCATTGGACTGATTTACAATGCTCTTTACCTAGATTAGACATATATCTACTCACAATTCCCACTGCTTGTGCAATGTCTGGTCTGGTACAAACCATAGCATACATGATACTTCTGACTGCTGAAGCATATGGTACTTGTGTCATGTATTTGACCTCCTCATGTGATGAAGGACATTGATCTTTTCTCAATTTGAAGTGTCCAGCCATAGGTGTGCTAACAGGTTTTTCATTCTACATGTTGAACCTTTCTAACACCTTGTAGATAAAGTCCTCCTATGAGACAAATACAGTTTCTTGTTTTTCTTGTCTCTATGTATTTGCATGCCAAGAATTCTTTTTTCAGCTCCTAAATCCTTCATAGCAAATGTGTGAGCTAGATTTCTCTTAAGCTCACCAATGTCATGCATACTAGATCCTGCAATAAGATCATATCATCCACATACAGTAATAAAATAATATAGCTCTCATATTCAAGCTTCTTGAAATAAACACAATGGTCAGATTCACATCTCAAGTAACCATGTCTCATGCATAAAGCTATCAAACCTCATGTACCATTACCTTGGAGCTTTCTTGAGCCCATATAGGCGCTTTTTCAACCTACACACTAATTTCTCCTTACCCTTAACTTCATACCCAAGCCAACCCACCTGCATATAAAGTATTTTCATCCAAATCACCATGAAGGAAAACCATCCTTCACATCTAGTTTCTTCTAAATGCAAATCTTCTACTGCAACTAAACTCAATACAATACGAATAGAAGTCATCTTAACAATAGGAGAAAAATATTTCACCAAAGTCCAATACTTGTTTTCTATGTAAATCCCTTTACTACAAGCCTTGCCTTGTATCTTGTATATCCACCCTCTTGCTTCGTTAATTCTGTAAACCCACTTGTTCTGCAATGATTCTCTTACCTGCTGGCAACTTGACCAAATCCCAAGTCTAGTTCTGCTCCAAGGAGTCCATCTCCTCATCCATGCCATGCTCCCACTGAGACTTGAGTCTTATCCTACATTGCTTCTTCAAATATCTTTGGGTTCACCACTATCAATCAATAATAGATAAAATAGAGAAGGTGTAAATAATTCTTGAAGTTTACTTACCCTTTGTGACCTTCTCACAGGAGTTTGGGGGTACCGGAGACTCAATCTGGGCCTCCTAGATGTTCCTATCCAAATCTGATAGTGACCGATGTCGGTTACCTCTAACCGACGTCAGTTACCTCTAACCGACATTGGTTCTGCTAACCGATGCCAGTTTGGATCCTCTGTAACCATTGGTGATTTATCTGACCGATGTCAGTCAGAGACTAATCGATCATAGTTACTGTGTAACCTTGTAGGTATTACTTTTAAATCCAAGAGTTCATTTTCATGCACAAAATTATCAACCAGTTCATCATTGGGTACCAAAATTTGAGCCCTAGACATTATATTTTCATTCCATTCAACGTCACGACTCGTAATAATTTTAGAATTATCTAAATCCCAAAAAAGGAATCCAAAATCACCAGATCCATAACCAATGAAAGAGCAGCTCTTGTATTTTTCCTCCAACTTTTTCCTATTTTCCTTATCAACATGCACAAAATATTTTGAACCAAAAAATTTAAGAAAAGAAAGATCTAACTCTTTTCTGGTCTAAGCTTCCTCTAGTATTACTCCATCTAGTGAACTTGAAGGCCTAAAGTTAGTCAAATAAATCGTTATATCAACTACTTCCATCAAAAACTGCAATGGCAATCCATAATGTATCCTCATACTTCTAACACCTTCCATGATTGTCCTGTTTATTCTTTCTGTAACATTATTCTCCTGTGGTGTTCTTGGAACCGTTCTTTCTCTACATATCCCATTCACTAAACAATAATCATTAAAATACTTGCTACATTGTTCACCACCATTGTCTAATCTAAGGCACTTTAACGTAGAATTTGATTCATTCTCAACAAGGGCTTTCCATCTTGTAAAAGTCTCAAAAACATCAGATTTACATTTAATACAATAAACCCATACCTTTCTTGTAACATCATCAATGAAAGTAACACAATACTGGGATCCTCCATGAGAATCTACTTGAGTTGGTGCCCACACATCTGAGTGTACAAGCTCCAATTTCTTCTCCTTCTTAGTTGCCCCAACTTTGAGAAATTTCACTCTCTTTTTCTTTCCAAAGACAATGCTCACAAAAATCAAGATCTAAATCTTTCAAATCTGATAACTTACCCTTAGCCTGTAAGAGCTACATTTCCCTTTTTGACTCATATGGCCTAGTCGGGGTTTTTATGCCACATGCCATGCATCTAAATCTTTGAATAGATAATACCTAAAGGGAACATGCATGCATCTGAATCTGAAGTAGATAATGCAAGAAAGGAATCAGTAATACAGGTAGGCCTAAAGTTAGTCAAATAAATCATTATATCAACTACTTCCATCAAAAACTGCAATGGCAATCCATAATGTATCCTCATACTTCTAGCACCTTCCATGATTGTCCTGTTTATTCTTTCTGTAACATTATTCTCCTATGGTGTTCTTGGAACCGTTCTTTCTCTACATATCCCATTCACTAAACAATAATCATTAAAATACTTGCTACATTGTTCACCACCATTGTCTAATCTAAGGCACTTTAACGTAGAATTTGATTCATTCTCAACAAGGGCTTTCCATTTTTGTAAAAGTCTCAAAAACATCAGATTTTACGTTTAATACAATAAACCCATACCTTTCTTATAACATCATCAATGAAAGTAACATAATACTGGGATCCTCCATGAGAATCTACCTGAGTTGGGTGCCCACACATCTGAGTGTACAAGATCCAATTTCTTCTCCTTCTTAGTTGCCCCCAACTTTGAGAAATCTCACTCTCCTTTTTCTTTCCAAAGACAATGCTCATAGAAATCAAGATCTAAATCTTTCAAATCTGATAACTTACCCTTAGCCTTTAAGATCTACATTCCTTTTTGACTCATATGGCCTAGTCGGGTTATGCCACATGCATGCATCTAAATCTGAAGTAGAATAATGCATAAAAGGAATCAGTAACATAGGTAGATAAACATAAAGTTCATACCTTCTTACCTCTTACCATTAAAAAAAGCACCCTTGGTGACTTTCCAAGAGTCTCATGTAAAAGTAACCATGCAACCAGCTTCACCTAGTTAAGATTCCCTGCAGAAATTTCAATACCCATATATTTCCATTATGCAATTTTAGATGAACTTACCATTTTCCAGTTATACTACAAGGTTCATCATCACCCAAATAAACATGCCCAAAATTTCCCTGGACATAATTTCTAAAATAACCCTTATTAGGGGTTGCATGGAAAGAAGCTCTTGGATCTAAAACCCATGATTCAATTCTATTATCTAAAGAAAGAATAAGAGCATCTTGCATTGCCTCTGATGTAGAAATATTTGGTTCTTTACCTTTATCTGGTTGTTGATTCTCTTTATCCTTTGACCAACAATATTTCTTTACATGTCCTTTCTTTCCACATTTCCAACAAGTAATTCACTTACTTCTGGATTTAGATCTGTCTATCCCTTGACTTTGATTTCCCATTACTCTTACTCTTGGATCTCTCCTTCTGCCTGCCCTTACTTTCTACATTCAAAGCATTCCCAGATGATGATTCCTCTGTACTCTTCCTAAAAATTTCTTCATTCAAGATTATACTAACCACATCATCAAACTTCAAAAATATTATTAGCAGATGTTGTATTACTAACAACCATTACCAAGTTATCCTAACTATCAGGCAAAGAACAAAAGAATAAAAGTGCTTTTACTTCATCATCAAATGGTATATCAATTGATTTTAACTGATTTACAATAGATTAGAAATCATTCAAATGACTAGATAAAGATCTACCTTCATGCATCTTAGAACTAAATAGTTTCTTCATCAAATAAACATTATTTGAAGCACTAGGTTTTTCATATAAATTAGCAAGAGATTTCATTAACCCTACTGTAGAAGTCACTTATGTAATATTGGAAGCCACCAGGATGCTTCCAAGCTCAATCTTATAGATCTCAAAGCCTTTCTGTCAAGAATCTTCCATTCTTCATCATTCATCCTCATAGGTCTAGACTTCTCATCCAATGGTAAATACAAATCTCTTTGATACAGATAATCCTCAATCTACATCTTCCGTAATTGATCATTTCGGTCGTCAAACTTCTCTACCTTGTATTTTTTCTTCTGCCATTGTTGTAGCTCCCACTCAATCAGAAAAACTCTTTGTGAGTAAATATGTTCACTACACAAAACCCTCAAACAAAGCTCTGATACCAGTTGTTGGGGTTAGCATCACAGAAAATATATCAGATCCAAGCATACATGCAAATAAAAGTAGATATTCTACCAGAAGAAATATACAAAACAAGAGATATAAATCAACACCATATTTAACTTGGTTCACCCAGTGTGGGCTATGTCCACCAAGAAACAAGACAATCTATTATCCAAAGTTTTGACAAGATATACAATTGAAGATTTACAATCTTCCACACCTCTCAGATGTATCAGTACTTTCTTTCTCTCAAGATTTTTCTTCTCCTCCAAGAGTTCTCTCTCACCAAATTTTTAAGTTCTTAATTCTTGTTAATTCTCTACTTCTAAACCCTAGATTTTATGATTATATAGGTCATTTATAGACTTAGGGCACTTATACATGTAATTACAATCAATAGATATAAAATTTAATGCTAAAAATAGATCTAATTCCTGAGAGTTAATTAAAACACTCCTCACATAGGTAACCGATGCCAGTTTTCCCTAACCAATGCCGGTTCCTTCTTGTTTGACCAATGTCGGTCCTAGGTGACCAATGACGGTTCCCTCCTAACCGATGACAGTTACTGTGTTTTCTAGCAAGTTTTAAATTGCATGCTAATATGAAGTAATTGAGCTCCACAACTCAACACTCTAAAACCTGTATGTTCCTTTCAAATATCGTGAGTACTGTGATTATCCATCATGTTAAAGGACACAAAACAAATAGATATCTATGAGACTATGACATTTTATACAAGACCTCATCAAAGAAGGAAAATTCTCCATAGATTCCCCCTGACTCAAGACAAGGTCCTAATCCCCAAAATGGGTATTTCAAAGATCCAATAACATTCCTAACATTTTGCAGATGTTGAAGAACTAGAAGCCAGATCACAAAAATTTAAACTTCCAATGACTATAGGACTGCAACTTATGCTTAGATCCAACTAATGATAGTCCATTTGAAGCATTTCATTATAGGATCTTGCTTATATCTAGGTTCATGAAATCTAATGAAATATAAGTCAATATTGTTAGGATCTTTAGAAAAAAAATTGTGTAGTAGGGATGCAACAAGCTCATTTTATCATAGTGATATCCCCTACCCGTCCCTCAGAAAGGTCAATACTAGTAATCTAATAGAACAGTTTAATGGCTCAATATGGTAGAAACCAATGATTGGGATATCAATTGTAGATCTCATTCAAAAATATCTACTACTCATAAAAAATATATTATATAAAAATAGTACAGAGTTTAGGAATCTCCACAGATGTAGATCCCGCACACCTTTAGGAGAAATTACTTATCATGTCACCTTGATTCCATGACAATCAGTATCACTTCAAGATCGTGCTGTAATCCCACGTAATGACCCAGAGCATCAACTTAGCCCTATACCCTAGAAGTTGTTATCACCTGTCATAAGATTAAGAGAGTACTTGTGGATAGTGGATCCGGTCTAAACTATAATTACACTCATAAAGCTCATTAAGCAGCTAGGCCATTTAAAGATGTAAATGGATTTAGGGGATACAACTTGATATTACAATCACAGCCTATCATAATGACTTTCTGGAGTAAGATCATGAGTAGGTACTATAGTAGTCCCAATGGAAGATAGGGTTGACTTGTCATGATACAATGTTCCATGTTACTTGACTTGGATCTTCCGTACAAAATGCTGTTAAGATGGAACACCCATGGATTCTATGCCATGCAGGATAATTCCTTCAAATTTTGCTGTGGGAATCAGTGTATCAAGATGTGCCATGAAGGACATTTAGTCACCATATGTTTCAGGGTGACCCAAAACGTAATCATGTTTTGATATAACATTATGCACAATTTTTGCTTCATGTAGCTTATTTTGAATGTCCTTTTGCAGATATTGTTATCTCCTTACAAATCGCCTTGGAAAAGCAGATCAAGGAATGTGTGCAGATTATAAATCCTGATTCACTCACCACTCCTTATAATAAAAAATTTCCTTCATTTTTCAACCATATTCGCATCCATAGGAGACAATGTCTGCACAAATATGGCCTAAGTGAGTAATTCGCTCTTCAATTATGAACTGGCCTTGTTAATATTATATCTATCAGTATCCCCCATGACACATGGTTAAACCCTACTTTCAATTCAAGAGCACTTAGGATAAATTTCCTAAGCCACTCGAGAAGTTCATCCCTAGTGGTCTCCTATCTGTAGATCAAAGAAAATATGTAGCATAGAAGTGCTTCCCATCAGGAGTGGTACTGTACGATGGAAAAGTGACATGCGAGCATGGGAATCTACAAGTAAATCTTCATCACAACCTAACCTCTCGAGGTTGTGCTAAGACAGCCGGTGGGGATGGAATACACGTGGGGTGTAGATAAGCTAGTTAGGTAATCTTATGTCTTCAACAGGCAATAATGGGATCTGTGAATCTAAGGGAAAGAAGGCCCTCCTAACCTAAACCAGTGTGATAGATCGTTCGGTGAGGATAACTTCTCGAAGGCTCCAATCAATATCAAGCTCTATCATGATTCGATCTATAGGATGTGGGATACATGGAAGATGACCTATGGGTGCTTCGTATATATCTCCCGACAAGGTCATGAAAATGGAATGGCTAAATGATGTAGTGGCTCTTTGGTGTTTTATGGATGATTCTCTGGTCTAGTCTATAAATCTTTAGCTTGATTAGCTGCTAACGTTTAATAATGATAGTTGTGTGATAATGTCTGGTGGAAGTGGAGAGGACTCTAAACACTAGTGTTCACAAGCTGGTGTCAATATTTGATTGATTTGTGGGCCCGTTGGGTTATGGGACCTATGGATGACAACCGTAAGTTCATGGTTGCTATGGACCTCCTATGGTCATATGAAGAGTCAACCCTTGATTCTGAGTATCCAGTAATTGTATGCCTTTTCGGCCTACTATGTTCAGAAATAGAAGTTGCAAGATTTTCTCGGAGTACCTAACAGGTGTTCTAGCAGCTTGGATACATAAGCTAATGTCTATATCAATGAGGAGGTCTCCTGCATCTAGCTGTGTGACTAGTGGATCACAACTAAATTTTTTCTCTCTTTCAGGTCCTTCTATAGTCATACGGGTATCTATCAAGGCAGTCTATAATTTGGCTGATTTGATTAGAACGTGTGTGCTTTGTCATCTTCTATGTTTAATCCTCTTAGCTTGTGTGCTGATTTCTTGTAGGTCTGTTGTTGTTCGGAAGACCTGAATTATGAGATTTTGGTCTATGTCAGTTAATGCTACAACAAGATTGGGTTGAGTCATGATTGGCTCAAAAACGTATTCCCTGGGCTCCCTAGGTCCCGTGATTGTCATACAAGATCAATATAAACCTAACTGAAACGAAATAAACTAATTATCCAAGATATATCTACAACATATATATATATTCCTCTTTTTTTTGTATTTTTGATAGAATTTTTAATAGAATTGAAAGAGCAACTAATCTAATATATTCATAAAATGACAACTAATCTAATAACAAAATTAAAACAAGCAAGGTAGCCCTGATGTAGCTACTTGCCTGTGCAGTTGTGAGTTTATCCTAAATAACTAGATAGCTGATTAACTTAATTGAAAGATTCTCGATCCTACCTCAGAAGTGAGGAATGAATCATAGTTCCTCAGAAACTATCAATCCCCACAGCTTCCCCGGAAATATCAAAAATGAAATTTAACTGAAATGAAATATTTCACTACTCTATTTGATATGTTTTAACTAGAACTTTGATAGATAAAACCCTGGAATTTACAGAACAGTGGCAAATCTAGTAGTGTATGATTTTTTGTCCCCTCAGAATGATCTCCTCGTTCCTTCGTGTTCACGTGAATCCAGAAGAGAGTGTATATGCTAGCATCAATAGAACGAAGGTATTTTGAACAATGGCATCTTTGGATATAGACCGAATATAATGTGAGTAGGAGAGGGATAGTGCAAGTGACAGAGCTTGGCATATGTAATTCCTAGTAGGATTTATTGTGGGAATACAACACAAGTGTACTGAGAGATTCTAGAATCTACCTTCTGTGAAGAACACAACCTGTAACTCTAATGGAGTTCAATCTACAAATGACACTACTCTACTCTAAACTAATTTGTATGAACAACAATGAACAAGACTGGAGCAAGAAGATCGAATGGCTTCTAACAACAAAGGAAAAACTAGCATGGATGCAAAAATGAAAACAAAATGAGTTCTAAGAAAGAAATTGAAAGAATAAACAATGGAAATGAGAAGTTGAGGGGCCATTTTCTTGAAAATAAGCTAGCTATTTATAGATTTCACATTCACCCAAAGGTAATTCCTATTAGAACTCTTTTACCATTAAACAATGAAGAAACACTATTCCAGGGAACATAAAACATTAATACAAGCTAAGGCGGTTGAGAAAAGCTGGTGAAAGTTGAAAAATTACGCAAGTCGCTATCAAAAGAATGCTAGAAAATGCTGGAAAATGCGTGACAGGACCGCCACCCTGTCAGGGCAGCGGTTACGGACCCTGCCCTGGAAGGGTGGCGGTTTCGTCACTGAAGTTTCAAAAAGCTTAGGAAAAGAACAACATAGGATAAAGCGAAGCACAAGGAACTTAGATAAAGCATTTGGGATGCTAACATATACTTCGTGAGCTTCTCTGGATCCCGAACACCTTATGAGGTGACCTGTATCATCATTGGGCATGTGTAACATCGTTCTGGTGGTATAGTACATGAAAATTTTGGGTACGTACATATTTCCCCCTTAGAGAAGCATTTTAACCATGAAGAGGCATAAAATGGTGGGTCTGAGTATGGCAGTCCCAAAATGGGAAGCTAGAAATTATACCTGACACGCCTATGTGTTGAAATGTTGCCATTTGAGTTCTCGCTACCTGCAAAATGGAAAGAGGACTCAAGTGCAAATAGATAAAATAAATAAAAAAATAAATACTAAATTAGTATGAAATGAGGACTTTCCATTTTCATGGGGATGAGAACTTACCTCCGTCGACACTCTAAACCTGTAAAAGGGGCATTCAAAATGAGTCAAAACACCATATATATATAAAATGGGCCCATTTTCCTATTCATTTGCGCACGTCGATTTGATAGTTTTTGAGCTCTGGGACCCACGGTGATGGTTTTCAATGAGAGTATAGTCAAAACGTTCGTATTGAGATAGCGATCATGCCTTCGTGAGCAGAACCTTGACCCACGAGATCCTAGGTTATTTCTTCTTGATTTAACGTTTTTGCACCCAAAATGTTAAAATGATGAAATCTTTGTTGTGGGGGGGTTATTTTTAGAAATTTTAGTTTTAAATGTGTCTCTTAGGGGGGACACCTAATGGGTAGGCTTTTTTTTAGCTAAAATGGTCAATTTTTGCATTTTAAAGTATTTTTAGGGCATGCGACCCATTTGTAGTCGCGGGACAAGACCGCCGCCCTGAGCAGGGTAGCAGTTATAGGACCACCACCTTTTAAGGTGGCAGTTACAGAACCACCACCCTGCTCAGGGCAGCGGCCCTCTACAGAGTGTTAGAACAACACTATTTTAAGTTTTATTTTACATTTCTAGTATTCCTACTTGCTTTAATGATTTTTCCAATGCAATCTTGATACTAACTTGCTTCTTTTTGCATGTTTTGCAGAAGAAGGAAGAGTACATTAGATGGAGCTGAGAGAGGGAGTGTGATTGGCTTCCAGCAATGTTAGATGCACTCTCTCAAGCTGAGCAGGATACTCTCTAGAGGGCAGGTATATTGAGGATTGCATGGGTCCCACACGTTGCACCTGTTAGTCACATATTATGTGACTTATTTTCTTACTGGGATGTAGATCGGAACACCTTCCAATTTCTAGGTGTTAGGGGTGAGTGGACTATCACCCTAGAGGATGTATATTGCATTTTGGGAGTTCTGATTATTGGGAGGAGACTTTCATTTGATATAGCAGTATCCATAACTCAGGTGACTCAGTGGGCCACCTATATGGGAGACGCAGTTATCTCTACTAGTTTGAAGAAGGGGTGAAGGTCCATTTTATTCCTGGCTTTCCCATCCCTCTGATCCGTCAGGCCATTGTGGGAATCCTTGCTTCGAGATTGATCGAGAATAAGGGAGGGCATACTTTGCTCTACTGCTGGGCCCCCATCATCGCACAAATTGAGGCACCTAGTTGGATTTATGCATGGGGAGCCGATATACTTGGGACCATCTATCACGACTTATACAGGGTGGTTCGTTTACAGGGACAATCACTGAGCCATCCGACCTTAGTCTATGAGTGCATTATCCCTTATGGGAGAGGCATAGAGGTGAAGGATCCTAGGGCCATGAGGGTAGCTAGATGGAAAAAGATGATAGTGCTTAGAGAACCCCACTAACCAATTGCTTCCCTGACTATTGAGGATATGGAGGCCACACCTTATCAGGCCATGGCAGGGTTGTGGGGTGAGGAGACCTTTACTTTGATTTCTTGCTCTACTATAGGGCAGCTTGTGGATAGGACGGGGAAGGTAGAGACACACCCCTTTGATCGAGTGCCTTAGCAGTTCGGCCTTACTTATATTGACATGCTTCCCCTAGTGGTGCCAGTGTTCAGATCAGTTCAAGAGGCTAGGGGAGGTCCTAGAGGCCGAGGTTGGACTGTTGTTACTCCTGGTGTCCCTATTCTAGCCAAGAGGGTGGTACGCACTCGAGAGAGAGTCAACCTCCTTAGGCACCTTTACTTCGGATTGTTGTTGGTCCTGCCCATAGCATTGATGACCCCATTGATATAGACTCTAAGTCTGAGGAGTTCACAGGGGGAGAGACGGAGGAGGAGACCGAGGACATGGAGATCAGTGAGTCAGGTGGGGAAGAGGATAGCAATCCTGAGTGGCATGACACTGAGGAGATCCTACAGGCTGAGAGGGCAGAGTAGAGCGCGGAGAGGGTGACTCTAGTCTCAGAGGAGTTACTTTCTCAGGGCCTAGGTGGAGAGGATGAGTCCTATGGTAGGATGCCATGTTTTTCTAGATGTAGGAGGGGGACACCAGTCAGTAGTGGCAGTGTCCATGTGGAAGGCGTGAATCCCAGAGATCCTTCTTGGAGGCCGGGAGATCTGAGTGAGTTGTCACTCTTCTTTTGATATTTATTTTAGCTAGAATTTCCTTAGTTGCTACCTCTCTTTTTGTTCATCCTTGGTTTCACCTTTTTTTCTAATTTATTTTCTCCTTTGTTTACAGAGACCACTGATGAGTGGCGAGACTTGATTTGTTAGGTATGTACTGATACCCTAATGCTCCCTATGGAGAAGACTCGTGTCAAGCTATCTGTAAATGCAGGGGAGCCTTCAGCAACTGGTAGGCATACCGATGTTTTTTCCCCTGTCTGGCATGTAGCCAAGATGGTGACTTCCCGCCTTGCCAAGGTAGCTGGGTATAGGGCTACAAAGTGCTTGATGAGGAGGAGCCACTCTCATAGCGAGGCTACAACTACTGTTCAGGATCACGAGCCCTTAGTGCACTCAGAGTGTTAGCATAGCCAGAGTCCTAGTTTTGAGAATTTGATCTCTTTGGAATTTGGATGTTTGGATATTTGCTTTCTCTTAACATAATTTGACTTGTGTTTTTAGCATACCAAGATTTGTTAGTTTGTGTAACTGGACCCCCCACACCCTGCCTCATGCTACTAGTAAGAAGCATGGGTTTGTCACCAAAGGCAAGATATAGGCGAGTAAGGGCACTTCTTTCCTTTCCCAACCTCACATCACTGGTAAGAGATGTGGGCTTATCATCGAAGGTTGATGGGGTAAAGAAGTGTGTAAAATAAAATATTTTGTTTTCTTGGTGCTTTTGATTTCATTTGATTTTGACATTTTTGATCTATAAATTTGGGACATCCTTTTGTTCCTAAGAGATTTTAAGAGGGATAGATGTGACACCAAGAAGCTTCCAAAACATACCATAGGCAAGGACAACTTTACCTAGCAGAAAGAAAGAGCAAAACCAAGTATGCAGGCCTTGGTATGGTTTCGTCAATGTTTTTCTGTTGAAATTGATGATAAGATTTGAAATTGTTTGATGATGTCTGAAGAGATGTGATATGAATATTTTTGCCAATATCTTCATAAATTTGTAACAGTTTTTTAAGAGTAAGCTCCTGAACTACCATTTTTGTGAAATGGACAGAATGAAGGAGCTACAGACTAATGCAATGTAGGTAGCTATAATGTACTAGCAATGACTTTGACATTTTATGCGTAAAACCGCTTAAGGTGCAAGGAATTGACAGTTTCACCAAATTCACAAGAGATACACACCATTTCTGTAGTCCTTCACGATTCAGTATGGGCCCAACCATTTGGGCTGGAATTTTATTCCTTCACCGGTTTTCTTATCGATCCAGCTATCTAGTCTTAGAACTAGATCTCCTTCATATATTTCTCGCTCATAGAATTTTTTTATACTGCCAACACATCCGGTTAGAGTAGGCTTTGTGCCATTGTTTGGCATTTAACCTAGCCTCGTAAAGGCTTTCTAGTTGAGAGAGGCATGCCTCCCTGTAAGCTTCTTCGTCCAAAATCCCTTGTAATGAGATGCGGAGACTGGGTATTTCAACCTCAAGTGGGAGAACTGCTTCTGCTCTGAATACCAGCGAGAAAGGAGTTTCTCTTGTTGGTGTTTTTATTGAGGTTCGGTGGGCCCACAAGGCCAGATATAATTTTAAGTGCCAATCTCGTTTGTTTTCCTTTACTATTTTGAGGAGAATAGCTTTCAATGTTTTGTTTATCACTTCAGCCTGCCCATTCGCTTGAGGGTAGTAAAGAGAGGCTATGTGATGGTTTATCTTGAACTTGCTACATAACTCATGAACCTCATCATTCTTAAAGGACATGCCATTATCTGAGATAATGACTTGTGGGACACCATGCCTGTAGTTAATTTGGTTCAAAATGAATTTGGCAATCACCGAACCTGGTACAGTGGTGAGAGGCATGGCCTCCACCCATTTGGTAAAATATTCCGTGGTTGTGATTATAAAATTATGGCCATCGGTTGATGAGGGAGAGAATTTCCCTATTAAGTCCATACCCCAATTGGAGAAGGTCCACGGGGTCACTATTGGTTGTAGGGATTGTGCTGGCATGTGAATCTCGTGAGAGAATTCTTGACATTTGTGGCACTTATGTACAAATTCCACTACGTCATGTTCGAGAGTGGGCCAAAAATAGCCCATCTGATGTATTTTGCGAGCGGTGGCGTGACCACTGAAGTGGCCCCCACATATCCCACTATGGGATTCATGAAGAATCCTCTTGGATTCTTCTATGTCGACTCATCTTAGAAGCATGTTGTCGAAGGCTCTGCAATAGAGCACTTGGTCTAAAACAACATATTTAGCGGTAATAATCCATAACTGCCTTCTTTGTTGTGCCGTGGCACTTTCTAGGTATTTATGGTCCATGATAAAATTGATGATATGAGTATACCAGGGACATGTAGAAATGGGGGTCTGGTTTCGAAAAAGTATACACATTCATTAGGAAAGTATAGATCTACCAGCTTGCCTCCATCTAGTGGATTGTCAGCTAACTAGTCTGCAATGATTTGTCCTTTAAAAAAATTTTGGTTTATGAATGTTAACTCAAATTCTCCCATTTGGGTTATGAAATGGCCAACCTTTTTAGATAAATATCCTTGTGTGAGAAATGTTCATAAATGGTCTGTCTTTACAATGACTCTCGTTTCCTGGTTTAACATGTAATGTCTCAAATGTTTTATTGCAAAAATTATGGCAAGGCATTGTCTCTCTACCTGTGTGTAACGTATTTCATAATCAAGCAATGTTCGGCTAATGAAATAGATCATGTGTTCTTGTTTATTGTCATCTTTTTGAGTCAACATGTAGGCCAGCGAGACATGAGTGGCTCGTGAGTATAGGATCAAAGGGTGGTCTGGCTTGGGAGGCATTAGCATGGGTGGTGATAACAAGAAGTGCTTAACTTCTTCGAAGGCCTCGTTGTAATCTTCAGTTCAATCGATACTATAATCTTTCTTGAGTAGATTATTGATTGGATGAATGGAAAAGCTTAACTCTAGGATGAACTTTCAAATTGCACCGAGTTTCCCAAGAAATGACCTGATTCTAGACTCGTCGGAAGGTGAGATCATTTTGAGAACAACTCGTATTTTGGCTAGATCAACATCAATCCCTCATGAGGATATAATGTATCCTAGAAGTTTTCCTCCTGTTACACCGAACATGCACTTCTCTGGGTTTAATGTGACACCATACTCAATTAGTCATGAGAGGATGATACGAAGCACTTCTGGATGATCACAACGTTTCTTGGCCTTGGCCAATAAGTCATCCACATATGATTCCACAATTTTATGGATAAGATCATGGAATATATAAGTCATTGCCCACTGATACGTAGCACTGGCATTCTTAATACCAAATGGTATGACAACATAACAATAAGTTCCCCAGGGAGTTATAAATGTGGGTTTTGGCTTGATCTTGTTCAGATATTTTAATCCGATTGTACCTTGAGAACCCATCCATGAGGGAAAATAGTTCAAATCTAGCTGTTGTAGCAACGATAACGCCAATGGATGGTAATGCGAAGTCATCCTTGGGACAAGCTTTGTTAATATCCCGAAATTCTATACAAATGTGTATCTTCCCATTCTTTTTTAGGACGGGAATGATATTAGACACCCATTGTGAATAGTCAACGAGCTTAATGAATCCTACTTGGAGAAGTTTTACTATTTCCTCTTTTACCATGAGAGCCACTTTTGACTTCATTGGTCTTAACTTCTATTTTATTGGCTTCGCATCTGGTTTAGTGACGAGATTATGTACCACAACTTATGGTGCGATACCCGTCATTTCTTTATAATTAAATGTAAAAGCCTTTTGATGTTTTTTGAGGATTTGGGTGTGTATTTCTATTTCTTCCGGAGTTAGCAAGGATCCCAACTTCAAAATTCTTGGTTCTTCCTCTATTCCAATGTTTAGGTCAATGGTTTATTCTATCAAAGAAGCGTTACCTTCTTCAAATTCAAGTGGGGTTGGAGGTAGTTCCAAGATTTCTCATTTTCTATCTTATAGATATTGAGATCCTTCTATGGAGGAGACTCTATCGTGGGATTTTCAAAGTAGGAAGAGGAGTGTGGTATTAAGGAAAGATCAACTATAGGGTTAGCAAGGTGTAGTTCTACATAGGCATTGAGATATTCGAAAGTGACCTTATCACTGTCAATGTGATGTAAGATAGAAGTTTCATTCTCAGCTGTATGTGTTAGAAAAGGGTTTGTTGACATTTTCTCCACCAATGGTTCAATACGAAGTGATGCCTTGAAACTTGTATCTTCCAACTCATTACTTGGGGTAAAACATGAAGTTGAGGTTGCTATTGAATCTGCGAGAAGGTTATGTTCTCATGGAATTGCCTCAATGGATATGAATTCGAACTCTTTACTTAGATCTAATACCGGCTGTTTTATAGAGCTGTAAGTGCTTAGCTCTAGTCTCATATACTTTAGAGACTTGGTTTGTAACTAATTGTAAGTCTCCTAACACTCTGATGTTACTAACAATGATCCTTTTGGCTATGATGAGGCCAAGGAGGAGGGCTTCGTACTCAGTGCCGTTGTTTGTACATTCAAATTTTAATTTAAAATCAAAAGTTAGGATCTTTCCCTCAGGAGAAGTAAATATCACATCTGCCCCGAGCTTCATAGTGACATCTAGCTCCATCTAAGTGGAGAGTCCAATATTTACTAGGAAAAATGGATGCTGGGACATTCTTTACGTCTATTTCTTCTGTTTTGGTTACTTCTACCATGAAAAGTTCCTCTGCTGGAAGAGAACTAACTCCTAGGGTACATCCCATACCTATGGAATAAAATGGCAGGAAAATTGGTAGATCTTGTTCCAGTAATTCGATAATTTTTGTAGCAGTTCCTAATGATACTGTTTCTATAACGTTAGCTTCATCCTTGAGGGCTGGGATGCCCTTAACTAGGTTCGTAATTTCTAGTTTTGTTGTAGGTATTAATTTTTCTTCCGGTTTTGAGTCGATTGGTTTATTAAGTTGGTTTGTTGGGAGTTCAAACTCAGAGTGAATGTCTGGTATTTTCTTCAGGTCTACTAGGTGTATGTCGAATGGTTTTGGGTCACCTTTTTCTACGAATATCTTTCCTAGGTGTAAGAATCTTATCTCCTAGAATAATGTAAAAGGGATTGCTTTCATGCGATGTATCCATGGTCAACCGAGGATCATATTATAGTTGGTTTCTCAATCTATGATATAAAAATTAGTGATGATTTTATTGGGTCCTAAGGTGACTGGTAGTATTATAGTCCTAATTGAAGTAGCTTTAAGGCTGGCATAACCTCTTAGCATATTTCTCGTTGTGGAACAATTTGTTTCTCCATATCCTAGCTTTTGAAGAAAAGAGAAGGGGACAATGTTAACTGCTGCCCCATTGTCAACCATTGTGCATTTAACATAATTATTATAAACCCACACCTATAAATACAAGGCCGGATCACCTCTACGTGTAATTTAAGCATCTGGCATTTTGTTTATGTCGAATATAAACTCGGTATCCCTATCTGGCTGCCCTGGAGGTTGGATATCGAAGTCTATATAGTTTACTTATGTTTCGGGAGGTGGAGTGATGTTAATTAAATGACCTAGACCTAGTGCTTCTAAAAGAACAGCCCTATGGGTAGGAGAATTTTTCAATAAGTCCAAAAAGGAGATGTGAGAGAAGGTCTTTGTTAAGTCATTAATTAAATCATAAGCACCTATGGGTTTTACTGACATTTTTTGAATGTTATCTGGCTCTAGTGGATAGATTGGATTTGGTTGAGAAGAATATTCTCGTGCTCTTGTTATGGCTTCTACATGCAGCTCAGTATCTAACTCCACTAGACCAACTATCTTGGTTTGTGGCTGATTTCCTAATTGCGGTGCGACAGGTTGATTTAGTGAAGTTGAGGCTTCATGATCGTTATTTCCTATCATTACACCTTTGTTCGTCCCATTTGGATTTAACTTATTATTGTTATTGTGATTTGGAAGTGGATCATTGAAGATCTTAAGAGGTGCATTTTGAGGGGAAACTGCCCCTGTGAAAGTATTTGGCATAGGTGTCACAAAATTTGTTAAGAACATATCTATGAAGAGTTGTCTTTGTTCTTCTGGCAAACATTGCATGAACTTATTATAATCATAGCAAGTCCTAGTGTCATGGCCTCAAATTTTGTGGAAACCACAATAGGAGTTGGGATTATAACTCCTAGGTTGTTGGTTTGGCACATGTTGTGGTCCAAAACTCTGATTAAACTATTGACTATTAGGATTAAAGTTTTGCATTTGTTGCCTTTGGTTTTTGGTTTTTATATCCAGTTGAGTTTTGACTTGTACCCTATGTCTGGATCTGCCTTTGTTGTTGTTGTTGTCGTCGTTGGGGATGATTAAAATCCACCACGCTGATTGTTGGGGTAAAATTGTTGTTTCATTGATTGTTAACTGGTGGTGGAACATTTACAACGTTTGCTTTTTTAGTTTGGTCAGTCACTCCATCTGTTGTCACTCCATGGTTTTTTTTAAAGGATTTTAGGTCCTTGATTGGCGTTTGTGGTAGTAGGATAAGTCATAGTGTTTTGGTTGGGGATGATTAACCTCCCATTTGTTCCATATGTCTTGTGACCGCTATCTATTGCATCTTGATCTATTTGGAGAGCACTCTTGAGCACTTCATCATAAGTTCTTAGTGTGAACTTCTAGACTTCTTCCTTTATCTCTCTACTAAGAGAATGAAGGAATAAATCTCATAGTTCCATCTGATCCATGTTTGGAGCACTTGCTGAAGACTAGAGGACTGTACGCCATATTTGGGTGAAATGAGCAATAGATTCATTGTGTTCTTGTTTGATATGCAAGAATTCTCTGATTCCTGTTCTCAACAATTTGTTCATGTCGAATGCCTTGATGAACTCTGAAACTAGTTGTTTAATTGAATGTATTAAGGCTTCATGTATTCTATAATACCAATCAAGGGCGATACCCTCTAAATTTTTGGGGAATATTTCAGCAACAACTCCATCCTAGGGGAGCAGGTCTTGAATGACTATGGCATAGGCCTTAATATGTGCATTCGGATCTCCCTCTCCTTTGTACTTGGGTAGATCAGGGAGAGGTCTTGGAAGCATGACGCTTCGTATAGTGAAGTCTAAAGGTTATTTCAAATATTTTGAATAAGTCCCTATCGCATAGGTTTCGACCATTGATGGTGTTTGCTGAGGGGGTGGAGGTGGAATGGGTTGTTGATATGGCATAAGGAAATCCCTGTGTTTGAGAAAACATACCAGGAGAAGAGAACATATCTCCCTGTGGTGATTTGGAATACATGTTTAAGTATGGAGGAGCATTTCTCATGAATGGGTTGTTTTGTACTAAACCAGGAGGTATTATATTCTCAACTGGAGCGGTGTTAGAAAATGCAGTTCTAGTTGGCGTTTGTTGTAAGTACTGAGGGGGCATACCCAACATGCCTGTTCCTGTGAGGAGGTCTACTTGGTTGGGATGATTTGGAGGATTGGAAGTTCTTACTTGCATGAACTATGGATTTTGATTTTATTGAGTAAGTTCTAACCCTCTAACCTTCTCAACTAAGGCTGAGATAACTTCATTTGGGGAAGACACGGTATTTTGTCTTAGTGGCGTTTGTTGTATATCTTGAGGTTGTATAGGCATATGGTACCCTGCTATGAATTGATCGGTGCCCTACCAAGTTTCACTGAGGGCACTTCCTATAGGTGGAGGAATGGGGGTGTTTTCTTAGAATGAGACCTTGGGTTGTGTTTGTAAACCTCCTATAGGTAGGTACATATTTTGAGAGCATTGTTCACTCCTAGCATAATGTGCTAAGTATTCGTCATCTAAAAATAGATATGGATCTAACTGTCTACTAATTTGTGGTCAAAGAAACACCCGAGGAGATGAACCAAATTCTCCAGTGAGTGTCATGTTGTTTGAGCCTGAAGGCTCTGGTTGTTGTGTTTGAGTGAGCTGATCCAACTCCTCTATTTGGAAAGAATAACTATATCTAGTCCTTTGAGGTGGAGTTTGTGTTAAAAAATGGTTAGTTGAATAGTTGTCACCCCATGCTAAGAGAGAGGGTGATGGTTGTCTATTTAGTTGATCATAGTATGCTTCAAGACCTAGGAGAGGTCTGCCATATGCATCATATCTTGACATATTTGGGGGGTATATGAATACCCACAGAATAATGGGAAAGAGTGAAGGTGGAGGAAAGATAAGAAAATAGAAAGAGGAATATTAGTTTGATTCAAATCAGAAGGTTGCGTGTTTGTTTCATGTTAGGTTCACCAATTTTGTTGGTAAAGCTGATGTGAAGGCTAATGAGGTAGAAAAGACGAAAAATAAACTAATTTGGAAGAAGTAGAAATCTGACTCTAGATCAGAAGGTAGGAAGTTTCACGTTGGGGTTCACCAATTTTGTTGGTGAAGCTGATGTGAAGGCTAATAAGGTAGAAAAGATGAAAAGTAAAACTAATTTGGAAAGAACAAGTAAAAATATGACTCCAGATCAGAAGGTAGGAAGTTTCATGTCAGGTTCACCAATTTTGTTGGTGAAGCTGATGTGAAGTCTAATGAGGTAGAAAAGATGAAAATTAAACTAATTTAGAAGAACAAGTAGAAATCTCTGACTCTAGATCAGAAGGTAGGAAGTTTCACGTCAGGTTCACCAATTATGTTGGTGAAGCTGATGTGAAGGATAATGAGGTAGAAAAGATGAAAAGTAAACTAATTTGGAAGAACAAGTAGAAATCTGACTCCAGATCAGAAGGTAGGAATTTTCACGTCGGGTTCACCAATTTTGTACGATGGAAAAGTGACATGCGAGCATGGGAATCCACAAGTAACTCTTCCTCGCACCCGACCTCTTGAGGTCATGCCGAGACAACCGGTGGGGATGGAATACATGAGGGGGTGCAGATAAGCTAGTTAGGTAATCTTATGTCTTCAACACGTAATAATGGGATCTACGAATCTAAGGCAAAGAAGGCCTTCCTAACCTAAACTGGTGTGACAGATCGTTCGGCGAGGATAGCTACTCAAAGGCTCCAATCAATATCGAGCTCTGTCGTGATTTGATCTATGGGATGTGGGATACGTGGAAGATGACCTATGGGTGCTTTGTATATATCTGTCGACAAGGTCATGAAAATGGAATGGCTAAACGTGTAGTGGCTCTTTGGTGTTTTATGGATGATTCTCTGGTCTAGTCCATAAATCTTTAGCTTGACTAGCTGCTACGTTTAATAATGATAGTTGTGTGATAATGTTTGGTGGAAGTGGAGAGGACCTAAACACTAGTGTTCGCAAGCTGGTGTCAATATCTAATTGATTTGT
The DNA here is from genome assembly GCA_019776745.2 of Taxus chinensis. Taxonomy (NCBI): domain Eukaryota; kingdom Viridiplantae; phylum Streptophyta; class Pinopsida; order Cupressales; family Taxaceae; genus Taxus; species Taxus chinensis. Next base: position 751,299,864 of record CM034149.1, read on the forward strand.
AGGCCCGTTGGGTTGTGGGACCTATGGATCACAACCGTAACTTTGTGGTTGCTGTGGAACTCCTATGGTCATATGAAGAGTCAACCCCTGATTCTGAGTATCTAGTAATCATATGCCTTTTCAGTCTCTACGTTCAAAACTAGAAGTTGCAAGATTTTCTCGAGGGTACCTAATAGGTGTCCTAGCAACTTGGATATGTAAGTTAATGTCTATATCAATGAGGAGGTCTCCTGCATCTGGCTGTGTGACTAGTGGATCATAACTGAATTTTTTCTCTCTTTCAGGTCCTTCTACAGTCATACGGGTATCTATCAAGGAAGTCTATAATTTGGTTGATTTGACTAGAACATGTGTGCTTTGTCATCTTCTATGTTTAATCCTCTTAGCTGTGTGCTGATTTCTTGTAGGTTTGCTATTGTTCGGAAGACCTTAGTTATGAGATTTTGGTCTATGTCAGTTAATGCTATAACAATATTGGGTTGAGGCACGATTGGTTCAAAAACATATTCCCTAGGATCCCTAGGTCCCATAATTGTCATACAAGATCAATATAAACCTAACTGAAACGAAATAAACTAATTATGCAAGATATATCTACAACACATATATATATTCCTCTATTTTTTGTATTTTTGATAGAATTTTTAATATAATTGAAAGATCAACTAATCTAATATATTTAGAAAATGACAACTAATCTAATAACAAAATTAAAACAAACAAGGTAGCCCGGTGTAGCTACTTTCCTATGTAGTTGTGAGTTTATCCTAAATAACTAGATAGCTGATTGACTTAATTGAAAGACTCTCGATCCTACCTCAGAAGTGAGGAATGAATCATAGTTTCTGAGAAACTATCAATCCCCACAGCTTCCTCGGCAATATCAAAAATAAAATTTAACTGAAATGAAATATTTCACTACTCTATTTGATATGTTTTAACTAGAACTTTGACAGATAAAACCTATAATTTGTAGAACAGTGGTGAATCCAATAGTGTATGATTTTGTCCCCTTAGAATGATCTCCTCATTCCTTTATGTTCACATGAATCCAGAAGAGTGTGTATATGCTAGCATCAACAGAAAAAGGTATTTTGAAAAATGGTAGCTTTGGATATAGACCGAATATAATGCGAGTAGGAGAGGGATAGAATAAGTGACAGAGCTTGGCGTATGTAATTCCTAGCAGGATTCATTACGGGAATACAACACAAGTGTACTGAGAGATTCTAGAATCTACCTTCTGTGAATAACACAACCTGCAACTCTAATGGAGTTAATCTACAAATGACACTACTCTACTCTAAACTAATTTGTATGAACAAAAATGAACAAGACTAGAGCAAGAAGATCGAATGGCTTCTAATAGCAAAGGAAAAACTAGCATGGATGCAAAAATGGAAACAAAATGAGCTCTAAACAACAAATTGACAGACTAAACAATGGAAATGAGAAGTTGAGGAGGCCATTTTCTTGAAAATAAGCTAGCTATTTATAGATTTCACATTCACCCAAAGGTGATTCCCATTAGAAATTTTTTACCATTAAACAATGAAGAAACATTATTCCAGGGAACATAAAACATTAATACGAGCTAAGGCGGTTGAGAAAAGCTGGTGAAAGTTGAAAAATTATGCAAGTCGCGATCAAAGGAGCATGCTGGAAAACGCAATGAAGGACTGCCACCCTGACAGGGAGACAGTTTTGTCACTAAAGGCCAAAAAATGCATTAGGAAAAGGATAATAGAGGTATAAAACAAATCACAAGGAACTTGGACTAAAGCATTTGAGGATGCTAACATATACTTCGCGAGCTTCTCTGGATCTCTGAATACCTTACGAGGTGACCTTTATCATCATTGGGGTATGTGTAACATCATTCCAGTGGTACAGTACCGTATAAGTTTGGGTATGTACAAGGATGCTCTGAAGGTACAATGGCATCATTTCATCAAAAAAATTAGATTCAGTTTTAGATCAGAAGAAGCCACTTTATGATGTACGTCATGGGCTATAATGGGTTTGGATGTGGTATCAATGCACAAGGATGGTTAGAACCCATTCTTATCCCTTAGGTTTCAAATCTATGACCCAAACATGGTCTTAGAATAGACCTCATGAAAATCCACCCTTTGACTACATTGATGAAACCTGTTTCTTTTTGGGAATGTGAGGATGACTCATCTCATTCAGATAGCTCGACATAAATTCCCAATCCGTAACCTATTACGAGGATCTTGCCTCCACTAACATACTTCCCTGATTCAACTATGGTTTCACCTTATCAAAATCTAATCCTCAAACTTCAATTTCCAAGTAACCCTTGTATATCCCAAAATTGTAGATTAGGATCAATAACCATCACGTGGCCAATCAATTAAGCGTTTGATAACGACGAGGCATTCGTACAAAATTCATGGGACTCAGGGATTTTATTCAATTGGGGATCAAAGAAAGGATTTGTCAATTATAAAAATGGATGAACCTATGTGCATACTTCAGAGAAGAGGCAGATTGATGTGTTGATGCTTGAATATGAAGGGTGATAAGCAAGAGTAAGAATGCTTCATACCAAGCCTTGTTGAAAGAACAAAAGTGGTCAAGTCTCATAGTGACCAAGCTTAATTAAAGGCACTAGTAGATGAAAAAAAATGAAGAACCCATAGTCAGAAATGGTATATCCATTCAAAGATGGTGACAAAGGCCACCTAAGGAGGTTGACCTCACTCTTCCCCTCTGATCCTACACAAATGGAATATGCTTCTAAAATTTTCCTTTTCCAAGAAACAATCAGTGTCAACATTAGCTCAGAAGAGGAACTTAGAATGATAAAGATTGGGAGCTTCCCTCTCAAGCTCAATAACATAAAGTTTTTGTGGAACAATATTAAGATAATATGCAAATGTATTTGCATAGTCATACGAAGATATGCTTGGTTTGGACCTAGACTTGAGTGATGCACAACCTCATGTTGTGCACCCATCACAAGCTAAACCCATCAAGGTAGAAATTGAGAATGATGCACCCCAGAATTTCCCTACTTGTCAAAGAAGAACTGGAAAAGTTATTAGACTACTGATTTCATTAAATCCATTGACTATTCAGATTGGATAGCCAATATAGTCCTTGCTTAGAAGAAGATTTGGTTGGCATAAGGCATCTATAATGACTTCCATGACATCAATAAAGCATGTCCCAAAGATGACTTCCCCATTGCCTAATATTGATATGATTGTTGATTCTATCATTAGTTATGAGATGTTATCCTTAATGGATGGTTTATATCATGTTATAACCAAATCCGAATTATAGAGGAACGATCAGCATAAGGTAGACTTTCATAAACCATGTTTGGGGACATTTTGTTTACAAATTCATGTCCTTTTGGACTCAAGAATGATGGGGCCACCTATCAATGTCACAATGATGGTTATCTTCCATGACATAATGAATGACATCATGGAGGATTATGTTGATGATATCTTAGCAAAATCTCAAAAACAAAGGAGAACACCCTGAAGTGTTGAGATGTATTTTTCAACATCTCTGAGATTAAACAGTACGTTTGAATCCTAAGAAGTGTAAGATCCTTTAAATCATTACGTCAGGGAAGCTCACCTAGGTTTCATCTCTTTCACAGAGAGGAATAGAGGTATGATCCTGGCAAAGGTTACAATTATCATTAGAAATCCCTCCCATCCTACAAACCATTAAAACAACTAAGAAGTTTACAAGGAAATATACTAGACAATCCATTGTTTCATTTCACATCTTGCAGACAAGTGTCATCCATTTACACATCTTCCTAAAGACCATGTTGCATTCAATTCGAGGATCCTAGATCCTGTTAATAAGACATTTGCATTGTTTAAATAATACCTTGTCAACCATGCCCGTACTCATGTCACCTATCCCCAGGTGAACCTCTCCTATTATACATTTCGGCTACCCATTTATTCTTGGTGCACTGTTTGCCAAATATGACCTAGACCACTGAGAAGAGGGCATTTTATTATCTTAGTCACACCTTGATTGCCTGTGAATGGCTAAAAAATTACCCACAGCTATTGAAAAGGATTTTCCTAGCAGTTGTCTTTACCTTTCAGAAATTGCATCACATTATGATCCTTAACAATAAGACCAAGATCAATATCCAAAGTTACCCTCTCAAATACCTTTTATCCAAACCCACCCTTACGAGATGAATGGATAATTGGATCATTCTCCTAAGTGAGTTTGTATATTGAGTTTATTAACCAGAAGTCATTAAAAGAGCAGGTTGTTCATTTGATCAATTAGCAGAAGCTCCTCTACCAGGGATGGAACCCTTTGTGTCTAGATCATTCTAGATGCATCCATGATGTATGTTGAAGATTCTGTGGAGTGCAAGTCCATTTTGATGGATCATTCAGGTCTTCCACGGATCAGGAGCAAGATTTGTACATCATCACTCCCATAGGAGAGGTTATTCTAAGGGCATTTCATTTGGGGTTTCCTATCCACTAATAACATTGCAGAATATGAGGCACTCATTCATGGCCTCAAGTTGGATATCACTTGGAATATCAGACATTGACTACAAGTTCATTGGGGACTCCAAACTTGTTATTAAACATCGTTAATGATGACCCTATAAGGTTAAATATTAAAAGCTTATTCCATACAAGAAAATGGTTGAATCTAACCTTGAAGGAATATTTTTACACAGATTATCTTTGAACTAAAAACCAAGGTCACACAATAGGATCAAGTAGATGCTTATGGCGTACTATTGACCGTACGCTCTTACGCATTGGGCCACCTCAGGCAACTACACAATTCCCTTCTTTGTAGAGCATTTACTAGTACCCGTTATATGCTTATATGCTTAGAATATTGTTTGGCATGTGAAGTTTATTGGTCCCTTCTCCCCTTAGTATGACCCTATATTTAGATACCTACAATGATGGCACATTTCCCCCTAAGAACTATTACCCATACTGAGAAGAAATCCTCTTATCGGGAAGCCCACCATATAGCCCATTAATCCTTCTAGGAGTAACCCTTTATCATCGTGGATTAGCAGATGGGAATTTACTTCACTATTATGGATGTTACTGAATCTTCATCGTCACACTATTAAGGAAGTGCCTAAACCAGTCCCATTTGTGGAGTGCACACTAGTGGTATAGTCTTGGCTAAGAAGCTCTTGAGAGTAGGTTATTACTGGCTGAACCATGGAAGCAAATTGTTGTAACTATTCTCAAGAAATGTGAAGCTGTGCCAAAAATATGGAAACTTGATACATGCGTCCAACACATACCTTTGCATATCCCATTTTATACACCCTTGGCCAGTTTTATAAATGGGGCTTGATATCTCATAGGGAAGTTACTCCATCCTTCTTCTTCTCAGATGGCCATACCCAAGATCATTTCCGCCACCGAATTATTTTACTAAATGAGTAGAGGTTGTACCTATCTTTTACTTATGTAACATGGGTGCTAAATCGTCCAAATTCATCATGAATCACCTACATTTTCCAGGTCTTACGAAATTCCTTCCGCCATTGTCTTTCTTGATAATGGTAAGTCCTTCAAAAACAAAATAGTTAATCCAATTGTGCCAACGCTTCCATATTTACGCTTAATGGTCTACACCCCTATTATTCCCCAAGGTAATGGGAAAGCATGAGGCCCAATAAAACTCTTGTAGTGGATCATGGAGAAAATGGTAAGTAAAACTCATGACGTCATAATTGACACTTATAGATCCATCGACGAATCGCCCTTTGGGCCTCTCAAAATTCCATCCGCACTCCTACCGGTGCATTACCCCATATTCACTAGTCTATGTACGAAATAAAATGCCATCATACCCTTGGAAGTGGAGCTTCCCTCCCTAAGAATATCTCTTGTTGAATGATGTATCTTGATAAGAGATGAAGTGACTATAGATCTGGTAGTTGATTAGCTACATAGAGAATTAGAGTTGTTGAGATGAAAAGTGCATATGAGAGCAGCGTTGAATCACCTAAAGGTTTACCATAACAAATTATCAAGAGGATATAATAAGTTGATCATTCATCGTGAATTCAATGTAGGAAAATAACAATCTATGTTCTAAAATAAAATCAGAAGAAAATTGTTAAGGATAATAGAAAAGAAAGGTAAATTTGAGGCTAATCTGGTTAGGGCCTTATATTGGTGGTTGCTAAATATGGATCAAGCGAGCATATAACCCGGTGTTCATATTTAGATGGTGAAGAACTTTTGAAACCTATGAACGCTATGCACCTCAAGAGGTTCTATGCTTAAGAATCATGGGTGGATGTGTAGAAAATACCTAAAAAGTATAAAAACAAAGAAAAAACAATACAAAAAAATTAGAAAACCAAGAAAATAGTAAAGAAAAAGCATGCCATTGTCCACATGTTAAAAACCACGCAATTGTGGCAAACTAGGTAGGTCTTTGGGTGAAAACTGAGTTTTCGACTGCTCAAGGAAAGATTCATTGGTCACACGCTACTCTCACAGATGGGTAACTCTCACCACAAATCTAGGATTAGTTTTCCTTTGTTTTAGGTCTAGGAACCCTACCTGTAGCCTACTTCTGCCAAGCCATCTATCTTGGGATCATTTGTTCTTCTATCTACATGAAAGGATGTGCCTTTGTATATTCCCATCTAACACTTGGGGCACCTTCATATTCCACTTTCTTGAGAAATATACATGTGGAATTATGCCATTTTGTATATTCCCACATCATGTTGGGGGAGATTCAAGACTCCTTTTGTCCTTGTACATTGCTTTCGAGAACATGATCTTAGAAAATACAAAAACATTAAGAAAAAGATACACAAAAATATAAACTTTAAGAAAACCCCCTTTCGGAGTGAAGCTACACCAACTTCACAACACTGTATTAGAAAAACCTTGAAAACAATGTGAACATTAGCCTTGAAAATTTATCTTTCAAAATAACCCAAAAACATTAGAAAATATATCAATGTTGTCCCACAAAAACAAGGTAGTGATTAGATTGCGTTTAGTTATCAGTTTGTATAGGGTTTGGTTGTAAATATCTTTTCACATTGTATGATTTAAAGATATTGTTCATTTTCTTACCTTAGATTCAATCTTGTTTGATTTAATCATGTATCGCATTGAGTTCATTTTTAACTTTTATACTTGTAAGATATTGTTATGTATTCATCGTCTGTTGTTTGCATCTATTATGAATTCATTTTACTTAGATTCGATACCAATTTAATTTGTTCTTAAATTTTGCATGAATTCATTTCTTGTTTTATTTTTTTGTGTCTTTTTAGTACATATGTATTTGTTTAGTTTTGTTAACTTTTGTCTTGTGTGTTTGTTTTACTACACATTATGTTTGTTATCACATCTATCATCTATCATTCATCACATATAACATCATCTAATACATCATATATACAAAAATGCTAAGTTTTACATCATGCATGTATGTTAAGCTAATCATCACATATCATATCATTAATGGGGGCAAGAGGGGTTGCACACGATCACAAATACTATCCCTCCCCGCACCAATATCATCTAATATCATCCCAAATATGCTAGCATCTACCAAAAATATCACATTGTCAAACACATATGATATTATCTGACAGATATATCATCAATATAAAAACATGTGATACAGCATCACTATCTAAGCATGAACAATATGTATAGTGAAATGAGAATCATATACCACCATGATATACTCATACATTTATAAACATGAATCGTCATCATAGAGCATATAAAAACATGACAAATATACACCATCAAATGTCCATATATACATGTATAAAATTTCTATCTACAGGGCATGAATCAAAATTGAGCCTTCCTCAAGAGGCATAATAACAAAATGATGAAACATCAGTACAGGGACATCGAATAAAAAATGAGCCTTCATAGGAGGCATGTATACATACATATGTCTGTACAAAAAAAGATATTCAACCATGACTCTTGCACTCTCTCTAGGGTTGCTTGAATCTGTATACCTAGAGGAAGAAACGACAGACAGTTGTGATGTGACTGGCTCCAGGTGTACCACCCTGCTTGTCCAACTGGTTGTCGTACTAATCTAACTGAATGCCATGACCTCTATGATCTAGAGCCTATCCTACTCACATCTAGTTGATTAAAGGGTACAACCCATTTCCCTGCTGGAACTGCTTGGTAATAGGTGGCCTTGTAATATGAGGCCTCACTACTAGCTCTCATGATGTCCTAAATCATCTCTGTATCCCCAAAAGGAGTGGATGCCTATACACCAGAATCTTGCTCCCCTATCAATCTACTTATATCAGCTTGGGCTTATTTCACAGTAGCGTCTTGCTGATCTCTATTTGTCGTAATGGTCTGGACCCAGGCCCGTGCCTCATCTCTCTGAATGATAAAACCATGCCCCTGTGCTTGAGCCTAGTCCCATTGTACCATAACACCATGTGCATGTTTATGCTTTTGATGTAGGAGGTTCAATATCTGAGCACCTTGTACTGCTAGCTTCCTAATATGCTACTCCCACGCTCCTCCATCACCACCTTGAGCATCCTAGGATCTCACGTGATCTCTCTCTTCTATCACGGCCTATAATAATGCCCCGGTCTGATATCTCTCGATCACTACCTATAGTTGAATGGCTATCACTGCCTATAGCTGCTAATGAAGCACAACTAGTTGTCCATCATCCCTACCACCACCTGGAGTGTGAGGGTGGCAGGCCGTGCTGCGGAAACACCTAATGTAATTGGGAATATATCCCTACTAGAATGCCTATTGGAGGAAAATCTATATCTGGAGCCCAAGGCTCTTATCTCTACCTAGGCCTAGGCCCCTTTCTGTGTGGTTGCTATAGTGGAGGACCTTATTCCCCACCCCTATCATGATGTTGGACATCGAAAGGATCATCGTAATCATCATCATCCCTGTCACCTTCAACATCTCCTCCACCTTCATCACCACTGCTAGGAGGCCCCACTGGGGGTGCTCTCACTCCTACATCATAGGAAACTCTCAAAATCATCAATCGATGAGGTAATATTGCATGGTACCATGGAGCATACTCTGGTGTACAACCTGGATCTCTAACCTATCTCAAAGGTACCCACATGGCTAACACTACCTATAAATAGTTGGTCAAGGCTCTGTATCTAATAATCTATGGCCCCATGTCAAAGTAATCTTTGGCCTTATGAGCATACCACATATCTGGCCTGGGTACATCCTGTGTAATGCCAAACTATCTTTAGCACCAATCAACACTTTAAAACTCTCGCAATATAGTTGCAGCTACCCAACACAAAATGCTCAATTATTTCTATACTGAGTGCTAGGTCATCTTAAGGCCACTAAAAGTGTTTGTATGGCCTCCATACTACTGTGGCATGTTGTAAGTCATATAAATCTCAACAGTAATGATAGGTGTCTCCCATATGTGGCCGTACGTCATCACGAATTGTAACCCAACCCATAACAGAAGGCTCCTCTAGAGCTCAGACCCTCAATAGACCTGTGGGATGACCAATAACGATGTGGTCCCACACCCAAATCTGAAGCATCCTCGTAGGTCCTACTATCTTCTGACGGTAGTAGGTGATCAAGTGTAGGTCCCAGGATAAGTTTGCTAGTATGCACTGGCCACAACAGTAGGTCTCATCATCAATCAATCCGTGTATCATTCCAATGAGACTGAGTGGAAATGAAGCTCTAGTTTTTTCAAGGATTAAAACTCCAATGACAAAATCCATCAGATATACCATGGCCCGATCAAGCTCAATATCCTCTATGCACCGCGATAATATAACTGTCATCCCATGACGTGGTATAGTTGGAATGCCAAATAAATCTAGAATGCACTGATCGATATCAGGCTAGTGACTAGAGTACTGAATCAATTCACCCTAGATGGGGACCCGCATAATGCACCATACATCCTCCAAGGTAATAGTGATCTCACCGGTGGGGAGTTGGAAGCACTAACTCTCGCTATACCACTGCTTAGCTACACCTATGAGGAAGCCATGTTCTAGAGTGATCTGTGGCATATTAGACATGTAGGCTAAACCTGTAATGTATAGAAGGATGTCCAATATCCTCTGATCATCCTCATCAAAACTACACCTCTATCGCATCTAGGTGGCCATATCACTCTCTGGTGTGGAGGACAAGTAATATCCATTGCGCAAAAACACATGATACATGCATTAGGGTTACATTTCTATATACTTCTATCTAGTTTTTCTATTAAATTCATCTTTCTTCATATAAACATACTAATTTTCACTTTCTTCTACAACAACCTAGTCTATTTTGATCTATAATTGGCTAATTTTTTCCAAGGGTAAGTTCTATAAATTTCCCTGGTGCATGCGTGCTTGCTTAGACGCATGTGCCCATGTTTCAACGCCTATGTGCCTAGTGCATGTTTGCCTCAATTTTGATGCATGTGCCTCCATATTGATGCATACACCCTCCTTTTTTCTAATTTAACCCCCCTACCTACCCAGAACACATATGCCTCTAGTTTGACGCCTACACCTGTTGGTTGACGTGCATACGTGCGCATCCCAGTTTTCCCTTTCCTGATGCATACGCGTCCCCTTCGATGGATACACATACTCGTACGCATATTTTGATAGGTATGAATATGAATACCCATGGTTTTGACACATGCATGCATGTGCATATGTCAAAAATTTCCCTAAAATAGCCTAAAAATTCTAAAATGAAGAGGTAAGGATAGGGCACTCAAGTAGGGTCCATCCGCTGCATCCCAAAGATACTCTTGAATGTGATCTACTCATCTCCTCCTCCTCGAAAGCCTTGCCATCTTAGTCTATTGCTCTCACACTCACTCGTGGTAAAAAATTGCAAGAGCTATTGTTTACCAACATGATGAATAAGAATTGTTTATACAACAATCCCTTTTTCTTGTTATTTTCTCTTCTATCTCCCATTTCTTCACACTATTATTTCTTCAGTCATCTTTTTCAATCATCGATCACGTTCCTCCATCACCCCATCGAAAGTCGAGGGGGCATCCTTCATCCTACTATTTTTTCTTCTACCCCTTAAAAATTTTCTACTTGTCTACTTTTTTATGCTTGTCTACTTTTTTGAAGTGACGTCACACATGCCACCTCAAATAGGAGAAAATGTAGACACCTATAATTTGGTCTACATGATCTTATTACTAAGATCATACTAACTATCCTAGTCTCGTATTAATTTACTATACTATGCTAGTAAAACACCCTTCTAACCTCTTCCAAACCCCCTAAACCTGTTAATCCCTCTCTAATCAACTTCTATAAGCTTGTTTTCCCTTTAATTAACCCTCTTATTGACTTTCTAAAGAGATTTTGACTTTTGAAATAAATATCTCACCTTTCCAAATAGCCACTTAGCTTTCCAAATCTAGTTCACACCTCCCCATGTGCTTTTCTAAAAATCAACTTTTTGACTCCTTTTTAGTCCCACATGCATCCAAAACACCCTTTTCTCACTAAACTATAAATAGAGGGATACCACTCCCACTTTTTTTCTAAGAACTCTCTCTCTCTCTCTCTCATTTTTTATTTAGGTCATGCTTAGGTATTTAAGAGTCATTTTCATAGTTTATTTGAGCTATTTACTTTTTATTTGCTGATCCTTTCAAAGCTTTAGGTAAATGGGAGAAGCCATTAATGGTGAGCTTCCATTCTTAATCTTTTGAAACATCAATAAACACATAGCTGATTGCTAGAGATTTAATAGGTTCACTTATAGATAGCTTTCATGCAGTAGAGAACTAATATAGTCAGGTTTTGAGGTTGATTTGTTTGATTTAATCTTTATATATGCATCGCAAATAGGTAGCTCTTGCTTATATCTAATCTTATGGTCATTTGAGTTGTTTGTTGCAAATATTTTGGGGTTTCTTTAGAGGTTCTTACTCCATTTCCATAGCTTTAACAAACTTTTCATTGCACACAAAAGCCATCCAATGTACTTTTAATATATCTTATTTTTAAATCCATAGTTTAGCTTGGTTAACACACGTGCTACATTCCAATTGTTATTTTTTTAATTTTTTGTATCACTCTCCATATAAAATTAGAGAATTGGGATACCTACATGTGCTTAATCCCTCTTAAAAGAATCAGGTAATACCCATCTTCTACCTCTAATTTCAATCCACCATCACAAAGTTTGAGGCTAGTGCATGGCAATATATTTCTAACCCTATATTTTTAACTATAATCTAATTGATAAATTTATCATATATCTTGTGACAAGATATAGAAATACATTGTTTAGAATTATTTATATTATCATCATGTTTTTCTAAATTAATATTAAACAACTATTAATCGTATTAGGTCCTTAAATCTAATTTTATTATTTCAGTTTTGTGAATCCTTTTTTTTTCTTCAAACTTCAAAACATAGGGTTTTATTTTTCACCCTTAGTGTATATTTGCACAATCATTTCAAACATGTAATGTTCTTATAGTGGGGGGCATCAAAGATTTCTTCACATATTTATGACATGTATTTTTTTCTACCAATTTTTCCTTATTTGATGGGAAGATTGATCCACAACATCATCTTTACGCATTTTCACTTTATATATATATATATATATATATATATATATACATATATATATATATATATATATATAGTGTTACTTTAAGTTTCTTTAAGTATTCATTTCTATTTTTTATCCCACAACATTAATGTACTTGTATTTCTAGGCCTTACATTAAATTCTTACTTCTATACCAATTGATAAATACTTACTGCATTGGCATATATGACATCTTGTCTCAATTATAATATAAATTTTTCATGTTGGTCTCAAAGAATTCCTTTCATATAGTGTATTTATATGTGTATAATCTCTTCTTTTATTTTCTATTTCTTTTCTTAGTTTTTTTTTATGATTATATTTACACACTTTATAAGTGTAGACACTAGATCACATACTTGGGTACATTTCTAGGTCTTAATCACATACTTGCATTCATATGATTCCTAAGAGAGAAAAGTACTGATTGGCTATTTTCTTTGACCTATTTGCTTTATTTATGGTTTCCTTCTTGGTCCTACACACCCCACTTCCCAGTCTGACCTTCGTTACTTCAATTTCTTTGAGTTTGGAAACTAGTGCCTAACAAAGACACCAATTCCCAAGTGCACTCATCCCCTCTGGGCACCCTGACCTCTTTGTATCTTACTCGCCTCTTTTGGGCCTCCTCTAGCTATTGGGCATATTGATTTCTTATGGGTCATACTTTTAGTGGTTAATTAAGAGAATTCAAACAAGGGAATCATATAAATACAATGCTATGTGATCAAATTAAAGGACCAAGCTCTAAGCATCTAATGCCATCAAATAAAGCTAAATCCAAAGGAATTATAAGAGCATAAAATCATCCATGTAGCTTCATTTAAGGGATAAGGGAGTGTAATTATGCATACACACATAAGAGAGGAGGTTTTTTTTTGTTTCATCCACACATCTATTTACATTGCCACATATCGTTATTTTTCACTACCAAGTTCATCTTTCATAAGAGCTTCCTAGGGAACGATTCTTGCATAGAAATACAAGAACTACATGGAGTTTGAAATGTAGTGTAACTTTCAGTCATGGGTTCACTGACTCAGGTGACCGTTAGGGTTAGTCCAACTACCCATTTTCATTTTTTTAAAGGATTTTATGTGTTTTGGGTTTTTACAGGAGATATTTTTTTTGTAGGTTACAGGTAAATTTTGTGGGCATAGTACAACACACATGTGATTAATAGTGAAGACTAGCGACACAATGAAAAACCAGTTTCTAATCTTTTGAGAAGTCACAGGTGCCCAACTAGGGTCTCTAACACTTAGGTTCCCCAGCACCAGTCTAGGCAACATGGTCTGACCTATTCTAGCACTTCTATAATTTTTTGTGTGTGTTTATGACAATTTAGCATACTTCAAGATTTATTGCAAATCATCTAAGTCTTATTTCCTCCCTCTTGCACTCAGGGTTTTGATTAATCATTTACTTATTGCTTGTGTCATATATATTCTTTACTATTTTATCTATTGCATGTGACTCTCAAATGGCCTCTAGGATTTAATAAATTCAATATTTGTTAATTAATTTGGTGAACCTCTCTTATTTGAACACTCTTGGATCCTCATATTTATTCTCTCATGGATCATAAAATTCCTCAAATTTCTTTGTATGATTTACTTCAAATGCATCCCAATTGCAAGTTTATTCCTTAAATATCCCTTGACACTATGTATCTCCCTAGAGATACGCTACCCACTCAAGTGAGTTCCATTTTCAATTATCTCTCCAACGACCCTAGCCTCCATGATCCTCCATCCAATCAACGTATCTTGGATTCAATTCAATATTTCTTTATTTCAAGACAAATTTCTGGCTATGGAATCCACAATTACATATCTTAAATAATAAATCCAACATCTTAAGGATGATTTTTCAGGCTCATGCTAGTTATTTTTCTCATCCTTATTCTACATCTTCTACCAGATCCTCTCACGTTTGATAGAAATGCTAAGCAACATGATATTCTTACTGATCTCTTTAGTCATCAATTGATCACTTTTCCATCTACTCATGGCTATCTTCATTATCATCTTACAAAATATCAAGTTTGTTGATATTGTAATTATCATCGAATCAATGGATATAATAACAATGATTGCTATGCTTTACAATGAATAATCAAACATCTTGAGCATCAAGTATTTATCTAATTTTTTGCACAACATTTTTTTGCATTCCCATATACAAATTCTAAATCCCAATGGGCTCATAAATCTTCTCCTTCTATGTCTAATGAGTAGCATGCCACCACTTATAATGTTCCTTCTTTGGTCAATCAAGCACCTCCTATTCAACCTATTTCTACTAAGAAATTACCTCTCAAGGTTCTTATTCCATCACCTCCTCCTACTAAATCATCTACAACATTACCGAGTCAAACTAAGAAACCTCCTCTAAAGATCAGAATAAATCCATCCATCTCTCATGTCTTCTACAACGTTACCAATCCCAAATAAGAAACTGCCTCACTAGTGCAAGATTAACAAAATCTAGTTGGCCTCTTTCAAATTCCTCCGTTCAAGGCCCCTTCACCATCAGCGCTTTAGCATCTATTCAATTTTGCCAAGGAAACTACTCCTTACATTGACCCCCTTAGCATGATTGTTTGGATCTCCTTATCTTACACACTCGGGGGGTCATCACACTTACTCTTCCCTCCCTATTGCTTCATTAGGTGGCTATAATTTTCTACTATTTTTCTCTGTGATTCATATTTCACATATTTGAGAAATATTACACAACTTGACACAATTTATATCATCATTTCCATACGACACACTCTTGTTCTTCAGTTCACACTTGACCCTGTATGAGTGAATACTACATACATGGATCATTCAAACACTACACATTTCATACACTCAGCGCATTAACGTTCAAACTTATCTGTCTAGCATCACATCCTCATGCAACAAACTTCTCGATGATGCATTCTAGTTCGATGATTTATACTCGACTGTTGACGTTATAAATATTGAAATGCACCATTCACCTTACCTCATACTCTTCACACTCTATACATCATTGATCTATCTTTCTAGCGCATAGTTCAAACCATTTCCTGATGATACATTCTTGTTCTATGGTTAGTTATTGATTGTCGAGGGGTATTTTATAAATGAACCTCATTTCACTCATGCTAATTCACATCCACCTAGGGGGCACAGTGTTCCTATCACATTCATCTTTGCATTCTGTCTCATTCTCACTCACAACATACTGTATATCTTGGTTTCACATACTCTTGCTTACTTATCCTTACATGTACACTTTGCTTACAATGTTAGACATATATCTCGTATGTCATTATATTTTCTATATACACATGCACGTTCACTCTTTCTCTAAGTTGTGAATGCAGAATTTCACACATCTTTACATGCAACATGGATTTTTAGCACTGTAACTCTTACCAGTCCCATTGAGGCACCTGGTGTGATCTTATTTTTGTACACACTACATGTGCTATTTATTTTGTTTTATACTACTTAATATTCTTACTAGAACACTACAATATATCAGAACATACACGCTTTGACATACTTCTTATCTTTCTAACATACTAAGTGGGTGCATGGGTCATTTGTTTTGGAGGAATTATTTACTACCACGGTTGTCTTATACTTTACTTGCTACTATTTTTGCTCATTTTTCCCATTGTATGCCATTGTTGTACGGGCTATGACCTATTTCTTGCTGATGTTAATTTCTTGTATGCTTTTGGCCACTTTGGTCCTGATTGTCTTGCGATATTGTGAGCAATGTCACATGTTTGTAAACCACTTTTTATGGTCTACATTGTCTTCTTGCTTACTATATTACACATTGTATTCTATATGTGTATTTGTCTTGTTTGCGAATGAACACATGTTTCCTAGCCACTTTGTTTACATGTGCCTCAGTGGTTTCTACCATGCACATTATCTCCCCTTGTAGGGTATCGATTTTATATCAACATTGAGTCCCCTTTTAGGTTTCCTTCTCCTGCAATAATGTCACATGCACACCAAATGAAGGGGGCATACATTGGGTGAATCAATCATCCCGTTCAACAATGCATAGTCACAGTTCATAGTTGCACATTAAAGGAACATAGTGGTCTTTAGTTATAGAAGGGGATCCAAAATCTGACTTGGGTCCTTAGCACAGGATAAATGACATCTCCCAAATAAATACGTGAGTGCCTAGGTGCTCCTTACCTTTCCTAGGCACCAATGGATATGGACAGTTACACTGATTTTCTTAGATTGGACATAGTTTATAGTAATACTATAGAGTAGTTTGACAATAGAGTAAGCACAGTCCTCCAGTAATCAAAATGTATTTTATCTCCTTTTATATTTACATTGGATCGAAACTAGAACAAAGTAAGATCACATCATTTACAATGGTGTATAGATATTCGGGAAGCAGTTAGGATTGGAGAATAACACGAGAACTTTCTCCTCAACAATTCTTCTGTCGTGGTGTGAGATTGCCCAAAAAACTTACACTTGGCATGAGATCACCCTAAAAACTCTCTTCTTCAACATTTCAGTAGAATTTTCTATCCTTCTTCACTCATCACGGATCAAGTGCACATGTTCCTTTTACTACTTTTGCGCATTTTTACACACTTTTTACATATTTGGACTTCAAATTTTACATACACACATATTTGACTACTCATTTTATCTTCTCATTGCAGGTTTCTTCCTTATGGGAAACAACAATCACATTAATGAACACATAAACCATCAAGTGACAAAAATAATAGGTACAACAATCACCCCTAGGGCCACTTCCTCTTCCTTAGCCTCCACACTTCATTCTATTCACTCCACACTTTTTCTTGTCTCGTCAGCGCACTTTCTATTATCGATCTACATGGTTATCAGGGATGCATCTCTTATCTACTTTATGTTATGAAGAATTCACTTAAAAACACAAATTGGGGGAAAATTTAGACACTAAATCTTGCAATTGGGTACATTTCTAGGTCCTAATCACATACTTGCATTCATATGATTCCTAAGTGAGAAAATTACTAATTGACTACTATCTTTGGCCTTCTTGATTTCTATACACACACTTCCCAGTTTGACCTTTGTCACTTCAGTTTCTTTGAGTCTAGACACTAACGCCTAGCCAAGACGCCAACACCCAGGCTACCATCCCTTCTAGGTGCCCCTGACCTCTTTGTATCTTACTCAGCTCTTTTGGGCCTCTTCATAGCTATTATGCATCTTGATTTTTTATGGGTCGACCTTTTAGTGGTTAGCTATGAAATTCAAACAAGGGAATCATATAAATACAATGTTATGTGATCAAATCAAAGGACCAAGCTCTAAGCATCTACTACCATAACCTAAGGTTGCTGTAGACACTAAAATTAGGTCACACTCCCCTTTGGTCCCTCGACGAATAAAAACCCTTCATCACATTCACCTAGCCATGGCCCCCTTCACCCCACTAATATTAATTTAATTAATTTAGTTAAATTAATTCATTATCCTCACTATATTTATTATTTAAATATCTTATTTTAAATAATATCCACACATACAATTCACTTAGACACCTCACCAAGCCAACTCAACCTAAGAACTATTCTTAGTAAGTTGCCATAACTAACTAAGACTTAACCAAACCATAAAAACCAATGCCTACATTCCCTCTAACCACATTCCCGCATGTTTACAAGAAGTTGTTAGTCTAATTCGTGGGTTAAGGACATGAAATCTGAGGAAATCAAGAGGATCTCCCTACTTTAGTAAACCTAGGAAATCCTGCCTTGACTGACGCCGGTTACCCATAACCATCACCGGTTAAGCCAGAAATGCCGTCGATTACCCTTTTAACCCCAAAACAACCTTATTCTCAAGGTTGGAAGAAAAAAGAAGAAGGTTGGAAAAGATTGGAAAAATTTGGCAAACCTTGAGATCTTCTTGAGAGATATTGCATCTTTTGAGATCAAATTCCAGCGAGAACATGCATGCAAGGAAGGAGATCAAGCATTTTCTCCTGCACAGCCACCCCAGTAATGATCTGATCTAACCAAGGAAAGAGGAATGTACATACAGCCCATGCAGAAGCTTTCCTCTAGTTGCTGATCACTTACAGCCTTCAAAAACCCTCATCAACACCTCCATCCCTCACTCACAGGCATTCAAGACCAGAATCCAAGTAAGTATAATGTCATACTTTTCTGGTTTATGTCATTTCATCATCATTTTATCATCCATTGTTTACTAAGCCACCTATTGACCTTCTCCAACATTTCCACCTCCATATACCCATTAATGCCTCATCAAATCCAACCTCAGTCACCTAATACCTCATCCCGAACCACCAAAGTCCTTTGTGCAATCACAAAGGAGACCTAAAGCTTGTTTCGTGGCATTTCCATATTTCCACAGTAACCGGGCACCAGTTACACCTGACCATCGTTGGTTACTCTTAACCGACATCAGTCTTTCTATTTTTCCATACAGCCCAGAATAGAGACCTACCCACCAAATTTCATCTCACCCTCATCCACCTGTGATATACCTGAAACCTTTGTCAAACCTGCAAAACCCAGAACCGATCATTTGACCTTTGGATTCTATTCTAGATTAGCCTATTAGATTAGATCTATTTCTTATTGTGTTTTAAGTGAGATACCTAAATCATTTCAAATTACAAGAGGATTTACTTTGTTTACAACATTAAATTGTTTAAAACAGTGGACCGATAGCCATCTAGGAAGCATCACACTTCCCAGATCTAACATACGCTAGGTAGTTCACTGCCCATATTGTTTAATTCCTTCTGGTGGTCTTGTTTTGCATTACAAGTAGTTCCTCCTAGCCAAAAGGAAGCTCTCACGATCAGTTGTGGACTTGGAAGTCATACGTGTGCAACAACCCATCAACCACCATTTGAACAGGTATTCCTCCTACACCTGTTACCCCTATCTATTTTGTCAACACTTCAAAGAAACGATATAAGAATCAGGTGAAACGGTTGCATCCAAAGAGCATTAAAACATCCATTTAACTTCATTCAAGGGACATGAGACTACTATTTTTGCATACACGCATAAGAGGGTAAGTTTCTTTTATTTGATCCACACATCTATTTACATTAATACATTTAGTTATTGCTCGCTATGAAGTGCATCTAGCATAAGAGATTTATAGGGCATGATTCTTACACACACAAAAAAAAACTATATGGAGTCTAAAATGTAGTGTAACACTTAGTCTAATTTCATTCAGTTGAGTGACCACTAGGGTTAGTCCAATTCCCCATTTATATCTTTTCCTTTTTAGGATTTGACATGTTTTAGGGTTTTATAGGAGATCATTTGTTTTGTAGGTTACAGGTGAATTCTACGGGCATAGTGTGACACACACGCAATTAACATCAACGACTAAAAACATACTGAACACCGTTTTATGATCTTTTAAGTAGTCACAACCACCCAGCTAGGGTTTCTAGCCCATAGGCACCCAAACACCAGTCTAGGTGCCTTGGTCCAGCCTATTCCAGATTTTTGTAATTTTCTATGCGCGTTTTAGGACAATCTGCCCTCTTGTTTCAATAGTTTTCAAGTTTAGCATACTTTGGGATTTATTGCGAATTAGCTAAGTCTTCTTTCCTTGCTCTTGCACTTAGTGTTTCAGTTTATCATTTGCTTATTGCTTGCATTATATCTATGCTTTACTATTTTATCTATTGCATGTGACTCTGAAATAGACTCTAGGATTTAATAAATTCAATATTTATTAAATCAATGATGTTTCATTTATTTCTTGAACATGAAATTATTTGATTCATAAATATTTTCATCATTAAAAAATTAGAGTGTAGATTAGATTGCTCCTAAATTTTCAGATTAACCCATTTTGAGTGCTTACTTATGTGCTTTTGGTAATTTAATTGATGATATTTTAGTGTTAGTTTATAAATTATTTCTAAAGAGTTTATCTTCTCCATAGGTTTCATTTTGTTTGGAGAGGATTGTTAATAGTGTTGATTAGTTTGTGTGTGTGTTTTATTTTATTTCTCATGTGCTCTTTCATTTTTTTTTGTATTTTGTTTAATTTTCCCTATCTCTATCCAGTACATTTACAAAATCTATTGTATTCCTTATTTAATTTTAGTTCTATTTGGCCTAATGTTAAAATAACATTCACACTTAATTTGAATCTTTAGTTTCTATGATAAAATATGGTTTTATTCCACCTTAACCTTTGCAATAAGTGACAGGGTTGATTTTTTTTGTTACATTTAGGAAAAAGTCATTTTTTAGCTTCATATCCTTGTAACAACTATGCACCAAATGGTCAAAATCTTGTGAGACTAATCTAATATGATAATATATATGGTGATAAAATATCTACATCTATCAGATCTACATTTTAATAAAATATACATCTATTAGATGATCTACATTCCAATAAAATAGCTAAAGGATATATGCATGACAATAAGAATCTACTAAAGATAAAATTAATCAATGTTCCAAAACAAGCTCTTATATATATTTTAAATCATTCATGATTGGTGTAATCATGTATGTTAATTTTTTGGCAATGTTTATGGACACAGATGATGTGGAACAGGAAATCCCCCCTCCTAAATAATATGATGATTTGATAACAAAGTTATGAAATTACTTCCCAAGAAAAAGTTAAACACTTGGTGAAGATGGATTTCAAAAAATTAAAAGAATTTTTTCCAACAAGAACCACTATCAAGAAAGAAAAAAACAAAATCTGTTGAGAGATTATATAGTGAATTTGCTAATTTGACTACAGTTGCTAGAGTGCATTTTTTGGTTTCATTCTTGAATCATGTTGATATGAAGGAAACATTACAATTTTTGGGTGTTGATTTTGGACGGGGAAAGTCACAACATTTGGACGCAAGAATTTTTTGTGAATGTGTCTAAAGGAATAAGTTCAATGGGTACAAAAACTAGGTCTCATGATAAGATTATTTCTCATAGAGAAATATTAACTTCAATTGTAAGTGAAGATACAACAAAGTAATAATCATATTAGTGCTACTTCTTGGGCCTTGGGTGTTTCTAGAAATACTATCAATAGGTATACAAAGAGGAGGAAGACATTGGATGATTCTACTATGGAATAAAATTGGGCACTAATGTGTAGAAATCCATGTTCTGATAAAATTGAGAATAATATTGTGAAGGTAATTTCTAATTTTTGGAGTGAGAGGAACTCGTGCTTCTCCAAATGTGAGGGATGTTTTGAAACACAGGATAGCTCACAATGACTATGTAGAACATCCAAAAGCATTGGCTATAAATAACTCAATATGAGATGTACATCAGGTTTAAAGAAGAACATCCACATGTTAAGATTAGAACAATGAATGTTTGATATTTTGAAGCCTTGGTATGTGTGAGAAAATAAAGTCCTTGAAACATGTTATTAATGCTATCACATCAAGTTTGATTATCACTATCATGTACACAAAAAATATTACATATATTGAGGTGTGATTTCATTTATAGGTTTATTAGAATTTGATTATTTTGTTATATGAGATGTGATTTAATTTATGTAATCAAAATCTATGTTTTTCAGGTGTATAGAAAGTTACGAGAAGCATCAAAATGGTCCAGAAAATGCCCCCTAGATGTGTGAGTGAATTCATAGCTTCTATTATTTGCACAATATCTAATGATAATGTGGACGGTCCTATGGCTTGCATCAAAGGTGTTTGTGAAAAATGCAGGGAATTGAAAATATTTCTAGAAACAAATGAAGACTTGGACATAATTCAAATGGTGACTTGCAAGAGGTGATTATTTTAAATAAAATTTAATTAATTTTAAAATTTGATGTACATATTTTATTTTTATTTTTATGTTTATTGCAAATAAATATAACAATTTGTCCATTATGTATTGATTTTGTAGGTTCAAATACATAAAATATTCAACAAGACTTGGAAATAATGCAACAAGGTTGGACTTGGTAGAAGAGGAAATCCCCATTGCAACATTCATGCATAGTTTCCAAAGTTTTAATTAGTCCTTACATAAAATATTCTCACTATGCAAAGTGGTAGGATACACAATTTAAGACCAATGGAGACACATTCCCTCTTGGTTCCATATTGTCAGTTGATTTTTCTGATAATTACTCATTTTCTCATCAAAAAGAGATTCAAACACAATATTATCATACTAATCAGGTTACCATCATGGTTCATGTATTTTATAGGCATGCACAATTGGATTTGGATGGGGTTTGAAAGTACATATGAGAAGCGAGTGATTAAGAAGGAGTATCACTTCTATATAAGTGATGACAAGGAACATGACACCCACTTCATACAACATTTTTTTGAATTGTTTTTCCAATATATTAATCAGTGAGGAGTACAAGTAGATCAACATTTTGTTTGGTCATATGGTTGTGCATCACAATTCAAATCCTCTCGCCCTTTATTTGAACTTAGTTGCTATTAAAGTTATCTCAAAATACCTCATTTATGGAGTTTTTTTAGAGTGGTCATGGGAAGGGAGAACACGATGGTGTGGGTGCATGCATCAAGATGTGATCTAAAGAAACAAATATTTGATTATGAGGGAGATCGATTGATTGATTCCCACACTATTGTTGAATGGTGTAGGAAACATTTTATAGTTTAGGAAACCTCACATCAAGTAACATGCCCCCACACAGAGTTTTTTGGGAGATAACAGGTATGCGCATAACATATGTATCTTGATGTGAAATTGATTACAAGTTACACATAAAATTATGTACATGTACATTTATTTTTCTTAATTTTGATGTTTGTTAAAATTTATTGATTTTGTATGATTAATCAGGTATTGATCGAAGGAAAAAACATGGATGTGAAAGGATTCATAATTCTAGGTCTTTGCACTCTGTGATGACTATGGATAGTAATAACTAGACAATATGTACAAGAGATTATTCTTGTTTTTGTTATGAATGCATGAAAAAATCATATACAGAGTGCAATAGTCAAAAACATGGTTATGTAGGTGAGTGGAAGAAAGTTCCTTTAGTTTTTGATGATTCATATGGATCAGATCAGGATGATAGTTTTGAAGATATGTGCCCTTGATTTCACCTGATTATGACCACATATCAGGACTTGTTAAAAGGTATTTTTGTTTAAAAGGATTATCTTTGATCATTGAATTATATATATAATTTATAGTATATAGATCATTGAATATTTTTTCATTTGATTCTAACAAAAACACTTATTGTAGGTGATGTATTTACAATCATTGCAGAAGAATAAAATATTGAGAAAGTGGAGTACTACTTGTTGCGTTTCACATAGAAGAGAAACAAAGCTAACAAGTGAAATAATAAGTGAGGAGACAACATTTTATACTGACTCGGTTGTAGTGCAAGGAACATATTTATGAAAAGTGAAAGCCCTATAAAGTGGGATTCACTTTGTTGATTATGAATTAGACAACAAGGTATATCATTACACCCATCACATAGTTTCTACCGGGTTACAATTGCATCAGGTGAAGAATGCACATGGACGTAAAAAATGGAGACTAGATATAAAAGATCATGAAAATTTTTTTACAGGTCATTGAACAATGAGCCGAGTCACTTGGTATTATATAGAAGGACCTATAATATTATGTATTGATGTCTTCTGAATGGAATATTTTCTCTATTTTATTTCTAACTTTGGAATAAATATTTGACAATTTTTTTGAGGCACTATGAATTAAAACTTATCCTCCTCCTATATGTTATGGATTAAAATTTCTTGCTATGAATTTAAAATTATACTATGGGGTTATGATTATTAGTAGGGGTGATTGTAATATGGCATAACTGGTATCACATGAGCAATGTTTTTAAAGTATACATTTTAGTGTTCAGATGAGGAAACAAAGCATGATCAATAGTCAATAGGATCATCCCATTCAACTGCATTGGATTCAATGAGATCTTGGATGATGTGGAAAAGTTAAATATATTTCTTAATTAAGATAGCACAATTTTTAGAAACTATTGAAATTTTAAATTAAAATTTATATCTCATTAATAAGTTAATAAGTGATTAAGAATACAAAACATAGGGCTTTATTTTAGTCATTATGGTTTTAGATTTTAGGCTATATTTTTTATTTTAGAACCTATTGCAAGTCTATTTCTCCCTCATTCCTTTTCTACATGGAAGGATAAGATATGAAGTAATATTTGTGCCTCATTCTTGAATATTTAGTGTATAATACTTTTAATTTTTTTTTTTCCCCGATATGGGCCTCCTTCTTGAGCTAATTGATTGGAAGTGAGCATTAATGGGTACCATGGAAATGACCATCAATGATTTTAGAGCCTGAAATTTGTAACTAACTTAGTGGGAATTTATGAATTTTCTATGGGAAATAAAAAGGGTAAAACATGGATAATAAGGGGAAATAATATGAAGAGAGTGGTGAAGAAAATATAAATAGTAAATTAACAAAAAAAATAGGAAAAGGGATTGAGAAGGAAGGAAAGTTTTCAGGAAAGTGGTTTGTATTTTTCTCTTATATTGATATGTTTAAAGGATTAATAATGAAATAATGTAGAATATTTCATGGTGTGAGGATCCACGCTCACTATAAATCCAAGAGAAAAAACCTATATGCTTACTTCTTGGTTAGAAAATCTAATATCTTGATTTTCATAGACTGTGTATGAATTATTTTACCCTCTTTGTTGCACACCCCAAAATTATTGGCAAGGGGAAAATGGGTTATGTATTTTTATTACCATGTTTTCTTTATAGATGGATGCACATCATACCTTTAGTATGCTTATCCCATAGATGGTTCTAGGGATTTATGTGTGTGAATAAGTTGATTGTGCTTAATTTTAGATTGATGTTTTTTGTTAAAGAAAGAGAAGATAAGAATGTTTTGTGAACTTATCTTGTTTTTTCATCCCTCAAGCTCTGGAATTCCATGAGTGATAATGGATGGGGAGGGTAGGCACAAAAACTACTATTATGGAGGGATAATTATATCCTTCTTATAAAGGAAGGAAAGGTTTTATATTGATTGGTTGTTTTGTTCATTTACACTAGGCATGATTAACTTCATGGGAGAAAACTAAGGTATTTTATTATGGTTATATTATTGGGAATGATCCTCTTATTGAGATAACTTAGTAAGAACTATATTTTATAATTAAAATCTTCATTTTTTGTAATACTATTATTGTAATGGACTAATTCCATCCCTTAGTGGGTGTATAATGTAAATTATTTTTCTTTGTAATTTTATGAAGAGGAATACTATATGGACAAATGAAATTACTTGTAGAGATTTAGAGATGAAATCTAAATTTGATTTTTAACATTTGATTTTGTGTAACCATTATTACCTATTATTTTGGTCTTAAGACCTATGGTTATTAATGGACATTACTATGATTAGGTTCATGTTTCATTAGGTTCATAATATCCTATGAATTACTATGATAGGTTCATGTTTCATTAGGTTCATAATATATAAGTTAGATAAGTTTTAGGGGCTCCAATATCATGCCATATGCATAAATATGTCATGAAATTACTATGGAAAGCATTGAAAATTAGGTTCAAAATTATCCTAAGTCTCTTTTACACTTTTAATTTTTCCATGGGCAATCTAGTGCACTATCTTTAGATGCAATGAAATTTAACAATTCCCAAAATATAAATGAATACATAGTTTTAAAATCTAGTGCCTTTGTGATGTAGGGAAAATAAAAATTCAAAGGAGATAATTTGGAATTAAAATTCAAGATCTAGATTTTAAGAAAATAAAAATCTGTAAAGACTATCTACACTTGGTGTTTCTAGATGTTTCCATATTTCCCTATCTAGTTCACATGATAAAAATTAAATTTGAGAAAACAATCCAAAAAGTAACTACTACTTATCTTTAATATCTCTCCACGTATCTTAATCCCATTCTCTCATTTCCTCGTAGATTTTCCCTAAATTTGAGATTTAGACTCTATGTGGCTTGGTGAACTATATTTGAGTGACATTTATTATCATCTATTAAATTCAAGGAAAAATTATTTAAGCTAATGGAATGACATAATGTGAATAGGTTTGTTGAAATTATATATTTTTTCCCATATTAGAGAAAGCATATGAATTCACACAAAGATAAAAAAAGTAGTACCTACTTTTCTTGATTGTCTCAATACTCAATAGTCTAATGGGGTCAATTTCATAGTGATCATAACTTTACATCAAAGTGTTTCATATATATAGGATCAACATATGCTAAGCATACACCTACATCTTATAATTTATGCATATTTCAAGGATATCAAGATTATGTAGATACATACAATGAACTTGAGTGGACCAAAAATATTAAATGATCATTTTCTCTAAAGTAACATAATTCAGTGATTCATCTTAAAAAGTTAATAACATGTTGTTAAATCCATTCTTATCATCACATTACATGTTCTAATCACAACTCATAAATCAATCAATCAAACACATTTCTAAGTCAATCAATAAAATACATGTATAGATAAAACAAAATACATATACAAAATCAATATCTATATACAAGTAATGTCCCAAAAATATTTATACATGTCTGAGTCATATCAAAATCTCGTGTAAACACTATATACATGTACATGAAAATGAATACAATGTATCATCTATAGTCTTCAACATCTACTAGGGTGAGTATCAGATCCCTCACTAGGCTCAACTACACCCTCCATTTATAAAAAGTAAATATACACATCAGAAACTATATATAACATACCATATTAAAATATAATCAAAATTCTACAACAATTTCTTGAATAATTGAATATATCATATAACTATTTAATTGATTACCTCTATATCTATATATGTGGTGAATGTTGGGATTATCTACACTATGTGTAGATCTTTTCCCTGTAGATCCCTATGAAAAAAAACAAATTAAATGTAAGAAGTTGATAAACAAGTTTTTTGAATAAAACATTAATTTCACAAATTTCAATTTAGATTAAATATTAAATCTAAAACAAATATATGTATATATATGCGCACGCACACACACACACACACACACACACACACACACACACACACACACACACACACACACACACACCTCTATAAAAATGTGTAATCAAGATCTCTGGGGCCACCACCAAAAATTATCTCTGGCTGACCCACGACCTCAACACCAACAAATAATGATCCTAATGAACCAATCTGACTTATGACCTTAACATCAATTGATAAATCATGGCTCGGATCATTCAAGAGCTGTGGAAATTTCATAGTATGGATATGTTGTGGGCTGGGAAGTACCACAATTCTCACAAGCATGCCCTAGAGTAGAAGCCTAAACACACAAGTACACGTTCAATATTCCATGTCAACACTAGATATTATATATCTATTTAAATATTAATAAATTGTAAAGTAATAATGTAATAAAATATTAATTTAAATTAAGGTTTAATTTTCACACACATGAAAAAAAAAAGTGTTGAACATCTGGTGTCATAATCCTAGCAAATAGGGGGTCAAACTATAGCAGTTTGCAGTAGTATCTTGAATACAAGATACACTACCTTGAACAATACTCTGCTCCAAATAATCCAATAACCCAATAGTGGAATACTATGCTCCCATGAAATCAACTCATATGCATGCAATAATTCAGTAGCCATGATGCATCCTAACCAATGCAACTATGTAAAATATGTAACTGCATCGACCTCAATAGGTGATATCAAATGTGCATGAGTGTATAAATCTCTACGTGCATCAATGTTTCTACTCTCACATTCACTGCTACCACATATTTGAAGGAACTAACATATTCATTCAAAAGAGATAAATTGGGTCTTATGAGAAATGCTCCTAAGACCCTCTATAGCACCCTCACGGGAACTCATAATCATAGGCACAATGACATCCTGAAAGTAAGGTAAGAAAGGACTTGTCCTATCTAGAAGTTGTCTATCGTGTCAACATAATGAGTAGGATCTCCTTTATGTTTACATGTAGGCATGTCACTAATGTAGACATGCCCCCTCCTGAAATAATTGGGGATTTCTAAATAGTTCTCCTTTAGGTTTAGGTGAACCTCAACATGTAGCATCATAATGAAATATAATGATAACTAATCATTATTAGGAAATATGGAATTGAGATGCCAAAAATCTGGGATAAGTCAAGGGTGTACAAAGGAAACATGTACATTTATTTACGTAATATCCCCTAATTTGATTTTTACCTACATAACTCATCCCAACACGATCTCTTAACGACTTCCTTCTCAGGTAACCTACATACTGCATCTTTATATCACACATCACCTGTCACACTAGATTTTAGTTCATCCATAAGTTTTTTAGTGACTCAGGCTGGAAAGGGTTTTATGTTTTCAAGTTTTTTTGTACTTTTTAGTTCATCCATAATTTTTTTAGTGACTCAAGCTAGCAAGGGTTTTATGTTTTCAAGGTCTTTCAATATATTTTCACAATGTGTTTTGTAATGCCCAATTGTACTCAGTTTCTAGATGATAGTTTAACTATATCTAAATCATTCATCTCATACAAATTAATACATGAAGGCACCATAACTATAAAAAATGAAATTAAAATTCAATTTAGAATACATTTTTTAGCAATTGTAAACCCAAAATTCATATCATTTCACATAAATTTAAATTTATTTTCAAAGAAAATATTGAAATCTTCCCCCCCTATTTTTCAAATTTAACAAAAAAAATAATGTAAAATTTGCATGCAAAAAGTTTAAGGGTCACATAATGATATGGTGGAATCACTAACAAAAGGAGAAGTAGTGAAAATAAAAAAGAGAAGATCAAGACGTGGACCATGATGTAGAAGAATATGGAGCATAATTTTTTACCTATAGACTATGCCCAAACTTTATACTAAAGATTTCAAAATTTGAGGCAGAAAGATTGCAGTGTCTAAGATTATACTGATGAATTTTACACATTGTCCATTTGAGTAGAGAACGATCATACAAAAGAGAAGATGAATGTAAGGTATGTTAATGGTTTAAAATTTTCTATTCACGATGAACTAAGCATGCATAAGAGGAATAAAACGGAAGAGTCTTATCAATTATCCTTAAAGGTAGGATTATAGAAGAGTAGAACAAGGTTTAGAAGATTTAAAGAACCAAAGAGAGGAAAAACATATCCAATAAGAGGATGAAGTGGGTATAATAACACAAGAGGAGAAACTTTTTATGGCTAGCAAGAGGATAACATGGAAGGTTTATAGAACTAGCAAAGAGGAAGATGGATTAAAAGAGGGAGACACTATGGAATTAACAATTATGGCAGTGGAAGAGGATGGGCTGATCAACATATACCTTATGTTTTATAAAGGTGTGGTGAACAAGGAAATATGACATTTAAATGTCCATAATATTGTGCACAAGAGAAGAGACTTGAGAATCATCTTAGAGTAAATTTGATTGAGGATGGTGTTGAAGAACAAGCCAAAAAAATTGCGCCATATGTGGGAGATAATATCATGATGAGACGAAAAAGGATTGCCCCAAGGAAAGAACACTTTCAAGGTGGTGATTCATGGTTGTGGAAAAATATTTTCTGAATTAGGTGCACATCTGGAGGAAATATATGAAAAACTATCATTGTGGAAGTTGTGAAAACATTGTTTCCAAAGAAATGGTAGATGAGTTAGGGTTGCAATGTGAAAAGCATATTTTCCCCTTTCAATTATCATGGTTTAAAAAAGGGAATGAAGTTACAGTAGATAATAGATATTTTCTTAATTTTTCTATAGGCATGAATTATACGGATAATATTTTATGTGACATCATTCCAATGGATGCATGTCATGTTTTATTGGGTAGATAATGGAAATTTGATAGAATGGTAATTCATGATGGGGAAAAGAATACCCATAGATTTTGGAAATATGGAGTAAAGGTGGTTTATTTTCCACTTAAAGAAGAAAAAAATAGAGAGCATGTTTTCCACAAAGGATTTTATCACAGAGGTTAATATGACAGGGATATTCTATATATTAATGGAAAGGAAATAAGATGAAGATATGTTACCCATACCAGTTGAAGCAACAAAGGTACTATAATAATTTTCACATGTAATACCAGAAGAGTTACCAAATGGGTTTCCCCTGAGATGTATATTTGGAATCACATTGATCTAATTCCATGATCATCCATGCCAAATCATAATACATATAGGATGAGCTCAACATTACATGCATAGTTAACTAGGAAAGTATAATAATTGGTGAAGAAAGGATCTATAAGAGATAGTATGATCCCATGTGTAACCATGGCACTGTTAACACCCAAGAAATATGGGATGTGGAGGATGTGTACAGATAACAAAGCTATCAATAAAATTACCATCAAATATAGGTTTCCTATATCTCTCCTAGATGACATGATGGATTTTATTGCAGGAGTAATTTTTTATTTTCAAAATTTGATCTAAGGAGTGGATACTATCAGATACAAATTCTGAAAGGGGATGAATGGACGAGAGCCTTAAAAAATGGGTATGGTCTATATGAGTGGTTGACAATCCCATTCATATTATGTAATGCACTTGGTAATGTTATGAGGATGATGTATCACGTTTTGCAATATTACATTGGTAATTTTATGGTAGTCTATTTTGATTATATATTGATATTTATTAGAATTAAATAGAATCATTAATTACATTGCAAGTATTAAGGAAAGAGAAGTTATATGCAAATTTGAAGAAATGTAAGTTTCTGCATAGGAGCTTGGTATTTTTGGAGTTTTTAGTTTTAGAATATGGTGTGAAGATGGATGCATGAAAGCTAAATGCAATTGATGAATGGCTTATCCCCAAGGTGCGTAAAAATTGTAATAAATTTCCATGGATTAGATACTTTTTACAAAATGTTTATCATAAATTTCAATAGTATTATGGCACCAATAATAGAATGCATGAAAGGAAAACAATTTATATGGAAAATTCAATGGATGAGAACTTTGAATTATTAAATAAAAGGGTGAAAAGTGCCCCTGTTTTGTCCTTTCCTAATTTTAAAAAAATATTTTAGGTTTATTGTGATGTTTTACATGTGGGAATTGATGTTTTTTAAAGTCAAGAAGGACAACCTGTATCATGTTATAGTGAGAAGTTAAATTACGTATGGAAAATTATTCTACTTATGATATTGAATTTTATGCCATTGTAAAAACACTTAGGAATTATAGGAATTACTTGGTGCCAAAGGAGTTCATTTTTTATATAGATCAACAAGCCATAAAATTTTTGAATACACAACTCAAGTTTATCAGTAAGCATGCAAAGTGTGTTTCATTCTTGTAGGGGTACACATTTGTCTTAAAACATAAATCAGGAAAATAGAACCAAGCAGTTGATGCTTTGAGTAAACGTGTGGCATTAATAACTATTATGGTAATCATAGTGGTTAGGTTTGAAGTTATTAAATAATTTTATGATTATGGTCCTAAATTTGGGAGGATTTTTTAGAAACAAAGGAGTCAAAACTAGGTGAGATAGGTAATATTTCTTATGATTATTTTATGCAATATGATTATTTACTTAAGGGAGAATAATTATGAGTTCTATTTGGATCTACGGGGGATAATATTTTAAGAGAATTACATAGTGGTGACTTGGGAAGTAATTTTGGATAGAATGAGATAACATGATTAGTGGAGGAAAAATATTTCTGGTAATCTAAAGAGAGATGTGGTAAGATATGTTTCAAGATGAAAGATATATCAAGTTTATTAGGGACATATATAAATATTAAAACACCAGAATATGCATGTCATTACCATTGCTAACATGGTCATTGACAAAGTTGAGCATGGATTTTTTATTGGGGATGCCAAACACAAAAAGAGCTTATGATTCAATGTTTTTTATTATGGATATATATTTTAAAATGGTGCACTTCATTATATGTAAGATGAAAAATGATAATATAGGGATAAATATTTTTTTCTTCAAGGAAGTTGTTAGGTTACATGGTATCATAAAGTCTATCACATCAGATAGAGACACCAAATTTTTTAGCCATTTCTAGAGGACCTTGCGGAAAAAGATAGGCAATAAGTTACAACTCGATAGTGCATATCATCCTTAGATGGATGTGTAAAAAAAAATTGTGAATGTGAGCTTAGGAAATTTATTAAGGTGTATTGTTGGAAAGAAACCCAAACAATGAGACTTGGAATTACCACTAGAAGAATTTTCTTACAATAGTTTAGTGAACATATCAATAGGTAAGTCACCATTTCAGATAATTTATGAAAGAATTCTTAATGATGTTCTAAATTTGGTGTAGCTAAAAATTTCAGAAAAGGTGAGTGATGATGTTGAAGAATTTGCAGAGCATATTCAAAACTTGCAAGAAATGATAAGGAAGAAGTTACAAGACATTAATGAAAAATATACGATAACAAAAAATCTCACAAGAAGATATAGTCTATTCAAAGGAAATATGGTGATGGTTTTATCTGAGGAAGGATATATTTCCTAAAGGAACATACAACATGCTTGAATACAAGAAGATTGTCCCTTGTAAGATTGGGAAGAAGATCAATGAAAATGCATATGAGGTAAATCTGCCACATCATTTTGATATTTCTCCAGTATTTAATGTTTCAAATTTGTATGAATTTCATGTGGAGGAATATATAGAGGAAGAAAATGAAGGAGTGTATTGGAAGGAACAAATTCCAAGGAATAATATTGAGAAGGTGGAACGGGTTCTTGACAAGAAAAGAATCAACACCAGGAAATGTAGTTTCAAAAAATATTTGGTATAAAGGGAAGGTTTGTAATAGGAGGAAAACACATGGATTTTATAATGGGAGTTAAAGAAAATTGATATGCTAAAACTAAGACAATTCAATGATAAGAAATCACAGGAGATACTATTTTTCAACCAAAGGAGAATGATGCATATTTAATGGCCTATATTATGGAGGCCATAACATTTTATCTAGGAATCGAAATGATTCCATTTTTTAATGGAAATATCTTGAAATGTTCCACAATGTGTTAAGTTTTTCTAGCCACTTATAACATGTTTCAAACAATTTTAGGGGGATGAAATCATCCATCTAGGGCCCAAACATTAGGCTTGAAGTTATTTTCTAGTTTTTTTTAATTCCAAAATATCATATATTTGTAGTCGTAAGTCAAATTCAGTTACAAAATAATAAATACATTATTTTAGGTGTGTGGTTATTGTGTGAAAATTATTATGATTTATAAAGATAAATTTAGAACTTACTAAAAAATCTATTTCTATAAATAGTAAGTTTAGTCAAATTTGGTTTAGAAGTCAAGCTTAATAGGGAGTATTTTGGAATTCGAATAAGATGACATCTAATGTAATTACAACAGGGGATAATAAGGAGAATTACTTAAGTTTATATGATATTTTTTTATTTTTACTATTTTAATTTGGTGGTTGTTGTTTGGCCTCTTCATTTTGTATCACTCTGGTTTGAAATATTTGAAATGAGGTTGCTCCCAATAGCTCCATTAGCCTCTTGAAAAGACCTTAAAATTTATGCATTGATTTTATTTTCTTGTCCCTCCCTTTCGATTCTTCCTTAATTGGACATCCATCAAATCCACATAAAATTGGGCATCCCTTATCTTATAGGTTCTTACTATAATATGATTGTGTAAATAAAACTATAACAAGGTAGTAATCTCCTTCTCTATTTTTTGGAATACCTGCTCAATACTTTGATACATGATATTAAATCTCTCTTCTTCTCTCATGGTGTAATACCAAAAAAAATATGGTGTGTGTCGATAGTTCTAATAATGTTTCTTCCTTTTCCACCAAATGGAATATGTAGTTCCCACCCATGTGGGACCCAAACACAAGACCAAATATACCTGGATAAAAAAATTGACTTTAATTTACTAAAACAACTATGCGACACCACTTAGGTTCATGAGAGATATCTCCACATTAGATAAGATGACTACACCAACATGAAGAACATACAAATGATATGATGACATCAGATGCACATCAAACCAAACTATTAGAAATGAACAAGTACAAAACCATGACCCCACCATAATATGAACATCGCCAATGGGAACTTTCCACATTACCACATTTTCATGGTTACAACATTATCATACTCATATTTCATTATTTTACCTTAACAATTGTTATCTTGTTTTAGTGATTTCAGCTAAAAATTGAGATACCATAGGATTTTTTTTGAAAAATCTCTTAAAAATCCCTTTTGAAAGAGATTTTCAGGTTTTTGGGTTTTTATTGCATGAAAACATGTTTCTCTCATACATCATGTCTCGTGTTTCCCAAAACCCAAAACCCAAATTGCCAAGTCCTTCATGTTGGGTTTTCGGAACTTAGAAGCATCCAAACGTCTCATGCATCATGTCTCATGTTTCCCGAAACCCAAAAACCCGAATTGCCTAAGTCCTTCATGTCGGGTTTTTGGAACTTAGAAGCATCTAAACATCTCATGTTTCCCGAAACCCGAAAACTGAATTTCCTAAGTCCTTCATGTCGGGTTTTCGGAACTTAGAAGCATCTAAACATCTCATGCATCATGTCTCATGTTTCCCAAAACCCGAAACCATAAATGCATCATGTCTCATATTTCCTGAAACCCAAAACCCAAAAAGAAGCAAATGCATCATGTCTCATGTTTACCAAAACCCAAAACCTGAAATGCATCATGTCTCATGTTTCTCAAAACCTGAAACCTGAAATAAAGAAAATACATCATGTCTCATGTTTCTTGAAACCCAAAACCCGAAATGCATCA
The DNA here is from genome assembly GCA_019776745.2 of Taxus chinensis. Lineage (NCBI taxonomy): Eukaryota > Viridiplantae > Streptophyta > Pinopsida > Cupressales > Taxaceae > Taxus > Taxus chinensis. The sequence continues at coordinate 751,335,329 of CM034149.1, forward strand.
TGTCTCATGTTTCCCGAAACCCGAAACCTGAAATGCATCATGCCTCATGTTTCCCAAAACCTGAAACCTAAAATTAAGCAAATGCATCATGTTTCATGTTTCTCGAAACCCAAAACCCGAAATACATCATGTCTCATGTTTCCCGAAACCTGAAACCTAAAATGTGTCATGTCTCATGTTTCCCAAAACCTAAAACTTGAAATGAAGCAAATCCTTTGTTATAGGTTTTCAGATGCTCCAAGCATGATGGCAAATCATTAATGTCCAGTTGTCTGGTAGTTGGTACACGTTTCAAGTGAGGTGTATTAGCAATCATTCCAATGCACTAGATGAAGCTAAGATGTAGGGCACAATCCGGAAGTTCTAGGAATTTTGAGACAAGCAGGCTGTGCTAGAGGAAGACAAGGATGATGAAACAAAATAAGCATAATGTTTCATGTCATTTCAATCCAGAGATTGACATGTATTTTTCATTTTCGTTTCATCACATAAGAAGTAAATTTTGACTTGGTCTCCTGCATGAGAGTCAAGCAAAATAGGACTCTTGTTAAAAGATTATTTTCTAGGATTTATCATATTTTCTCTCTAATATTTTTATTATAAATAAAGGATGCTTATGCATTCCAAAGGGTTGAGATTTTTGGAATATTGAGAACTATTGTGAAGAAGAAAAACTTTGTGTTTTCTTTTAATCATTTGAGGAATAGAAACTGATGCTATTTTGCAAACTGTGTTGTGAGATGTATCTTTCTTAAGATATTGTTATTATGTTCATAATCTTAAGCTATTATTTGTTAAGCATCTTCATTGTTCTAATCATTTCAAACATTACATTTGTTATCTAAAACTCGTATGATTATTTTGTGATCTACGTTTTCTCGAAAGAAAATACATTCCTCTCATATCCTTTCCATTGTGTTTCTTCCATAATAATAACTTCCTTTCTAATCCATTCCATTTCTAAAATTACAACATCTTTGCCTTGTGTGGATACTGATTTCGGGATTCTATCCCAACCCCAATGGTTAAATTAGTGTGAATACTGTATATATTATTTCTGTTATGTTTTAGATTAGTAATAAACATGCCAGCTCACCTATCTTTGAGGAGGGATTTAATCCCATGTACTGTGGTTGAACCTCATTTTTTGGTTTGAAAAAATATCGAATCAACAATTTTTGGTGACTCCACTGGGGAATACGGATTGATAATACTAAGATTATCCTATTGGTGTTTGGAGGCTCCGTATTTGCCTTATTTTCAACAAGATCTATTTTCCAGTTCAAGTTGGCCAGAAAGATATTCACTCGGTCAAGTTGAGCCTAGGGTGAAACTGATCCGTTATTTGATTTTCTTCAACAACATAATTTCAAGATTTCACCCAATAGTTTTGCATCTATCTAAGCAAGAAGTTCTTCGCCCATCTGGAGAACTCATATTCCTCAAGAACAAGAAGTTTTTACAACTTGTCATGCATTATTCTTATCAGATATTTAGATTCTCGTATGCACTTCATTTAGAAGAATGGCAGCACAACATGCGCCTTGGGGTATAGTTATTGGTCCTCTTTCCCTTACTCCACCATTGCATGACCTACCTCATGGATCACGGAATAATATTCCTAAGTTCAACGTTGATGGAAAATAGCATCCTGACAAACACATCACTTCATTCTTTGTTGCATGCGGCATTCTTGGGGTTTCTCATGAAGACGTCTTTGTTCTTATCTTCATTGAAACATTGCATGGTGTAGTAGCAGAATGGTTTTACCATCTCCCAAATGCATGCATTACCAACTGGGCTACCATGAGATCAGTATTTGAAGCAAGGTTCAAACCATCTGAAGATTCTTATGCCTTATTAGCACAACTTATACACATGAAGAAGGAATCTTATGAACCCATGCGGGACTTCATAGCCAAATTCAACAAGTTGATCCATAAGATTCCAGACCTAGCTATTCCTACTCTTGAAAATAAAAAGTGTTTTCTCATCAACGCTCAACCCCTTGATGTGAGATTCTTATTGAGAAGTTTTGTTATCCCCGATTTGGACACTACTCAAGCTACAATGACTGAAATAGAAGATGATCTTATTCTGGCCGGAAAGATCAGAAGAGAATCATCTAAGCCTTAAAAATAAGAGTTCTTCTCAGAGTACTACTGATCCTATGATTTAGAAGATGGCCAATAACTTGACTTCTTTAAAGAAGCAAATGTCTCAACAAGAAACCAACATTCCTTATTAGGATATTCCTAGACGGAATTTCAACAATGTTAATAGTGCTCCCGCAAGAGATAGAAATTATTTGATTGCTGCTCCCACCAGGCTAGCTATTGAAGCTCCTCCTCTCAACGCAGCAGTTGAAGTAGTTGATGAAGATGAAGAACCAGAAAATCAAGATTCCCACAAAGCTTTTGAAACTTCAGGATATGCTGATGAGTATTTTGATGATTCAGCTGGTGACTCTAGCATTGGGTACTTGGAGTACAAGGAAGATGAAAATGAGCATGATAGACAATCGTTTGCAGTCTTCACTCGATCCCAATCTTAGAACCCCAAAAATCTGGTTGAAAGCTCCAAGGATAAAAGTAAGGAAGATCTCGTAGTTATGGCTAAAAGAGGATCTCCCATCTCAGCACAAACTGAAAAGGAGATAACTAAAAAGGTAACTTCACCTTCCAACTCTTTTTCTCTTGCTTTCAAGGCTAGTACCTCATCTCAGACCAATGTAACCAGAATTGAGCCCTCCATCAGTCCTTCATATACCACTTTCGACATCATTGATCATGTAAAGGAAACCAAAATCCAAATGTCGGAAGCCGAATACCTTTAGTCCAATCTTGAGCAATTTGAGAAACTTGCCAAATTCATTAGATAGCAAGGCTACTATTCCTCCATCTTTGAAAGGCATTTTTCCTAGCCCCACTCAGCCTTTACCTAATAGTAATATGACCTCTGCTGCTTCTTTGGGAAAGATTGAACCATTTTATTTGTCTTTACTTATAAACGGTTTTAAACTCAGCAATTGCATAATTGACTCAGGAGCCTCTGATAATGTAATGCCCGTAAAATTAACTCATGCCCTTGGACTCACACTGGCTAAATCTTATGGGTGGTGTTACTCCATGGAAACTAAACAAGTCCCCCTTGATTTTCCAAATCAAGGATGCGTAATTTGCATTTGTTGCATTTCCGGAAAAGAGAGTAAAAATGACTATCCTAGTTACTGATATCCCAACTGCTTATGGGATTCTTTTGGGAAGAGGTTTTTGCAAAGATGTTGGAGGAGAAATAAACATGGATTGGACCAAAGATAAAATTCCAGTAAGTGGAGTTCCTTGTGTCCTTCACCCCGAAGCACAAGCTAAGTACCTAGAAACTAAATCAGATGATCTTAAGGCTCAAATTCTCTTTGAAGATGCAGGCTTGGGTAATTATTTCCTGACATCTGAGGTGCCCTCTGTAGACGTTAAAGAAGAATATCCTAATTATGTTTGGACCCTTGAGTTCAACAGGAGCTGTTCAACTATTGGTCAGGTGCTGGCATGTTTCTTATATCTCCAAATTTTGAGATCTTTCCCTTTGATTTCAAGTTGCAGTTTGTTAATACTAACAACACAACCCAATATGAAGCTTTGTTATTAGGATTAGAAATGGAAAGAAAAAAAGGAATCTGAAATATCAAAGTACAAGGAGATGTCGAGTTGATTGTGAATCAAGTAAGGGGGATTTATCAGGTAAAAATGATCACCTAAGACATTACAGAAACAAGGTTTGGGACAGCATATAATGCTTTGATGCTTTTTCCATTAAGGTAATCTTAAGAGATTACAATGATAAAGTTGATTCCTTAGCTGTTTATACATCTCTTCTGCTCCCCCACCCATAGTTCAAACATGACATGTATACCATTGGGATTGTGTATCGTCCAAGTGTTCCAGATAACTCAGCACATTGGCAAGTGTTTAATGATGATCAACAGGTATTGTCTTTTCTTGAGAAAGCTGAAAATTTTAGTGAAATTTATTTTGAAGGATCAGAATCAGCTTTCCATGAGTCCGTCTATAATTCATATCAAGAAATCGATGCTGAATTCATCTAGCTCAAAGGCAATAAGATTCTGAAAGGGTTGGTCTCTCTGGAAGGTCTGTTTGACAAGCATGACCATTTCATTCAGGATAAAAGGAAATTTGAAGGTGCTTCCTCGTCAGAGGTAGATCAAGTTAATATGGGCTCTTTTGACCAACCACAGATGGTAAACATCGGAAAATGTTGTTCTCCGGAGGAAAAAGAAAGATTCTCTTCACTCTTGAAGAGATATACAACCCAAATATCTTAGGGAGTATTCTTGCAGAAATTCAGAAGATGTTAGACACAAGGATTATCTTTTCAATCCATCATTCCACTTGGGTTGCGAACATTGTCCCTGTCAGAAAGAAGAATGGTGAAATATGGATTTGTGTTGACTTCTAAAACCTCAACCAGTCTTCATTGAAAGAAAATTATCCATTGCCCATCATGGACCAAGTATTACAGACTGTCACTGGATCAGAAATGTTATCCATGCTTGATGGATTTTTGGGATATAATCAGGTTGAGGTAGCTGCTAAAGATCAACATAAAATAGCATTCACCACTCCATGGGGAACCTTTTCTTACAGGATAATTCCTTTTGGTTTGATTAACACCGGAGCCACGTTTCAAAGGGATATGGACTTAGCTTTTAGAGATTTAATGGGCAAGGTCATAGTTGTGTATTTGGATGACTTGATGGTCTTCTCTAAAAAGTCAAGTGATCATTATGATCACTTGGAGCAGGTACTCTTAAGGTGCAGGCATCATGGGATTTCATTAAATCCTAAAAATTCCATGTTTAGAGTAACAAAAGAAAGTTTTTTAGGTCATATTGTGACCTAAGAAGGAACCAAGATCGATCCAGAGAGGGTGAAGGCCTTCCAAAGCCTTACTCTACCCACAAGCAAAACTGGGGTGCACTCCTTTTTTTGGAAAGTCAATTCCTAAGAATATTTATACCCGACTTTTCCAATAAAAACAAGGATATCCTTGGGATGATGAAAGGTAAGACTCCATTCCAATGGAGTACTAAAGGGAAGCTTGCTTTTGAAGAAGTCAAATGGGTAATTGCTCATGCCCCTATTCTGGTATGCCTAGACTTCAAGAAAGATTTCATCATGTACAACTACGCTTCCGCACATACAGTATTAGCCATCCTAATGCAAGAAAATGAAGAAGGAATTAAAGCTCCCATTACTTTCATGAGCTGCCCAATAAAGTAACATGAATTGAAGATGTCGCAGATTTAAAAGCATGCTTATGCAGTGGTGAGAGTGGTGAAACATTTCAGGTATTATGTCTTGAGTTCCCACACTCTCATTCTAGTTTTTAATACCAAAGTTAAATCCATTCTGATCCAATAAGAGTTGGGTAGTCAATGGGGTAACTGGATAGCCAAATTCCAGGAGTATAACTTGGACATCAGACCTACCAAGTTGGTGTGAGGAAGAGGCATGTGCTAATTGATAACAGAAAACAATGCTAAGACAGAATGTGAAGAAACTAAAGGTACTTCTTTAGGATTTACCAAAGTGCTTTTCGTAAGAACGACTGATGAATGGTACGTAGATATTTCTTTCTTTTTTAACCTATGGTGAGTTTCCCCTACATTTAAGCCAAAAATAAAAGAGGATAGTTAAACTCAGGTCTATAAGATACATTCTGTGGGACAATGGTATATACAAGAAAGATATTGATGGTGTATTCCTACGCTATGTTGATAAGTCTCAGCACGTAAGGTTGCTAAATTCCATCCAAAATCTAACATGTAGAGGAAATTTCTCTTATTCCGTGACAACTTACAAGATCTTACGGGCCAGGTACTATTGGCCTACTCTCTTTTGAGATTCAACTAAATGGGTGGCTAAGTGTGAAGCTTGCCAACATTTTGTCGGTCGCCATAAGCTGTCTGCTCTTCCCTTGAAGCTTGTTGTAATCAAAGAACCTTTTTCACCAATGGGGAATTGATTTCATTGGAGTACTGAACCCTACCTCCAGTGCTGGTCATAATTATGTGCTTACCACCACAGACTATTTCACCAAATGGGTGGAGGTTGCACCAATCAAGCAGGAAACCTTCGAAGCTATGTGTAATTTTCTCAAGGAAAATATAATTGTCAAATTCGGTGTGCCTCACAAGATCATTGCTGACAATGATTCTAATTTATCAATGCATGAGTTGACATAATTTTGCTATGGATTTGGGATCACGTTGGCTCATTCATCTGATTATTACCCCCAAGGTAATGGTCAGGCTGAATCCAACAATAAGAACCTAGTAACCATAATCAGGAAGCTGGTCAATGAGAATTAGAGGACATGGCACAAAGTATTGTATGATGCATTGTGGGTAGATCAGATTAATCCTAAGTGAGCTATTGGAATTTCCCCATTCTAGGTGTTGTATGGAATTGATGTCGAAATTCCTATCTCTATAGAATTTTCAGCCTTACGGTTGGCTAAAGCAATTAAGGATGAAACTTTTCAAAGTTCCATTGAGAAAAGGATAATGTACCTAGCCAGGATTGAAGAAGAATGGAGCAAGGTGGTAGATCACATTGTATATCATTAGAGAAAATTCAAAAAGATATTTGACAAAAAATCAAAGCAACGCAATTTCCATATTAGAGATCTAGTACTTCTCTGGGACAAGAGAACAGAGTAGAAAGGGATGCATGGCAAGTTTGACTCCTTATGGAAAGGCCCTTTAAAAATACATCAGCTAAATGGTGAAAATAGCTTATGTCTATTGTATCTAGATGGAGAGTTTCTACCTCTACCTTTCAATGGTTAACATCTGAAGCTGTTCCATCAGTAATGCAAGACGCTCTCTTGTACTGTATTATAATTTATTTTCTGTTGTGTGTCTGCTTTCTTTTCTTTCTTTCTTTCTTTGTTTTCAATTTTTCTTCTTCAGACTCTGTAGCCCAATTGATAAAGATTTTCGATACATGAGTTCTCTTCCTTTGATGTCTCAAAGAAATTCCCCAACTGGAGCCAACTGTTATCTCGTTTTCATGATTTTAACTAAAAATTGAGATAACCATAGGAATTTTTTGAAAAATCTCTTAAACATCCCTTTTGAAAGAGATTTTCGAGTTTTTATTGCATGAAAATATGTTTCTCTCATGCATCATGTCTCATGTTTCCTGAAACTCGAAACCTGAATTACCTAAGTCCTTCATGTCGAATTTTAAAAACTTAGAAGCATCTAAACATCTCATGCATCATGTCTCATGTTTTTCGAAACCCGAAACCCAAATTGCCTAAGTCCTTCATGTCAGGTTTTTAGAACTGAGAAGCATCTAAACATCTCATGCATCATGTATCATGTTTCCCTAAACCAGAAACCTGAATTGCCTAAGTCCTTCATGTCAGGTTTTTGAAACTTAGAATCATCTAAACATCTCATGCATCATGTCTCATGTTTCCCAAAACCTGAAACCCAAATTTCCTAAGTCCTTCATGTCAGGTTTTTGGAACTTAGAAGCATCTAAACATCTCATGCATCATGTCTCATGTTTCCCGAAACCTGAAACCCAAATTTCCTAAGTCCTTCATGTCGGGTTTTCAGAACTTAGAAGCATATAAACATATCATGCATCATGTCTCATGTTTCTCAAAACCCAAATTTCCTAATTCCTTCATGTCAAGTTTTCGGAACTTAGAAGCATCTAAACATCTCTTACATCATGTATCATGTTTCTTGAAACTTGAAACCCGAAATGCATCATGTCTCATGTTTCCTGAAACCTGAAACCCAAAATGCATCATGTCTCATGTTTCCCGAAACCCAAAACCCGAAATACATCATGTCTAATTTTTCTCAAAACCTGAAACCCTAAATGCATCAAGTCTCATGTTTCCCAAAACCTGAAACCTGAAATGAAGAAAATGCATCATGTCTCATGTTTCCCAAAACCTGAAATGAAGCAAATCCTTTGTTATAGGTTTTCAGATGCTCTAAGTATGATGAAAAATCATTGATGTCTAGTTTTCTGGTAGTTGGTACACGTTTCAAGTGAGGTGTATTAGTAATCATTCCAATGCACTAGATGAAGCTAAGATGTAGGGCACAATCCGGAAGTTCTAGGAATTTTGAGACAAGCAGGCTGCGCTCGAGGAAGACAAGGATGATGAAACAAAATAAGCATAATGTTTCATGTCATTTCAATCCAGAGATTGACATTTATTTTTCATTTTCGTTTCATCACATAAGAAACAAATTTTGACTTGGTCTCCTGCATGAGAGTCAAGCAAAATAGGACTCTTGTTAAAAGACTATTTTCTAGGATTTATCCTATTTTCTCTCTACTCTTTTTATTATAAATAAAGGATTCTTATGCATTCCAAAGGGTTGAGATTTTTGGAATATTGAGAACTATTGTGAAGAAGAAAAACTTAGTGTTTTCTTTTAATCATTTGAGGAATAGAAACTAATGCTATTTTGCAAACTTTGTGTTGTGAGATGTATCTTTCTTAAGATATTGTTCTTATGTCATAATATTAAGCTATTATTTGTTTAGCATCTTGATTGTTCTAATCACTTCAAACATTACATTTTTTTATCTAAAACTTGTATGATTATTTCGTGATCTACGTTTGCTCAAAAGAAAATACGTTCCTCTCATCTCCTTTCCATTGTGTTTCTTCCATAATAATAACTTCCTTTCTAATCCATTCCATTTCTAAAATTGCAACATCTTCGCCTTGTGTGGATATGGATTTCGAGATTCTATCCCAACCCCAATGGTTAAATTAGTGGGAATACTATATATATTATTTCTGCTATGTTTTAGATTAGTAATAAATAGGCAGCCTCACTTGTCTTTGAGGAGGGATTTAATCCCATGTACTATGGTTGAACCTCATATTTTGGCTTGAAAAAATATCCAACCAACAATAATGTAAAGAGTAATTAACATGAAAGCACACATTTTCCTTTTTTCTAGATCACATTTATTTTAGTTCATTTAATATTTAATGAATAGTAGAATGAATGGTGTATGACACACAATATATGATGGAATGAAATGTATAATGCCTAAGGTGTAGTGTGTGGGGTTCAGTGTAATGGTAATTCCTCAACAGTCAAGTGTGAAATGAATCACAAGAGTGCGTCATCGAGTAGTGATGGTGTTATGAGTCATGATATGCTATGCGAATAGGAAAGGATAGTGAACAAGAAGTATGAAAGGTGGGATGTAATAATATGTAACTATGCGGAAATAGGAGGGGGGAAGTGTGTAAATTGATATGAGAAGTATGAAAGGTGGGATGTAATACTATGTAACTATGGGATTTAATATTATTTTGGTTCGTTTAATACTTAATAAACAAATTATATAACTAGATTGTTAATTAGGATTAACTTAACCTTACACATTATAATATTGGATTCCAAACTAGAAACTTTGTTTCTTCCATTACTTGTCTTCACATGGATCAATTCAAACCCACTTTCACAACATAAGAATGATCTAATGAAGTTATGAATAATCTCCATGGTACTTAAAATTCTTAGGCCAATAACAAAAGAGTATATTCTCAATAACAAAGAGAAAATTACAAATTTACTTTACAATTAGTGCCTTAATAATGCATAAGTACATAACCCAAAAATCTTTACGGTCTAAAGAAATTTGCATTGTTTTCAATTCTAATGGTGTTTAGTTCCTAGGATAACCACTTAAATCCATCAATACGACATCGAGTCATTTAGAACAAAAGGTGAGACAATACCTTTAAAAATATTGCAACTAATACACCTCTACACGCCCGAAGACCCTCCACTAGGTTCATGGGGAAGAATCATGATCACATTAACAATACCACTAGAATATCAAAGTCTATAAGAGAATTTTTTGTTGATCTTCTTTCCATTTTGCAAACTTATATTTTCTCAAATTCCCTAGGAATCAAATATGTTCATTGTTTTTACCTCGATTCTTAGTCTCAATAAAAATTTACAATTCCATAACTTAGACCCTACGTCCCACAAGTCCCAATAATGACTCCAAGCCTTAAACTAAAGCACCCACAAAAATTTAACATGCTTGAAAATCATTTTTAGTAGGAAGCCCTTTTTCTCTAAACAATATTTGACCATTACCATTCCTATAGGGTGGTTTCGTGACAATGACGAGAAACAAACATGACTCAAAAGAAACTTGAAATTGGTGATCTTATTACCCCTAATCTAGGAGGTAATAAAGAGTGTTAAGGAAACTAGGCTCACCCTTTGATTTTCATTTATCTAACTAAGGTGCTCACACACAAGGGGTGGTGACAAACAAATATCTTACCATGAGGTATTCCCTTCTATCTTGGTTATTTTACGAATTCTAAAGTAATAAGAAATACATAAAGGAGTTCATTCCCTAATAACCCACAACAATATGCTATGATAGATCATTTAATTTCTAGTGAATAAGAATATATACAACATGTTAGAAAGATATAAACCTACAATTAAATCACCCCTAGAGAATATTAATGACCATTTTCCAAAAGATGCCAATATAACACAATTTCATACTCATTCATGTTAGTGTGAGTCATTTTCCACATCACGTGGGTATTCATCTCACTTAGGTGAGGTCATAGGTCTATGTGTCATAGGGGTTTCATAGGAGTTTTCATTAGATTTCTTACATGTCATTACATGTCCGTGTGTCATATGTGTCATATAGGAGTTACTTCAATTTCAGGAATGTAAGTCCCCTTATCCACTTAAGAGGTCATGATTATAGGCACTGGGGGTTACACAACACCCCCTATTTGTACCTGTTATCCTTTTTAGATCTATGAGGACAAACTTATTATATTTTCCCTTTTTTCAAATATTTACATGCACTTCATGGTTTATGCTTGCTCCCATTAAACCTCATCACGCTGCTAGAGTGTAACTTGATCGATGTTCACATTATCTCGCATTATCCTTGTGCTTTGGATTTTTTCATTCTTGATCATTGTATAAGATTGCATGTTGTTGGGATCTGTGCAAAGCTTTGGTTTTCATTTTTCAAACTTCTCTTGGTTTTCATTCTTCATGGTTTCGTGTGTGTGTGTGTCATAATGGTGTTGGGGTTAGCACAAGGTTGTACAGGTAATATATCAGATCTAAGCATACATGCAATAAAAGTGGATATTCTACCAGAAGAAATATATAGAACAAGAGATATAAATCAACACCAGATTTAACATGGTTCACCTAGTGTGGGCTACATTCACTATGAAACAAGCCAATCTATTATCCAAAGATTTCAAAAGATATACAATGAGGATTTAAAATCTTCCACACCTCTCAGATGTATAATAATTTCTTTCCTCTCAAGCTTCTCCTTCTTCTTTGAGAATTATCTCTCTCACAATTATTCTCACAATAATCATTAACACACACTTATAACCCATAGCTTTCATGCTTATATAGGAACATACAAACTTAGGGCACTTAGCCATGGAATTAAAATCAATATATCTATTTTAATTCTAAAATTAGATCTAATTTCTTGTGAGTTAAATAAAACACCCATGCATAGGTAACTGACATTGGTTAACCCTAACCGATGTCAGTCCCTCATTTCCTAACTGATGTCGATTATTGTATTTTTGTGCAAGTTTAATATAACATGATAATTTGAAGTAATTGAGCTCCAAAACTCAACAATCTCCCACTTGGAGATAAATTAGTGCATTATACCTGTACAACATCATTATTGGATCCTTTCCTTATCTTTTTTTCTTCCTCTTCAAGTCTCAAAATCGACGACCAATAGAAGTGGAGTGTAGCTCTAACTTCTCTTTTGGTAATGGATTTGTTATCATATCCACAGGGTTTCCACTCATATAAATCTTCTCCAGTTTTAGCTACCCATCCTCTAATACATGTCGTATGAAGTGATACCTCAACTGAATGTGTTTTGTTCTAGAATGAAATGTTGAGTTCCTTTCCAAATAAATTGCACTTTGACTGTCACTGAACAATTTGCAATCATCTTGCTCATTTCCCAACTCTTCTATGAACTTGATCATCCATATCATTTCTTTTCTAGCCTCTGTAACTGCAACATAGTCTACCTCCTTAGTAGAAAAATCCACCACCTTCTACAATCTCAAAATCTAGCTAACTATCGTCCCACCTACTATGAAAATATATCTAGTAGTACTCCTTATACCATCCATATCTCCAGCCATATCTGAACCTCCATAGCATAACTGCATGCTAGATGTCCCTCTCAAATACCTGAGAATCCATTGGACTGGTTTCCAATGCTCTTTACCTGGATTGGACATAAATCTACTCACAACTCCCACTGCCTATGTAATGTCTTGTCTGGTACAAACCATAACATATATGAGACTCCCAACTACTGAATAATATGGTACTCATGTCATGTATTTGACCTCCTCCTGTGATGAAAGACACTGATCTTTTCTCAATTCAAAGTTTCCAGCCATAGGTGTACTCACCGATTTTGAATCTTGCATGTTAAACCTTTCCAACACCTTATTGATATAAGCCTCCTGAGAAAAATACAATTTCTTATTCTTCCTATCTCCATGTATTTGCATGCCAAGGATTCTTTTTACAACTCCTAAATCCTTCATAGAAAATGTGTGAGCTAGCTTTCCCTTAAGCTCGCCAATTTCTTCCATACTAGATCTTGCAATAATCATATCATCCACATACAGTAAAAAAATAATATAGCTCCCATTTTAAATCTTTTTGAAATAAACACAATGGTCAGATTCACATCTCAAATAACCATGCTCATGCATGAAACTATCAAACCTCATGTACCATTTCCTTGGAGCTTGCTTGAGCCAATATAGAATCTTTCACAACTTGCACACTAATTTCTCATTACCCTTGACTTTATACCCAAGCACATGCTACATATAAATCTATTTATGTAAATCACAATGAAGGAAATTTTTCTTCACATCTAGTTTCTCTAAATGTAAATCATGTATTGCAGTTATACTCAATGCAGTACGTATGGAATTCATTTTAACAATAGGAGAAAATTTCTCACCGAAGGCAATACCCACTTTCTGTGTAAACCCACTTGTTCTGTAATGTCCTCTTACCTGCTAACAACTTAACCAAATCCCAAGTCTAGTTTTGTTCCAAGGATTCCATCTTGTCATCCATGCCATGCTCCCACTACAGGTGGGTCTTATCCTACATTACTTCTTCAAAAATTTCCGGTTCACCATTATCATTCAATAATAAATCAGATAGAGAAGGTGTAAATATTTCTGGAGGTTTACTTACCCTTTGTGACCTCTTGGACATTTGTTTCCAATTTTGACAGTGACTGATGCCAATCACCTATAACTGATGCTGGTTCTACTAACCGCTATCGGTTTGGTTCTTCTATAGCCAATATCGGTTCATCTAACTGATGCCAAAAAGGGTTCAACTGACACCGGATAGGGGTTAAACGACATCAGTTATTGTGTAACCTTGTAGCTATGAATTTTAAATCTGAGAGTTCATTTTCATTCACAAACTTCTAAACTAGTTCATCCTTAGGTACCAAAGTTTTATCCTTGTACATTCTCTTTTCATTCCATTCAATATCATGACTCCTAATAATTTTATAATTCTCTAAATCCCAAAAATAGAATCTAAAATCACCAGATCCATAACCAATGAAAGTGCATCTCTTAGATTTTGCATCCAAATTTTCTCTATTTTCCTTATCAATATGCACAAAATCTTCTAAATAAAAAATTTAAGAAAAGAATGATCTACCTCTTTTCCAGTCCAAGATTCCTCTAGTATTCCTCCATCTAGTGAACTTGAAGGCCCATAGTTAATCAAATAAACCATTTTATCAACTGCTTCTACCCAAAACTATAAGGGCAATCCAGCATGTATCCTTATACTTCTAGCACGTTCCATGATTGTCTTGTTCATTATTTCTGCAACACCATTCTCTTGTGGTGTTCTTGGAACCGTCCTTCTACGTATTCCATTCACTAAACAATAATCATTGAAAGCCTTGCTATAGTATTCACCACCATTGTCATATCTTAGGCACTTTACCTTTGAATTTGATTCATTCCCAATAATGGATTTCCATCTTTTAAAAGTATCAAAAAAATCCTATTTATGTTTAATACAATTAACCCATACCTTTTTTGTAGCATCATCAGTGAAAGTAACATAATACTAGGATCCTCCATGAGAAGCTACCTGGGCTGATCACCACACATCTAAGTGTACAAGCTCCAATTTTTGTTCCTTCTTAGTTGCCACAACTTTGAAAAATCTCACTCTCTTTTGCTTTCCAAAGATACAAAGCTCATAGAAATCAAGATCTATGTCTTTCAAATATGATAATTTACCCTTAGCCTTTAAGATCTGCATTCCTTTTTGACTCATATGGCCCAACCGATTATGCCACATGCATGCATCTAAATCTAAAGTAGATAACACAGAAAAAGAATCAATAACATAGGTAGATAAATATAACATTCCTACCTTCTTACCTCTTGCCACAAAAAAATCACCCTTGGTGGCTTTCCAAGAGTCTGTTGTGAATGTAACCATACAACTAGCTTCACCTAGTTACCCTGCATATATAAGATTCCTCTTGAGGTTTGGCACATGCCTCACATCTTTCAATACCCATGTATTTTCATTATGAAATTTTAGATGAACTTCCCCTTTACCAATAATATTGCAAGGTTCATCATCACCCAAATAAACATGTCCAAAATTTCCCTTGACATAATTTTTGAAATAACCCTTATTAGGGGTTACATGGAAAGAAACTTCTAAATCTAAAACCCATGATTCTATTCTATTATCCAAAATAATAATGAGCATCTTGCATTACCTCTATTACAATATTTACCTCTTTATTTAACTCTTTACCTTTGTCTGGGTGTTGGTTCTCTTTATCCTTTGACCAAAAATATTTCTTTGCATGTCCTTTCTTTCCACATTTCCAACAGGTAATTTCCTTACCTCTGAATTTAGATCTGTCATCCCTTAACTTTGATTTCCCATTATTCTTACTCTTGGATATCTCCTTCTACCTGCCTCTGCTTTCTACATTCAATGTATTCCTAGATGATGCTTCCTCTGTACTTTTCCTATGAATTTCTTTATTCAAGATTATACTAACCACATCATCAAAATTCAAGATATTATTAGCAGATGTTGTATTACTAACAGCATTACCAAGTTATCCCAACTAGTAGGAAAAGAACATAAGAATAAAATTGCGTTCACTTCATCATCAAATGGAATGACAACCGATTTTAAATAATTTACAATAGATCAGAAATCATTCAAATGATTAGATGCAAATCTTCCTTCATGCATCTTAGAACTAAATAGTCTCTTATCAAATAAAATTTATTTAAAGCACTAGGTTTTTCATATAAATTAACAATATATTTCATTAAATCTACCATAGAATTCGCTTCTATAATATTTGAAGCCATGGATGCTATCAAGCTCAATCTTATAGATCCCAAAGCCTTTCTATCAAGAATATTCCATTATTCATCAATCATCTTCGTAGATATGGAATTTTCATCCAAGAATAAGTAAAAATCTCTTTGATATAGATAATCCTCAATCTACATCTTCCATAATTGATAATTTTGGCTTTCAAACTTCTCTACCTTGTATTTGTTTTCTTTGTCCATTGTTGTAGCTCCCACATGATTAGAAAACCCTCCGTGAGTAAATTTGTCAACACATAAAACCCTCAAACAAATCTCTGATACCAGTTGTTGGGGTTAGAACAAGGTTGTATAAATAATATATCAGTTCTAAGCATGCATTCAATAAAAGCATATATTCTACCAGAAGAAATATACAAAACAAGAGATATAAATCAACACCATATTTAATGTGGTTCACCCAGTGTGGGATACATCCACCAAGAAACAAGCCAATTTATTATCCAAAGCTTTCAGAAGATATACAATGAATATTTATAATCTTCCACACCTCTCATATGTACAATACTTTATTTCACCTTAAGCTTCTCCTTCTTCCTCAAGAATTCTCTCTCTCACAATTATTCTCATAATAATCATTAATACACACTTCTAAACCCTAACTTTCATGTTTATATAGGCACATACAAACTTAGGGAGATTAGCCATGCAATTACAATTAATAGATATACTTTAATGCTAAAATTATATCTAATTACCATGAGTTAAATAAAACACCCACGTACAGGTAACTGATGTCGGTTAGCCCTAACCAATGTCGGTTCCTCCTTGCTTGACCGATGCCGGTCATAGGTGACTAATGTCGGTCCCTCCATAACTGATGCCAGTTAGTGTGCTTTTCTACAAGTTTAATATAACATGCTAATCTGAAGTGATTGAACTCCACAACTCAACAAATGGTTATTCCATTCATTCTTTACTTGCATTGATTCCATGTTTTCAATCTCATTTGTGGGTTCTTATTCATTGTTCAAGTTTTCTAGTTTTCTGGGGTTTACTAACATTGTATGTAGTTTTAGAAGCATTTGAGAGGATCATGTTACAGTTTGGAGTTTTATATCAGAGTTTAAAGTGTGAGAAGTTGGTTCTTGGGTTAACTTGTCCCCAACTCTCTAAGCTAGGAACTGAGTTTCCTGCGAATTAACCTCTGCACTAATCTCCGTAACTCGACTACTTTCCCTATCTCTCAAACTCATCCTTTGGGTTTTTTGCAACAGATTTTTCTTTTGAGTCTTTGGCCTGCGTTTTATTTTACACTGACACTGACTCTCGACTTTGCATTATCTCATTTGTATCAACCTTGGGTGTTTGAGCTTTGGCTTCCCCTACACTCATTGGTCCTTTCTACTGAGTTTGTTTGGGATTATTTGACCACTTGTTTTTTTGCATGGTTTTCTACCCCTACACATCATGTTCAAATTTATCTCCTCGATTCTTCGGTTTTTAGTGTCTTCATCTGGCTCGACCTTTTTGGCCCACGTACTGACTCATCCCCTGTATCATGAAATAACCTCTATTGACCTCTACTTGCTTGTTCTTCCTCTTCTTTGTGCTTAGTCTCAGCCTGGGTGCATGTTCATTCCCTAAGTTCATGAATAATCTAGATCATGCATCATTGGTTTCTTTGGCCCTCACACTTCTGCATTCTTCTGATATTCACCACTCTGAATAATTTTGTGTCATGCTTGCCTTATACCTACTTACTGACTGTGGGTGCTGCTCCTTTTTCTCATGCTTTGTTTCAACTTGTTGCTTTACATCAGTTCTCTGTTGGCTAGTTATTACCATGTTTGGATTCCCTACCTCCACGTGTCTCCTTTCTCAAGCCAAATGCTTGATGACCTCGGAAAATACACCCAGTGTGAATCTCATCCACCTCTTGGTGCTTTGCATGTATAGCTCAACATTTAAATGGTTCACCTACCTCCCCCCGGAAACCTTGGAGTCCTCTAAAAATATTTCCCCAATGACCCCCACGTGACATCCAACATTGTCTCCAACTCACCCATTTGTGGTGTTTCATCTAGATCCCTAACTCAGTGCCCATACTGCTAATGAAATTTCCCCCCATGATGTTCAAATCGGTGCCACCCAGCTTACATTCGGCTTGCCAAGACATCACTACAACTCATTGAGTTCTGCATAACTTAGCCCACCAAGCCAACTCACCAGCTCACCGAGCTAACTCAAGTGAGATACTTTTAGCTCGCTTAACCTCTTCACTTCAGGACCCCTTCTGACCCTCCTTATAGATTTTTATGATTTTTTCCCCTTTTTTCAAACATCGTATAAGAAATTTAAGGGGAAAATATTTAAAATTCATTGTAATAAGGGGGGAGTATTTTTTTTGGTTCCTTGTATAGGCTTATTGGACTATCTAGGCCACTTTTCTAGCTCATTTCTTTATAGCGCTCCTCTTCACCTATGGCTAGCGAGTGTGTCCTCCACATCCTTTCGGTAAGAGATCCTTCCTTTTTATGATGTGACGCACCTTATCTCACATTGAGTAATGTACCCTAGTCATTCTTTCACCCTTTTGTGTTTAATTATGTGTCGTTCTTTTACTTTCGACTAGGAATTCTTGTGGCCTCCACTCTCTTGTGACTTTTCCCCTACTACAAGGTGAGTGGTCAACTATCTAATGTTGGAGAAAAAAACCTATTATAATCAAGTACTACTTATAAAGTTACGCAAACATGGGGGTTATCACTTTTTCTTGGGTGTTGTATTGCACATAGATGCATTCTTGGCCGAGTCTGACGTCTTGTCATCTTGCTTGTATCGACACACCCTACTTCCTATGTACCTTACACTTCTTGATTCCACATCATGAAGGATGCTCTTTCTAAACTTGAGAATCGCATGATTGCGTTATAGTCTCTTTCACTTCTTCTTAGGAGAGATAACTACATATCATGGCATGCTTCTATGGAATGTTAATTTGCTTACAAGGGTCTTACACACTTTCTACATGGGCTAGTTCTTGCACCCATTGATCATTGTTGTCTTGAAGAATTTCTCAACAAATGTGACCATGTTGTTGGTCACTTGATGTTATATGTCATTAGACCTCTATGCATTCACGTGGCAGACTCATATCCTCCCCACATCATCTAGAGCATCTTTCAGTATTTGTTTGGAACCCTTCACATATTGTTGTTGTTGCTACTACTAATACAATTATCTCCTCTTGATCTTCATGTGATGACTGTTCTGCTGACACATACTCACTTGGTTCCATCCCCAATGATGAGGATTATGCTTCTAGTTCTAATGATGAGAATGTCACCATGGACTCCTCTTCTTCTTATCTCACCTTTCCAGAGTATGTTGACACTCCTATCTTCCCATCATACATCGAGAAGCCCCACTCTTAACCTTATACATTCATTTGATCTACCTCCTTTCCACTTCTAGTGTGTGAAGCCCTTTTTACTCCTCTACCTTTGTGTGATGATTCATACCTATCAGAATTCGCTCTTCCATTTTTCAAGCCCCCTTCTTTAGACAAGTACCTACCAGACCTTGGCAATATTTTTTCAGTTCCTACTTATGATGCATTACAAGGAGTTCCTCATCCTTATATAGGTGTTTCAAAGGAGTTATTTATCTCCTTTTTTGGGAGTTCCCCTGCTAGGACTCTTATCACTTCTAATTTTTAGGATACCTTCATTGATCCACCCTTACTTATGGATCATATTTCTTTTGTGGGGGTTATTTCATTTCCTTCACCACTCAGGCATCCTTTTGGTGTATTTTTTGCTTCTTCACTCTAACAGTTATGTGCTTGTGGCATTCCCTTTGGTTCCTTGGTTCTCATTTTCTAGACCTATGTCACCTTATTGTGGACTAGATTTAGAGTTCTTCATATTGTTTCATTTGGTTTCCTTCGTAGAATAGGAGGAATTCCAGTACTCTATTTATATCCTTCATAAGGGAAGACACACAGTTTAGTGTGGGTGGCTCTTCTTTGGTTTGGAGGTAGAGGACCGCATCATAAAAACTCTTCTTGGAGACTTCCTAGAGTTTAAGATTTTAGATCCATCCATGTCATTCTTTATGTTCCTCCTGTCTCCCTCTTCTCATCTCTTCTTCTTCAAGAGAGATATTACCCTTTTAAACATGGGTACCTTATCAGGATCCTCAATTATCAGGACCCATTTGTGGCATCTTTCTTATATTGTTAAAGAGTGTTTTCATCTCTTGTGATAGATGTTTTCTCCACTGGGTTTTCCTCCATTTCTTGAGATCATTTTTTTGCATGGGTGCCTCATCAAGATTTAGTGGTGGGACCCATTTATCATTTCTAAATTTTCTCCTCATCCTAAGTGACAATAAATGGGGGTGTTGATGTGAGTCATTTTCCACATCATATGACGAGTTATCTCACTTAGGTGAGGTGATAGGTCTATGTGTCACAGGCATGTCATAGGGGTCATCATTACAATCCTTATGCATCATTAAACATCAGTGCATCATATGTGTCATATGGGAGTTACTTCCATTCCAAGAATGTAACTCCCCTTCTCCACTTGAGAGGTCATGATTGTAGGCACTAGGGGTTACACAACACCCCCTATTTGTACCCCTTATCCTTTTCAAATCTATGAGGATGGAATTATGATATTTTCCCCTTTTTTGAATCTTTGCATGCAATTCATAGTTTATGCTCGCTCCCATGCAACCTCATGATGGTGCCAGAGTGCATCTCAGTTGGTGTTTGTGTTATCTCGTATGATCCTTGTGCTTTTTGCTTTCACATTCTTCATCAATCCCAAAATATTCAAAAAATAACATTCATATTCATAAAAATAATGGTGATATATCTACTTAATATTACATGTATATTTTAATGATATTTCATATTACAAAACACTAGCAATGCTACCATTTCCTTCTTGTCCCGCGTTCCTGCAATCACCACATGGTTAGCACAACTGCTAGCATGGCATCATACTACAACCAAACAATAATTATGATTTCATATTTTTCTAACAAGAATCAAACTATATTTCACACACTTCAAATGAGAGTAAGAATGGTACTTCTATTACATTTTGTTTCCAAAGCCAAACAGAGAGATAGAGAGAGGAGAGTGAAAACACCATTTTTCCACATTCAATTTCTTTTCAAGAAATTTTCCACAAAAATTTTCCTACAGTCATGTATTAATTTTTATAAGGTTTATCTATCGTTATATTTCTTGGATAAGGTTATAAGATAGTTATCACCAATTGGTCACAAGTTTCCAAAAATGTCAAATCTAGACAATTTTCTCAAAGATCAACATTTGAAAACCATCTTCGAGACTCAAACACAAGGGAAATATTTCCTACCTATTCCCCTATATAAAACGAAACACTTAGAGTTGATAGAACCCCAAATTTACAAACAAGATTAAAATGGATTTTCTCTTTTATGAGCTACCGATCATAAATACACCCAAGCGGCCTTGTCCCCCAATGACCCAAGGCATACAAAACCTATCAAGAAAACTATTTTGCGGCATTATTTTCTCCAAACTAAGGGTTTTTAGAAAAAAAATTGTAGAAATATTAGAGGTATGCAGAAGCCAAAATTCATTCCGACACTTAGGGCTATAACAACGGGTCAAAACCAAACTACATTTTTAACTTTCAACAACTGATTAAAGCTGTGAAATAGCCCTATTGGATTCTAAAAACTTTATGAAAAAAGGTAAAACAAACATCTAAGGGACAAAGTAGGGTTTGATTGGAAACTCCAAATGACAAGGTACACAGCTAAAGTTTTCCTTTCTCATTTCGGGGTCTATAAGGTTATTTTGTGCCTCCATGAAAACCGGTTATATTAACATTACACAAAGTAGTCAAAATTAGTTTCACTAAGTTCCCATTTATCCTAACAAGCACATGGTTTCCAAAACCAAATCTAGTAAGGTAGTTTTTTTATTGGTCTTACGAGCTAAATGAGATAATAGTGTTTACATTCATGGATACTCGTCAAGTGCATACCAAATAGAGGTACAATTTTCTATAGGAAACACATTTTAATTAATTTACCCAAAATTTACTCTTCTTTAATTTGATTTACAACTCCATTTAGAATTAAGAAAACTAGAATGCATAGAAAATCATGCAAGGATGAAGTGAGATGACCATGCTTGAGATTAAGATGGTGAGTGACTAAAGAATAAAAATTGATTGGTTTGCGGCCACCCAAGCATTTCGTCAAACAATTTGTAGCCTTGTGAATCATTTACTTTTTGTAAATATTGTGAATATGCTGACAAAGGTAATTGAGTTAAGTATACTAGTTGTTTGCATTAATTAAAAACCTCTGAGACCTTTCAACATAACTCTTTGTGCATATCCAACGATCAACCATTCCATGAGACTACATTTTGCTAGATTCATTTTGTCAAACAATTTTCATGCCAAGAGAAAGTTCCCACATGTTACAAATATATCTATTAGGGAATTTGCAGCTACAAAAATTGACAAAAAATCTCTATCTATTATGATTTTATGGATTTCCATACCATCTTCTGAAGCTCCCTTTTTGGCACAGGCCAGAAGGATGTTAGCAATGTTGTAGTGCTCAAATTTACACAGGCCAATTTTAAGTGTTTAAAATTTTTAAAGCCTTCTCAACCAAACAAAATTATCTATATTCTACAATCCTTGTCGTCCACCTAACCACACTATAATGAGGAATTTTGGTAAACAAACCACAGTCCACAGACTTGCATAGGAGTATGATAAACTACACTGCATCATTCTAACTTTTCCCAATTGTCCAATACCGCCATCCTTTCTGGAAATTTTATCAACTAGTTGACATGACTTGTGCTTCCCAAAACAGAGTATGTGTCCACATTTTTCTTACATAACTAAAAAAAATAAACTAAATATTCTAACAAAATTAACTCAATCCTTGTACAGGGATCAACTAATATTCTTTGCATTGATCCAATTTTCCCAGCTGTCCAAAAACCCAAAAGACTAGCACATTTCCCTTAGAACATTGTTTTCAAATAGTTCAAGTATTGGCGCATACTTCCATAATGTGCTACCAGAACACACGAAGAGAAAAAAACAAAGAACTGACCTCACTCTCTCCAAATCACTTTGATAGGCATCCATACATTCTTCCTAAGCTCCCAATTTTGACACTTATAGATAGGATGTTGGTAGAGATCATGGAGTTTGGCATTACACCTGTCAATTGTGTGTATGTAGTTCCCAAAGCCGTTTTTTATTTCAAAAAACCAAGGATTTCACCCTTTTTTTTCATGCTAAAAAGTGCTTGAAAATAAATAAAAACATAAAAAAAAAAGCAAACTAAAACAAAATTTTATTTTACTGTAAAAGAGAGGTCCAAGGCCAAAGAAGGGTTTTGCATTCCCAATGACTTTATTTTGGATTTTTTGATTAAAAAAACTTCACTAGTGACACACATGAGGGAGAGTAAGATGAAGAGCCATGGTCTACATTGGAAACCAATTAAATCTAGCCTAATATGATGAAGAGAAAAAAAAAACTAAGTTTCATGACCACACACAACATTCCAGGGCTAAAACCTATAAAAGACATCCAAGTGCATCTTCCTTCACAAGGTTTGAGCCTAATTTGCTAGAGAAATTTAGGAAATCCAAAATGCATCTAAGTCTACTACTCCACTTGGCCTTCTCACTAAGAAATATTAAAACAAAACTAAGGAGTTTTCCAAAACCATCCTCTTCCCAGAGTCCTTCTTGATTGATCAATGCACATACCAAATATTCTCTCACGAATACAACTCAAGAATAATTTCCAAAAAATCCTTCTCACGGATGAAATCTTGCAATACCCAAAATTTTAATAATTATTTTCTTGGTTAAAGATTTGCACACACCCTAAGGGTTGAAATAATTTAGGATTATTAAACATATTTACTTATTTGATTATTTCCCATTTTATTTTTCTCATTAATTATTTATTTATTTATTTTTAATTCAAATTATTTATATTATTTATTAATTTAAAATTTCTTTAATCATATCCACAAAAACTTCTTGCTACTCTGCATTTACCTTATCAAAAAAATATCTTTATTTGAGAAACATACAGATTACATTGATTGTTACCCGTATTATAATTTTCTTAGATCAAATTTTACATTAAAACTAGTTACACATAAATATGCTTCAAACTTCAAGATTCACTATTTCTCTCAAGTTGAATGGATCGTAAGAATAACAATGTCACCATATTATCTGAAGGCTTGAAGGAACTTCAAGGGTTCCAAAGTTTCATCCGCAAAAGGATAAATTACAAATTGCCCTTATTATTTTATTATCACATTTTCTTAATTTAATTTCTACCATTATTTTACTATCATGGAAAGAGGTTACAAACGTCCTTCGAGCCCTCCTCCAGGATGGAAAAAATAACGCGACACATGGGAGGTTCTTCAGCCATGGACGTGGTATTAACTCATATTGGATAAAGGCTTGAATCCTACCCAAAAGAAAGTGTCTCAGAGGTTTGTATTTTAATGATTTCTTAAATATAGATGACTCTACTCTTGACCTTAAAGGAGTGATGAGATATGAAGATAGATCTCCATACAATTACTTTTCTCCTTCATCAACATCTAGTATTCTAATTTTATAAAGGTAGTATTATTTTTCTTACGGTCCATTTAATTGTTTCATTTTACAAATCATTCCTATCATAAGCACAACACTAGAAAAATGAACTCACTCAAACCAAGGGTTAACTCGAGCCCATGCAACTAAAATCAAGAGGTGGTAATGGGAGGGGCATTACCGAATCAAAGTCCACATTTTTTCCAGCTTAATCAGCTTTGTATTTTAAAGTTGAATCTTCTCTCAAGTCACCAATGTATCTCCCCCACATTTTCAGACTATTTCATATTTATAGACCATTTGTGGGATTTAATTCAAATCATAGGTTGGGAAGGAATTCCTAAAAGCTAGTATAGATAAAGAAATAAGATAAATCTGAGCTAGGGGGAACTAGATCTACATGTTTCCTAGAAGAAGTATGAGAGAAGTGTTGAGATTGTGAGTGTTAAAATGTTTTTAAATTTTTGATATCTACTTCAAATGTTTCATTTTCCTTATATCATTTTACCAATGGAATTGAAATTCTAATTTACATATTTGTAAAGCAAGCACTTAGTTGATGAAGTCACACCTCTTAGCTAATGATTGTAATGTATTCTTGTTTGGGGCTAGTAATGAATAGAATATTAAATTTGATGAGGTGAATTATTTTGATACTTACCTAATGAAGGCCGTTAAAAATGAGCTTGGTTTGATGGGGGAAAATCTAACCTAAACAACTTTCTTCCTTGGATGTGTCCAAACATAGGATATTAGTGGCATCATAATTTTCAATGAATTTTTTATAAAATCTCCCAAGGAAAAGGGTCTCGAGAATAATTAAATGAGTGTCTCAATTGATCATATCCACCCTTTCTCAACAAGGTTCCTTCTTGCTTAGGAAAAAAATATTTCATCAAAATAAAAAAAGAAAACTAAGGACACTAAATAAACAAATGTTATAATACTTTTATAAGATGTTTTAGTTTCCATTAATACCCTAGTAGATATGTATGCAAAATGTGGAAGCATGCATGAGGCACATGAAATATTTGACAAAATAGATTAAATACATGTGCTTTCATGGACTACAATAACTGAGGGAGATGCAAAAAATGGGTTTGTTGGACCTTAGAAAATTTCTAGCAAATGCAATTGTTAGGTGTAAATACAAACTCAACAACCTTTTTTGGCATCCTCCCAACATGTGTCAAAATTGGAGCTTTATACCATGACATAAAATACACATCAAAATATAATAAAAGGTGGATTTTTACTAGATGTAGTTGCAAATTATGTACTAGACATTAATGAAAAATGTAGAATCATACATAAGGAATGTGAATTTTTCAATAAAATACCTTGAATAGATGTTGTATCATGGAATTCCATGATTGTAGGTATGTAAAAAATAGATTTGGTAAGGATATTATAAAAATATTTGAAGTAATGAAGAACTTTGGAACATACCTTGATCATGCACGTTTCATTTTTGTGTTATCATCATGTAGTGATGTAGGTTTAGTGGATGATGGGTGTAAATACTTCAATGGAATAAGTGCCTCTTATAGTATTGCTCCTAAAATTGATTATTATGTCTTTATGGTTAACGTTATTGATCATTTTGGATGATATCTTGAGGAAACTCTAAAATTGATCACAAATATAATATTAATCAACTTTATGTGTGTCATTCACTATGGTTACAATTAGAAACACATATGGATTTAAAATGTGATTAGTTCTTTTTTTCCTATATGTATTCATAGGAAATGTGATGTAGAGATCATTTGTATTCTCATGCACTTAATCATTATCAAGACACTTCATTCCTACTACACCCTATTTCTAGAAATATTATCTCTAGGCTATATGACTCAAACAAGCAAAATATTAATTTTTCACTCTTAAATTCCCTTGTAAATAAAGTAACATGTTTCATTATCTCTCACCAGTTCCCTAACATCCTTCATAATGACCAATTACAAGATAAACTCAAACATTCTTACCTTTCTTCATCTTTACTTCAGTAGCTCCTTGAATTCTTAGCACATATCAAGCAAGATTTCTTGGTATTTTATCCTTTTCTGAATTATCACACCTTTTCCCCTATTCCTAAGGTATATTTTTTTATCTCAACCATAATCATGATTAGAAACAAATATTTGATTCGCCTCTTCAAAAATTTCCTAAAATTTCCCTTATAAAGCTCTCAAGAACAATGTGGATGGAACATTCATGGTTGGGATGATTGGTAAGCACCTAAAACAAAGTTAAAAAAAATTTAGCCACCCTTTATCCCCAATATTGCGTGGGATAAGTTTCAAAACCTAACTCTAAAACCTCTTCAACCAGTAACACTTTCCTCCTTCTTGCTCACTAGGTCTCAACTAGCCTTGTTTCTATGCATTTTCATCATAACTTTCATTATACCAAGATTCATGACACAACCAAGACATTTATAACTACCAATTTATCATTTCCTCCTTTAATAAAAGTTTCATTGACACCTTCTTTGGAAAATATTCCTAAAAAATCCTTTGACAGAGCTCTTCTTAGGTCTTCTTGCACTGTATCTGTCTATGGAGGTAAATTGTCAAGAATATCTTCAAATTTATCTGAAGAAAGTCTAAATTTATTTCAAAATACTTTAATAGACTATATGACCATGTTTTATACAAATTTGTAGACCTAAAATCAATGGTTTAAGGCTTTAACTCAATCTTCTCTAAAAAAATTCTAAATGTATCATTGCAATAGCCCGTGAATCTATAAAACTTTATAACTTTCTTGTTATTTGTTCTCAGGATCTTAAAATTTGAATGTAGGCTAGTTTCAACCTACTCCACCTTTTAAACTTGGATTTGGGTTCAAATGACCATTAAAATTATTAATCTCATCATACTTATTTCATGCAAGTCTGTGCAAGTAAGGTATTTAAGCTCAATCACTAATCAACTGAAAAAATTCCATACTATTAGAAAAAATGGAGGAAGATATAATTTATGAATTATAGATCCATGAATAAATAGTTGAGGATTATGGATTATAATGTGCAGACATTTAAAATATGTTTACATATGCATATAACAATCAACATATCATGAATAAAAGAAAATAACAATAGCTGAAAGTAAATGAGACAAGAGACACCAGATTTAAGTGGAGAAACCCGAAGGAAAAAACTCCAGTGAAAAATAATTGTCTTATATTAATAATTTATCAAAATTTCACCCAACACTTCCACTTCACTCCTTAGTCTCATAGTAAAAAGTAGCAGACTTCAGTCTCACTGTATAACAGCTCACATGAGTATCTTGAGCTTAGATCAATTGGTGTATGTGCTCATTAGTCTAGTAAGATCACCAAATAGCCCATTCCCATGAGGGATCATCCTATTTATATATGATGGGTGAGTGGTTATACCACTTCACTCTTTTCAAAGCTGTGAAGACTAACTAAGATTATTAAAAATAATATTTAAAGAAAGGGGCTATCTAATTGGCGGTCCACCAAATGGTATCCCCACTTGACATTAACACCCCAACACTCCCCCTTAATGTTAAGTGGGGAAAACAATTTTTTTTTTCCAAATTTACCTTTTTCTACAAAAGGATTTACAGATCCTTGAATCAGCAATAGTGATTTAGGCTAGCATGCAAACAAGGGAAATTAGCTGATCTTCTCATACAAAAATTCTTAAGAACAAGTGCTTTACATATGAAGACTTACATCATATCATGGAGCATTTTATAAACTAATACATACCCATAGTTAAATCTTCGTTGGAATTTATAAGTAACTTCACATAGAGTGACACATTTGCTTAATACAAAATGGAGGAAGTATTGGAAGTTTACAACAACTGTTAAAGGTTGGCATCATCATGAAAACTCCCCCTCAATGGAAACTCTGAGAGGCCCAACAAGGCACGAAACTTGAAAAACTTCATAGCACACAATGGTTTGGTGAAGATATCTGCAACTTGGTCTTCAGTGGAACATAACTTGAGATCATTATCACCATTGAGGACTTTCTCTCGAAAAAGTGCATATGAAATTCAATATGTTTGGTCCTTTGATGCTAAACTAGATTCTTTGCAAGAGCAATGCAACTCTGGCTATCACATAGAAGAATAATGTTCCCTTTGACACCCATGTGTAATTCATCTAATAGTATTTTCAGCCATATAACTTCTTTTGTAGCTTGTATAACACTTCTATACTCCGATTCAATAGAAGAGATAGACACTCTTGGTTACTTCTTGCTACTCCAAGTGATGACACCTACACACAACTTGAAAAGATATCCAAAAGTATACTTTCGATCTACAACATCACCAACATGATCAGAATCACAATAACCAAATAATTGTGCATCATTACAAGCATAATAAAAAAGGCCATAACTGACTATTCCTTTTTTTATATTTAAGAATTCTTTTTTCCATTTTCGAATGATACTCATAAGGTTCTTTCATAAATCTTGAAACTACTCCTACTACATAAGAAATATCAGGTCTAGTAATATTCAAATAAATTAGACTACCAACTAGCTGCATATACAGAGTAGGATCAAATTTAGCACAAGCTAGTTTAGGGTCTAACTTAACACAAAATTCAATCAGAATGGAAACAAGATTACAATAAATCATGTTAAATCTTCTAAGAAAATTCATATCTTACTGAAATTGAGATGCATCAATAGACTTATGATCTTGAAATATAATCATGCCAAGAAAATGATTTAATAAACCTAAATCAGTCATTTCAAAATGCTTCTTTAACCTTTATTTGATTGTAAAAATTAAATTTTTATCACTTCTAATAATCAAAATATCATCAAAATAAATAGCAATAATGATAATATGATTTTTATCAAACTTAACAAATAAATCATTATTATAATAATAGTTAGAAAAGTCAAGCTCCTGAGAGAACTTATTAATTTTAGCATACCAAGCTCTAGGAGCTTGTTTAAGACCATACAAAGACTTTTTAAGCTTATAGACATAAATTTCTTTACCAGGTTCTTCAAAACCTTTAGGCTAACTTATATAGATATCTTATTTTAAGTCACCATTTAAAAAAGTATTTTTAACATCCATTTGGTGAATCTCCTAACCATATTGGGCAGCTAATGCAAGAAGAACTCTTACAGTGCTCATCTTAGCAACAAGAGAAAAAGGTCTCAATATAGTCAATACCCGGTTTTTGAGTGAAACCATGAGCTACCAACCTTTCCTTGAACTTTTCAATCTCTCCTAAAGAGTTATATTTGATTTTGAACAACCACCTAGATCATATGATGCTTCTTGTAGAAGGAGGAGGGAATAGTTTCCAAGTTTCATTTTTGATTAAGGCATTGTATTCATCTTTCATAGCCTATAACCATATATCATCTTGAGATGATTCTTAAAAGGATTTTGGTTCTACCCCATAGAGGTTCATCAAGGCATGATAAGTATGTTCACTTCTAGTTAGCTTTCTAAGATTATCATATTGAGAGTTTTGAACAATACTTTGAGCCCATTTAGAAATCTTAGGTTGCAAGACATTTTGAGATGAATCCCCCTCAATATCCATCATATGTAGATTGGAATAATGGGCCTCTTTAACTTCTGTTTCCATGGGAGAAGAATTATTAGGTTCTATCTTCTAGAGCAGCAGAGGAGGGTTCATGAGGATCAAAAGAGAAAGTTCTCTCTAAGAATTGAACATTTATGTTTTCAATAATTTCATGCTTGAATGGATCATAAAGTTTCAATCCTTTAGTTTTATAGCCATAGCCAACAAAAATACAAGAAAAAAAGGTTGGATCAAGCTTCTTCCTTTTGTCTTTTGTAATGAAGATAGAAGCAGGACTACCAAATATTCTTCAGTGAAAAATATCTAGTTTTTCATTTGTCCAAACTTCATAAGGAGTAGCTTGATGAAGAGATTTAGTAGGTACTATTTTAATAATATAGACAACAATGTTGGTAGCTTCAACCCATAAGAACTTAGGTAGATTGGAAGCATGAATCATATTCCTAGCCATTTCAAAGACCACCATATTATTTCTTTCTGCAATGCCATTTTGCTGAGGTAAATAGGGATTATTCAAATCTCTTTGAATCCCAAATGACATACAAAACTCATAAAAAAAAATTCTAACATATTCACCTCCATTATTTGTCCTAATTATCTTAATTAGAAAATTAGAAAAAATTTCAACTAGAGCTTTAAATTCCTGAAACTTAGATAGGACATCAAACTTGTTCTTAATGAAATAAGACCAAGTCATTCTAGAGTAATCATTAATGAAACAAAAAACATATAAAACACCACTGAGAGAATGGAGCTCAAGTAGACCTCTCATGTCACTATGAATCAGTTCTAATAACTGAGAAGAATTTGAATCATGATGTTTGTGAAATGGTTGACAATGTTTCTTACCAAGTAGGAAAATTTCACAAGTTTCATGAACTGAATTTATATTTGGAAGACCAACAACAAGATTTAGTATAAACATATCATACAAGCTTTTGAAATTTGTATGACCAAGTCTTTCATGCCAAAGTTGAATATCATTCCTACAAGAGGAAGAAAATAAAGACTCAAACACAAAACCATAAAAGATATACAAGTCATTTTTCTAAATGCCAGAAGAAATAACATTTTAAAACTTATCTTTTACGTACCACTTATCTTGCAGTAAAAAACCTTTACATTTTTCTTTAGTTAGCTAAGAACAGGACAAAAGATTATTTTTCAATTGAGGAACATACAAGACAATCCTAATTACACCATTTGATAGCTTAACATTTCCACAACCTTCAGACCTAACGATTGGGTTATCTCCTAGATAAATATTTTCTTCACATTTAACTACATTTGAGAGGATACTAGGAGTACAAGTCATGTTCCTGAAAGCACCACTATAAATAATCCATTCATTGTCATTTGAAGCTGAAAGGACAGTATACAAGGCAATAGATTGCTTAGACACAATTTCTTGAGTTTGCTTTTGATTTTTTCTTATGATTATTAGGCTTGTTATTCTTAGCATTCTTTTTTTTAGTCTTCACCCTAAAATAAAACTCTTTATGCTTAAATTTTCCACACTTATTACAAGTTCCATTAGATTTGAATTTAAATTTTTTATTGTTCTTAGCAAAATTAGTCTTAGGATTTTATTTAAATCTAGATATGATATTATACTTCTAATTATGATTTTTTTTATTTCTATTATGAGAAAACTTATGATTATGTGAGAACAGGGCTTGAGAAAAATTCTCTTTTGAATCAAATTTCTTCACGACTCTCTCTTCTTGAGTCAATAAATAATACAAAGTGTTCAGATCAGGAAGATCATTTTCATTCTAATACTTAGAATTGAGGATTGAGATGTAGTTTTTGAAATTTTCATGAATATTAATCTGAATTATAAAGTACATAAGCTTATCTTGAAATAATTCACAGTTACAACCATATAATTGAGCTTTAATGTTGTTAATTTTAGCTAAATAATTGACAATTTTCTCATCCCCCTTCATGGGTGTTATAATCAGTTCTAAAATGAGTTTAATGATCTTATACAACCTACTACCTTCATGCATGGTTTCTAATGCTTCCATACATCTGAACGTGAGTCCATGTGACCTATATGCATTAAGAATTTGTAATAGGATGGATAGAGCTTCCTGAGATCTCTGAGAAAAATAACTATGGTTTTAGGGGTATCTTGTCTCCCTGTGGGACGTTTTTCTATACTAGTCACAAGATCCTAGAGCTTTCTAGCCATGAAATAAGCTTTTAAATGCACTCTCCAAATTCTATAATATGTTCTATTCAAGAGATGAGACTTGTTCAATGAAAAAATGGTAGAAATGATCATTTTTAATGCTCAAACGATAATGGAAACAAATACAGCTAAAAATCGAGTCAACAAAGCTAAATGGAGATAAAAAAAAAACTAGCTAGAAATCTTCTTATTAGTTATACAAATGCAAATATCTCAAATTTAATCAAAAAAGACTAGCTATGATTAATATTAAAATTGATTTAACAAAAATTATTCGGAGTCGAGCTACAGGAGCTCAATGAGTTGTTTAGCAACTTGATGGGGCAAGCTACTTAACAAATAAAAACAAGAGAGGCATGTGTCGGATTTAAAGTAGATCCTCAGGTGGATGTGAAAACTTTAAAAATTAAATTTAATGCCTTTTTGGGTCCACAACAAAAAACAAATAAACACACATCAAAGACTATAACAAGACTGACAACAATAAAAAATAAATACACATGCCGCTTTTCAATTAGCTCATATTTCGCAATGCAATGAATAAGGAAAAAGACAATTAATTTAAAAAAATAGTATATACATGTCTTAAATTAATTAGATCACTTTTTTACACTCTGACACAATGCAAAATCAAAGTCAATAAAAAAACCTCAATCAAATGATGCCACTTGTCTAAAATTTAATGACTAAAGGTTGACACTTGGGAGTTTTGCCAAACCTTTTTTTTTAAATTGCCTTAGGCAGACTTAAGGTCCGTGAAAGGTATAAGACAGGTGTCACAATTAAGTGGCTAAGTCAAATAAAAAAACTAACACCCTGACACTGGAAAAGGATGACACAATTACAAGATTAATATACGTGTCAAAAAACAATTGGTTCGTGCTTCACAAAACTAATAAAGACTAAGCCAAAAAAAAGATACGTGGAGCCTTTTAAATGGATCATTTTTTGCAAGAATGAAAAATATTGAAAAATGTGAAAAGGTGGCTAATTCTAATTGGATAACTACTGTCACAAATGAATGAATGAAAAATGCAAAATATGGAGAAATTTTATTGCCTCGGATTTTGTAAATCTGACAAATGCGAAATAAAAAAACTTGGAGTAATTTTATTGGTTTACACTTCACATATGACACAAACAAGTTAAAAAAAGGTATGACAACATGGAGACACACATAAATCCCTTATTAGCTCACATTTCATAATTGAAAAATAGACAAACAATATGACTGACAAAGCGAAGAAAGATGGAGCCTTCTGATTGGCTCAGGCTTCACAAAGAGAGAAATGCCTATTTAGAAGACTGACAATGCGAAGCTAGCTTGAGAAAAATGATTGTCTCGAGCTTCACAGCAAAAAGAACTTCACAAAAAAGAAAATACTCAAATAAGACTAATAGAGCAAAGCCAGATGTCACAAAATTATTGGCCCAACCTTTGCAAAGAAAAATCTTTGCAGAAAAATTAAAGATCTAATCAGAAATATGTTAGACTGAAGCCACTTGCCACTATAAGAGTGGATACGTCTTTGCAAACATGAAAAAAGACAATGAATCTATTTGGAGAAATTATATTAATCCAAGCTTCGCAAAACTGATAAGAACTTAATATAAAATGAAAAAGTGAAGCCAGATGGCGTAAAATGATTAGATCGAGCTTTGCATATGCAGATCTAGCGAAAAATAAAGATTTAAAAAGTGAAATGGATTTTAACACTCTGAATTAACTGGATCTAAAGAGATATTTTGGATCCACAATCAGAACATGACCCAAACGGTTATAAACGACACGAAAACTTAAAATAATCTCACAAATGAAGGATTTAAACCAAAAATTACTAAAACAAGATTCAGAAGTAAATATCAAGCATATAATAGCTCAAACATGATCTAAGCAGTCCATTAACCAATATTTAACCAATATTTTAAAAAATATTTATGTGGGAATTGGAAATTTAAACCTGGTTAGCTTGAAGTTTTTGGCTGAATTTTTAGGGTTTCGTAGATCAAACGGTCTTTAAGCTTCTTCACTTTTGCAAGCCAGAAAACATCCAGATCTAGCTTTGCACACACATAATCACCATCTCTAATACCATGTTAGAAAAAATGCAGGAAGATATAATTAAATAATTATAGATCCATGAATAAACAATTGAGAATTATAGTTTATAATGTGGAGACATTAAACAAATGTTTATATATGTATATAACAATTAACATATCATGAATGAAAGTAAATAATAATAGCTGAAAGGAAATGAGACAAGAGACACTAGATTTAAGTGGAGAAACACGAAGGAATAAAATCCACTAAAAAAGCATTGTCTTATATTAATAATTTATCAAACTTTCACCCAACACTTCTACTTCACTCCTCGATCTCACAGTAAATAGTAGAAAACTTTTGTCTCACTGTATAACAACTCACACGAGTAGGTTGAGATTAGATCAATTATTCTATATGATCGTTAGTCCAATAAGATCACCAAGTAGCCTAGTCCCGTGAGGGATCATCCTATTTATATAGGATGGGTGAACGGTTATACCACTTCAATCTTTTCAAACCTGTGAAGATCGACTAAGATTATTAAAAATAATCTATAAGACAACGGGCTGTCTAAGTGGTGATCTACCAAATGGTATCCCCACTTGACATTAACACCCCAACACATACAATCTAGAGGCTTCACATTTTTTTGGTGTTATGACTATAGTAAAAAAATTAATGTCCATTTGACATTCTTATAGCCCTCCAAGAAATGTTAAGAACTATTCATGCATCAAGCAAACTAAAAATTAAACACAATCATGTTTTCATGTAGATTTCTCAAAACATGCAATGAGGAATAACAGGGTTTCTATCCTTGCAACCATGGAAAAATCATTTCTCTACCTATTAACATGATATTATCATAGTGAAAACCTCTTTAATAAGGCCCCCAAGCCATCACAATCAAGTTTTCTTGTAAAAACACATTTCTAGGATCTCGCATAGTCCATTCATTAGGTCTCAAATAAGGAACATAACATGCAATACCACACTTTCATAATCTATTCATTGAATTCCAAACATTCTCTAAAATATCATACCATATACTTATTAGTCCTTGAATCACATGCACTCAAAACTCATAGTTTTCCACTGAAATGACAAATTTCAATATAAAATCAGAGTTATATACATATATTACTATATTTTGTAGCAAAATCCTTCTCCTCTCCACTTATCCTCAAGGATTCTTTCTTTTTCTTACTCTCTCTCACCTTCCTCAAAAGTTTTATTCTTTTTTTTCTCTCCCTCATCCATTTGAATCTTCTTCTTTTAATGGAACTTCTTCTTGAAAACTAACTAACGTCTATGCTTTCAATGCCCATTTATAGCCAAATTAGGAATATTACAACATTTTGTGTATATTTAATGACTCTTATACCACTTAGGACTTATGACAACCCTCAAACATTATTTAAACCCATAAAAAATACTTTTAACATCTTGAAAAGCCACATTGGCTCTTTCACATGATTTATAATTTTGAATTGCAAAATGGAGGGAAAACTATAATTTTGAATATTTAAACTTTTAACTCCACCTAAACCTCCTAACACACTCACTTTGACCTCTTAAACCATGAAAAATGAGAAATTTGAAACTTTTGTGACCTTTTGATGATTCCCCTCCATCATACTCCCAAGGTGGAGAAAAGTAACCTTGTAATTTTGTGTTGAAAACCTGTAAATTTATTCCTTTTGAGGATTCTTGAGATTCCTTGAATGTTCTTTCTTTTTCTTCAGTTCCCACATTTTTATTTCTTACAAATAAGACCGCATGGATTCCATTTTTGGTTCTTTATCCTTGCATGTGTTTCCAATTTTCTTATTTTTTTCTTGATTTTCTTCCTCATCTTCTCTATCTTCAATCCTTTATCAGTTGTACCTACAAAAAAAATATGACAACAATAAAAATGTAATTTTCTTCATGAATCATGATGTTTTCCATCTCTTTATGGCTCTTGAACACCTTATTTGCATTGCTTTCTTTGTTCAAATTTATTGAAAGCTGCCCATTCTCTTCATTTTTCCTCTTTCACCATCTTTACCAACCTCGTCAATTGTTTCTTCATCTAATAGACCTTTCCCTCAGTCCAAAAGTACCTCCTCATATGCTTCTTCACTCTTACTTTCATCTTTCTCTTCTTTCTCTTCACTATCTTCATCTTTCTTGACCTCTTCTTTCCTTGAGGCCTTTACAACCTCTTCATCTTTCTTTTTATCTCAATTATTTCTTATATATATCTTAAACTTCTTTATCATGTGCCTTCTTGGGCACTATACCTCTCTTGTTTCCACCAAATTGCAAAAACCTATCTAAGACCTCTTCATCACCTTCTTTATCTACTCTATATCTATGACCTATTATTTCACTTTGCTTTTTCTCATCTTATTTCACCTTCATACACACTGTTATGGTTCTCATCAAGAATATCTTATATTCTACCATCATAATCATCTTTCCTAAACTGATTTCCTTCTTTTCAACACATGGTTTACACAAATCTTCATCATACACAAGACTATCATATTTACTTTCTTCTTCTTCTTTGATATTCACAATCAAGAAATATTTATTTTGTAATTGAATTTGGTTACACACCTCATGGATAGGATAATATTATGTTGTCGCACTTTTTTCATGCAAATGTGTAACAAGAAAATTTACAATTTTTGAGCATGACAACAATACCCCCATGTAAACATTTACAAGTTTCACATATCCAAGACATCTGAGGTCTACCCATCCTCAGCACTGGTCTTACCCAATTAGTCCAAAGACCTCCCAATGGATGTTAACTTAGTCCCATAGGTGAATTAAGAAATTCAATTCAATCCCCTTAGGTGATTTTAGGATTTCTTGAAGAATGCAAGTTTTGGACAGTGTTGGGAAGGGCTACCATAGGCCTTCTCAGGAAAAATACAAACCCCTAGAGTGGAAAAAGAGAGAGAAATCCAACATGGAGATGAATTGAAGGTATAATAACATCAAGCAATTTATTTTATAAGATTCAAGGAATATTTGGAGGAGTTGGGGCATATTCATCAAGAATAGGGTTCACAGGCCTAGGCAGTGCACAAGGCCAAAATAGCTACTGAGCTTTGGGAAGTGATTTTGGGAGCTCTAGAAAGAGTTAGGACCTAAAAACAACATCTTTGGAAATGGAATTCAAAGATCTAAAAGAGTTTGAAATAATATTTTTCACAACACTTTGGAACAACAAGTTTATATCCAATTTTTCCAATGCTAGGCTAGGGAGCCAGAATTTTTTTTTGATTTTTCATAACATAAATGGAAGAATAAAGACTTGATACCCTAACCATTGGATTTAGGATGCATTTCTCAATCAATTACATATAAAAATTTTCTAGTTATCCTTAAGGTGAGCTTCTAGCAATTAGTCAAATTTTGAAGAGGACATGTGTCAGCTCCAAGAGCTTGGAGAATTTTGATGTCCCTTTTGTCCCTTTTTTTCCCTACCTAGAAAATAAAATGTTTCCAATCCTATTTTTCCCTCTAGTCACCCATGGAATCTTCTCCATCACCAATTTATCCCCCAAGTGCTTGTCAGAGCCTATCCCATCAATCATTCAGATCGTGACACCTGGCGTAACCTCGTGCAATGGGAAAAATGATGACCCTTTTGCCCCTTTGGAAAAGGAACACGAGGGACATGAAAATGTTCCCAGCCCCTTATGGCCCTTAGGTCATCAATGTGACCCTCTAAAGTGCAAGTTTCAGCCCCATGAGCTAGTTGGAGCCAAATGCACAACCGTAGGATGCCTGCCAAGTATCGCATGGAGGCGCGATGTGCAAACACCGATGACCCTTTCATCCCTTAAGCTTAAGGGAAATAAAGGAGATGAAAATTATCACATCCCCAGGTATGCCTCTTAGTCCTTCATATGACTGATTTTCAGCTCCCAGGTGTGTCCCGCAAGATTTTTTTAGCCCAAATGCTCAACCGTTGGATTTTTGACAAGTGTCACATGGAGGCGCGATGTCTAATTTGATGTCCCTTTCATATCTTAAGCTTAAGGGACATGAGGGACATAAAAATTCACCCCACTCCTAGTATGAATTTTTAAATTTCTTTAAAGCTGGCACTTAGCTTTATTTCCCTCCATTTCATCTCCCCACAGCTCTACATCATATTGGCAATCTGTCAGTTTTTCTCTAGACATCCAAACCGCCATTACTTCTTTGAACTAGCTCTACCATTGACACCAAATCCTCCACTCAGTGAAAATACATAGATTTCAAAGGAAGTATTGATTCAAAGAGTCACAAAAATGAAGAATGAAGAAGAAGAAGAACAAATAAATTCATCTAAAAATCCTTGTTGCCATGAGACAAATAATTTAATGTATCTTACAAACCAGTGCACGAATTGAAAAACCATTTTTTTCTGCATTCTTCATTTCTTGAGGCCACAAAAAACTCAGCAATAGATCTCCCTTCCACAACATATATTGTTCACAACAATGAAATCTCCCTCTTGGCACAACGAAGACAAAAGCCAGATTTCATGTCAAACTAGAAATCGGTTTGAAGAGAAAATTCACCAGTGGAGCAAGAAAAAAAACCCATATAAAAAAATATCATTTTTTTCACAATCAGAGGAAAAAACTAGAGCTGAAATTTTCAATTGCTATTAATGGCTATCATGTCTGTGGTTTCCGCCAGGTGGAAAATTTGAAATTTTAAAATCTCATGAACCAGTGATCGGGTAATCCTAAAATTTCAGTGGGGTCATATTGGGTAGAAACCTGTATTAAAAAAATTCTTTCCACCATGAACTAACCAGCAATAGCACACTTAATAAAAATAGTAGGCCTTATACATAGGAGACTGTTGTTTTGGGTAAGTCACCAACTAAAGGACCTCCATAGGAGATTGTGAACACAGAAGAGGTATCGTAGGCAAATATCATCAAAAGGGTCATCACGGTTTAGAATTGACACTTACTAAAAATATTAAGTGGCCTCACAAGTACCTACTAAAAATAACAAACTGGTCTATAAGGTAAGGTGAACTTGGGGAGAAAGAATAATTCAAGTTGTCACATCCAGTCAAGGTCTGAAAGAGTAGAATATCCACACTTACTAAAAATAGTAATTCATTCCAGAAGGTGAATTTCACCAAAATGATCATTTTGAGAGTTTAGAATTCAAATTGGTAGCCGCAGTTAGAGTTTGGAGAGTAATTTTCACACTTACTAAAAATAGTAAGTGTTGAGGAACCATGAAGTAAAAATGGATAGGACAGAAGCCGACAAAACCTTTCACTTCGGAGTATGAGATAAAAGAAAGTGATGTCTCATATATGAACATCAATGATCTAAAGGTTCACATGACTGCTAAGGAAAGAGCGAATATCGAGGATAAAGTATTCACAAGTGGGTTTTTCGTAGCTATGGGACACCCCATGTCTGTAAAAAGAATTGAGTTAGTCTTGGCCTTCTCACACCACTTTGAGCCTAAAATTTTAACAATCTAAGCCAAAAATGGCACGAAAATGGTGGACATTAATCCTAGAAGCATCTCACTCTATTTATAGATTCCAACTTAACCTAACATGGTCATCATGAAAAAGGAGAAGTCCATACACTAGTGGGAAAATACGTATGCATACATGTAAGGGATTGCACTAGGATCATAGATGAAGACAGGAAGAAAATCCTCAAGGATGCCGAATTTTTTTTTTGAGATGCAAGTTTCAAGAAGGCTATTTAGATAAAATCACTCTCCTTAATAGGGTGATGGAAGAGGTAAACATGAGGGACTTCCAAGATTGGATGGCCCTTTTAATCTTAACAGTGACTGAAGGAAATAAAATTATTTATTGGGGGCAGATAATTAGTGACAATTTGCATCATCAAATGCTTCAAGTGCCCATGACAAAGAAGTTCCACATGAATTCTTATTTTTTAAATTTTCTTGCTAGCTTGATATTGTTTAAAGGATTCAAAATCACATAGAAAATTTCTGCCAAGGTGCTCACATTCAAGAATCTCCCGTAGTTAGTAATGGAGGAAAGTCATAGGAGCTTAAAATGTGTGAATGATGCATTCAAGATGTACATGGTACAAACTTTAGAGGGTGATATAGAGGTAATGATGTCACCACAAATGAAATACCTAATAAAAATTATGGCCCCTAGTTCATACAATTCTTGACTTTCTCTTACTTGCGAGTCTCTGACTTCGACCAAGCTCCCCTAAGGTTTCCTAAGTACCTTAGCAACAAAATTGTATTATTTAAGCTCTGTACGTAAACAACAGACTCAAGAGTAAGAAAAAGAAATTGATCTCACACCCCATCTCTCTTGGGGTGTTTATATGTGATAATGTGAATGATGCATATCATCTGGAGGATTCCTTTATGCATTTCACTCTTCATTCCTACACTTTCACGCCCAATTTCAACATTCAAGATGACCCTAACTCTTTCCATATCCCATACTTGTGCTACGATCCTCAAGTAGAAGACTATTGGGCCAATTGTGTTAATGAATTTAAAGTATGGGAGAAGGATCATATGAGGATGATAGTTAATAACATGAAGAAATTCTGGTTCTCTTAGTATGAATATATTCTGTAAGATGATGGGAGGAAAATGTATCATCCTTAGTATGTGGTGATCAAGCTTTCCCCATTACCTCAAATCAATTGGCATGTTTGCGAGTCATAGAATATAAAGGATTGAACTGAGAAGGTGGTCAAGAGAATGAGGGATTGGTTCCAGAGAAAGAGATCCATGATCATCTAATCATGAGGTACTCCTACAATTTAGAAACAAGCTTCTCTACAGTCATTGTCAAAAGTTGTGGAAGTTACTTCAAGTTAAGGACACTCTAGACTTACTCCTACAATTTAGAAACAAGCTTCTCTACAGTCATTGTCAAAAGTTGTGGAAGTTACTTCAAGTTAAGGACACTCTAGACTAAGTTAAAAATGAAAATCCGCAGAATTATAGACTTATTCTCATGAAAATTCACCAAAGAGAGCTAAGAAAGAAGAAGCTTTAGTTGAAATAATGCAAGGGGAAAAACTAGTTGTAGAAATGCAAGAAGAATATCTAGTGGCAGAAACACAAACAGGGGAAGAGCATGCAGTTCAAAAACTAGTCTTCAAACCACCACAAAAGGCCTCACCACTTGTACATACTACTACCTCCCCCATCCAAGATGTGCCTCCTCTTCCAGAGAAGGGAACAATTAATGCACTTGTCGTAGAGCCTAAGTCTGATGAAATTTTCCCATGGATGCAAGAAATAATATCACTTGATACTTGAATTGTTCAACAAGTGGTGGCCCTTGATTTATCAGCAATTGCCTCATTAGCTAAGGTAAAGAAAATCAATCTCACACACATGGCCTCAAAATTCTAAAGTGGAGAAATAAGTAATAAATATATTAAAGTATCCTAACTGAAGGTGATCAATCTAGTGGATGAAATACCATCTAATTATGAGATGATCAAAATTCAACTAGGGTTGACTACTCATGAAGGGGATTTACATATGTATCTGCAGTCTTCTGCTCGTATGGTGGTAAGGAATAAATAATATAAGAATAAGATTGACGAGATAAAATAATAGGTGTGAACTCTTTAATCCTATGTGCAACATCTGGTAGATCTAAATGCCACAGAAATCCCAATCAAAGAAGTTGTACCCATCAACAGCTTCAATCTAGATTTTATCAAGAGGAAACATGAGGTCTTGATGTAGGGGTGAGATAATAATGAATGGATCATTTCAATTTCTGAAAAGGGAAAGTCAGTGCTCCAAGAGGTAGTTAAAATTTTCACCTACATGTGAGTAGCTGCAAACAGGAAGCAGGTTCTCAGAGAAGATTTAGAGAAAGAAAGGGACCACTGGGATCCTCTAGGTCATGTGGTGAATGATTGATGCAACCTAGAATTTACCATATAACACCCTAGATGCGCCAGCACATCACTCAGCCTAGATTGATCACTCACTCGAAGCACACAAAGGTACCAGGTCCCTCTTTGTGGTTGCTATAGTAGGATGTTAGCGTGATGAAGGAACAAACATATAGATCCATAACTAACCCATCATTCTACAATGCATGCCATATTTAGATCTATGAAAGAAAAAAATTAAACAATAATCATGATTGAATCAAGAACATGCACTACTCAATTACACATAGGAATGACACCTAGATTTAGACAATAACTTCCATCTATTACTAAACACTGAAGATCCTTACAATAATGACATTCTATACCAATGTGCGCATGGATCTGATACAATAATCCATTCATATGCACATATCTCTTTATGCTTACCTCTTAAACTCTTCATATACATATATATCTCTCATCTCTCTCTCTCACAGATAATTCACTACATATATATAGGGTGGGGACTTTCCCTTCACCACTTATCTATTCCAAAAATAGGTTGCATGCTATTAATAGCCACACGTCGTTTGTAGGCATAGCCACACATGCAAGTGTGTTATATATAGACCTCTTATAGTTAACTAAAGTGAAAATCCTATTCTTATCTTGTCTCCATGAAAAATGATTCGATCTGATCCTCCAAAGATAGACAATGTGTGGTGCACACGTCTCTACGTTGTTGGTTTGTTCCGCACACCCTCTTCTAAAAATAGGTCTTCATGATCAAAATCAGCTAAGTCCTGAATGCTAAAAATTTTCTCCACTGGTGCATTCTTCCCCATTCATGCCCTTAAACTTGGTCTATTTTCCCACACTAACTTCTTTTATGAGTTATGTCAATTGTTCTCTAATCTACATTACCCCACACTAATCTCATTGTCGCCCTGACAATGGGTATCTCCAAAAATTGAAGTAAATAATAGAAGAATGGAAAGAATAAGAATGAAAGAATGTAGATGAGTAAAGAATTTTTATGAGG
The DNA here is from genome assembly GCA_019776745.2 of Taxus chinensis. Taxonomy (NCBI): domain Eukaryota; kingdom Viridiplantae; phylum Streptophyta; class Pinopsida; order Cupressales; family Taxaceae; genus Taxus; species Taxus chinensis. Next base: position 751,378,233 of record CM034149.1, read on the forward strand.
AAACCTCCTCTGTATCAATTTGAAGTATCAACTCTGGATACTCCTCCTTTATTCCATCCTCCATAACCTGTCATTCAGTGAGTGCTTGTTCTACTTTTTCTAGAATTTCCACAACAATGGACTCCAATTCATCCCTCACAATCTCCCCTTGTTCATTTTGCAGAACCAACACAATGCTAGACATTTAGGTCATTCTTCCTTCTAGAAGATCCATCTTCTACGCAATGATATTCCCAAGCTATTCCAGCTGAGTCTTGTGTGGCTCTTGTGCTATTGCCAAGGCCTCACACTTCTTCTTAACCATTGATAATATTTCTGTGCAGTCCAGTGTTTCATCCTTCATTGCTCTTTGGACCTCATTATTTTCTTCTAGGGCTTTTATGTTGATAAGCACCTTTAGAGCTATGCAGATATTCAAAGCTTTCTCTACTTTCTTCAATACTTCTTGTAACACTTGCAATAGCCCTTTATAGGATGCAATATTTTGCATCACTGAAGATTTCTCTCGTTCTACCTCTTTTTTTGAATTCCTTAGCACTGGCATGCACAGAGATTCATCTTCAAGTACCAGGTCCACCAACTTTCCTACATAATGTATCACTGAGGAAAACGTCTGTGGTACCTTGGTCTTCAAGTATGTCCTAGCTCTTATGACATTGTCTCCAATCTCCTTTGCAATGCTGATAAATACTTCGTTCTTCTTTTGTGCTAAGTCCCTCTCTTTCATTATGCATGCTATCTCTTCCTCCTCAATGACCACATTCTTCCTTCATTTTTCATCTACTGCATCTACCTTCCTGGGTGCCATTTTTACCTTACAATCGTCTCTTCTTTAACTCTGAAATTTACAAATCAAACCCTAGCTCAATTCAATTATGCCCTAGGTGGAAACTTCGTGCCCTAACTCCTCTCTGTCACCTTGCTTCACTCAAACCCTTCACCACCGGGGACACAAGATTCTTTTCACACATATTTTTTTGTCATGCTTGGTTTCACACCCTTTACACCTTTACCCAATCACTTGGCTCTTCACACTTAGCTCTTTCCTTAAATACTCTTAGTCACAATGGTAAAAATGAATTTTCATTTGATCCTTATATATTTTTTCAAATTTTGATGTATTTATTACTCCTTCACCTACCAAATATCATCTCATTCATTGACCAAATTCGTTCATTATGTGTGGTACATCTTCGCGCCCTATCTATAACCTTCTAGTGTGCCTTCCTACCCTCTAGTCACAAAATTCTCTTCAGCGCAGGCCCTTGCACCTGAGTACCTCGTCACTATACCTTCTCCTAGTAGTTATCATGGCCTCAACTTAACTCATGTTATATTGTCCTTTCATTCATCTCCATCCTTGGTCACTTTTGCGAAGAAATATTCTTTTAACTTAAAGCACACCCGTAACAGCTTATTGAAAGGAATGATAACTAGATCGTGCCAAGCCAAGAACACAGATGATAATTAAACATTACGATCAATAAGATGAAAGTAATTTTCTAAAATAAATTTACATAAACCTTTGCAAACAAATGAGTAGCAATATCATATATTATTATGGAACTCAATGCAATACATTGAGAATGAGCCGTGCTTAAATAGGAAAGGAATAACAATCTAAGAACCAGTCAAGGTCATAGATCAAGTCATAAATCAAGGAAATAACTAGTCATCAAAGAACTATTCAAGACCATAGATTTAGGAGAGATCTAGACATCAAGGATGTAGTTAATACCATAGATCAAGGAAAGAACTATACCTAACAACTAGATAATATCTCCTAATATCTAAATAAGATAAAATAAATATCCACACACATAAGTGGGTGAGGATAAATAAAATAAAGGTAAATAAAGTACCTAGGTGAACATGAGCTAAGGTAAATACCTACTCTAACATCCCCCCTCAAGTGAAACTAGGGGCCAAAATAGAAGTGGCATGTCCATATTATGAGTCCTGACCACTAGGCCTGATGAGGTACTCATGTACAATAAATGGGAAAAAAGGGACACCGCAAACTACCCAAAACTAGTAACAACAAAGTAAAGAGAGTAAAGACCCACTCCAAGGCATCCCAAGAATATCGGCTCAAAAAAATCATATAATTCTGAAGAAGTTTTGTGTGTACTATGGTCTGAATCCACTTCTCGATGACAAAACTCAAAAACAACTGACACTAAGTTTCACTAGAATAGCTCCATACAAGGAGATTGTTAACAGAGTGATGTTGAAAGTGCAAAAAAAACACCAAACATAATTTGATCAACTACTACAAATAGGTGTGCAACAATCCAAGAATAATAACCAAAACAACAAGGCAAGGACACAAACTCTAGAGTGTCATGATCCAAGAAAAGCCAAGGTAACAAGGCAAGGTCACGAAACCTGAAGAAGCAGGATCAACACCACACCCTTTCATACTGTTGAATGGGTGGAGTGACATTACAAATCTATATGAGTTGTCAAAACAACTACTCAAACACTGACAAACTAACACTGGGCTCCACCAGAATAGCTCCCCCACAAGAGAGACTGTCAACATGCCAAAAGTGTCAAAAATACAGATACAAAATCTCTTAACAAACAAGAGAGATACACTACACCTGTTAAAGAAAAATGCTCAAAACAAGAAGCATCACAATGCATAAGGTATAGAAAGTGGAGCAAGAGGCTGAATGGTGGAGGAGCCACACCTGTAGAGTCCTTTTAACGAATTCCTATGTCACCTCCACGAGTGGTCAGATATCCACCCCAAATCAACACGGATGGATGAAGAAGATGCCTGCATATGACTTGGTGCAAAATTCACAATGGGTGCATGCAAAATAACATCAGAATGTGTGTCAGGTTGATCATGTCTGACAACTGAAATCTCAGGTTTCTCAAGCCTGAGTGAAGGTGCAGAACTCATGTGTTTCTCATGATCCTCAGAAAGAGTTGAGAAAACAAAAAAAGAAGCTTTGTCAATGTGTGATCCCAATGAAGTATCTGCTCGAAAAATAATGTCATGACTAGAATTCTACTTAACATGTGGAATAGAGGAAACAATACCGTGTGAATGTCTGCCAATGACTCAGCTAGTGAGACCCATAGAATGGAGCATGCGAGATCTGAATGTAGTGGTATGCTTCTCAAAAAGGCCATGCAGCTGAACAAAAGTAGGATACACAACATGTAGTAATGTAATATGCATAGATGTGGAAGAGCATGCATTAACAAGCCTCACAGGTCTATGAGCATTAAGAGTAGGAATAGAAAGACTGACAGATCAATGTCAGTGGGTTTAGGAGAAATAGCTGCAAGTGGAATAGGAGCATAGATATGGCTGTCCACAATATGATGGTGATGTTGTAGGCTAGCAAGTTTGTTCTGTAAGAAGTGTATTATTGTATCCTTATCGTGAATAAGTGATTGTAGAAGAGAATTTAGCTTCTTGAGTGATCTATTTTCTTCCAAAAATTTTACAATATCCTCTTGAAGTCCACATACTTCAGAGAAAAGCATATCATTCTCAGAATCCATGATAGGTACAAATGACAACTCCCAAAAATTTAGGACGTTGGGCTCAGCCGAAATTACATCCACAATTGATTACAACACTCCTCCATGTTTGACACTTTATAATTATAGTGCAATTCTCAAAATAAATAACTCCAATGGAAAGAGCATGAAAAAACAAGCACTTTTGTAAAAAATGACACTCACAACCGAGTTACCGATCAAAAGATACAAGCTTTTTAATATTTTGCTCTATTATTTATTTTAGTTGCCACTGAAACAAAATAAATTGTTGTTGCCTTCACCACACAAATAAAATTAAAGAGCGCTAAATTTAAGCACCTACTAGTAGGAATCACAATCTTTAAGCCCTCATATGACCATGCCATATGACCAAGGGCTAAAGATTTTAAAAGCCAAGAACACAGATGCTAATCAAACATCATGATCAAACTAAGATGAAAGTAATTTGTTAGAATAACTGTACATAAACCTTTGCAAGCAAATGAGTAGCAATACCATATATTATTATGGAACTCAATGTAATACATTGAAAGTAATTCACCAAAATAACTTTACATAAACCTTTGCAAACAAATTCAATATCATATATTATTATGGAACTCAATGCAATACATTGAGAATTGGCCTTGCTTAAATAGGCAAGGAATAACAATCTGAGAACCAGTCAAGGTCATAGATCAAGCCATATATCAAGGAAATAACTAGTCATCAAAGAACTAGTCAAGACCATAGATTTAAGAGAGAACTAGACACCAAGATCTAGTCAATACCATAGATCAAGGAAAGAACTATACCTAACAACTAGATAATATCTTCTAATATCTAAATAAGATAAAATAAATATCCACACACATAAATGGGTGAGGATAAATACAATAAAGGTAAATAAAGTACCTATGTGAACATGAGCTAAGGTAAATACCTACTCTAACACATAATAGATAGTAACTCGATGAGTTATTATGACCTATTATCAGAAACTATTAACTATTGTGAAAACAATACTTTTTAACGTGTCATTAAGAAAGACTTAGTTACTTTCTCTAAGGTAACCTATGAATATAATAAATGCGAGCATAATGTCCCGTCATCTTCTTACTAGTATCTAGCTTCGTGCAAACTTAGGATGGCTACAAGAATGGTAGTGAAGACGTAATTATGGTAATCATTATGTGGTCCCTGTCTCTCCCATATGGCTACAAGAAGGGTAGTGAACTCAAGTAGTGTAAAGGAAGTAAGGAACATACCTATGAGAAATTTAGAGAAGCTATGTTGGATAAATACGAGTATAATAATATGTATCATGGAAAACCATGGATCAACATCTTGATCCATGTGGTGTAAATAGAGATAGCGAGTCATGATAAGGAGCACTATGGAGAGATATGACGATTTGATTCGGATAATTTGGAGATTTTTACTTTGTTTGTGAAGTGGAGATTGGGGGAAGGGAGTGATCAATTCCCAACCTGATTTTATATGTTATTCAAATAATTGAAGGATTTGGGCGTCCTTTTTGCTAGAGGAAGAGCGTTAGGGAGAAGTCTATTTTTACTCTCTAACGATGACTGCATTCTTGAGAGGTCTAACAGCTGCAGTCGGTATAAAGACCCAATTTAGTTCCATTTTGATCCACTTCAATCCATATAAGTATGTGTGTTTAAATGGCTTCCAAGTTAGGTCATCTATAAGTGATAAAATTATAGCTCCCAAGTTAGGTCATATGGGAGGAGTGATAAAATGTGCTTATTGTATTGGTTGATGATAGAAAATTCACTGATTGATTGATTTGATTGAAGTAGAATACTCATAGACATATTTTTCACTTTTTGTCCCTAGATTAGGTCATTAGGGGTGAATGAATTTGAAGTGATTAGTAGAATATTCAAAGAAATTTTTGCTTGTTGCCATCAGCTTAAGTCATTAGGGGGAATGGTTTTTACATGATAGAATGTACTAGAATAATGAATAGATTTAATTGTTCATTTGATTGAATAGTATCAGAGAAATAATTTCCGTAGTGGTATGCCAAGATTATCAATTGATTGTGTAAGAACCAAAGATGGGTCGTGAAGTTATCCCAATTGTATGCCCCACCTTTTGGAAAAAGGGTGAGGAGTAGTGATATTGAGTACTGAGCCAAAAGTAAATATGTGATGATGAAAAAGTGATCCAACAATAAGATAGAAGATGTGTATAAGATTATTCGAAGATCGGTGAAACCTATGCGAGGGTAGAATATAGTGTTATGATATGTGTATGATGTCATAATAGAAGAAATTATAAACCGAGTGATATAAAGGGGGATGAAAATGGAGTAACAAAGATCAATATATGAGTGAAACCATATGCCAAGTACTAGTTTGAAAGGTTAGCGTAAATAGTAACTATAGGTGAAAGTTAATATATATAGTAGGAGTAAAAAATTGAATAGTAACTTTATTTGAATTTCAATTGAGTTAAAAACTAAGCTCTGGACTTACGAAGATGTTGCAGATTAGCGAATTGAGGATGAATACGTTCAATAGGATGGTGGAGTTCATAACAGTGCACACTACTAATGAGTTGGTACGTATGTGTATTTTTGGAAAAATGTGCCAGTTTTTCAAATTTTGGAAAAATTTTGGTTTTTGAATTTCTAGGAATTTCATACCCAGGTGGCAGTAGCTAGGGTGTATATTTCCTTTGAGACAGTAGCACCCAGTTCGAGGCACTAGATTCCTACCCCCATGTGCTAGATTCCTTCTCCTGTGTGCTTTAGTCCTTAGAGAGTTGATTTCCTGTGTAACCTGTAGTTTTTATTTTGTGATGAATGTATATGGTTTTGGAAATTAGTTTTGGATAGATATGAGGTGCTAATGTTGATATTTTGGTTGTATTTTTGTTGCGCAATAAGATATTCATTCAAGGGAGTTATGTGGAGGTTGACACTTAAGTACATTTTTAAATTTATAGTTTTTCAATGGTGAGTGGGATGTTCTAGACCATGTTGGGATGTGACACATAGAGATACCAGGGGAGGTGCCCCATAACATGCCCATGATTATAGCTTTATGTGAGAGATGGTGTGAAAATACATGCACATTTTGGTTACCTACAGGAGAGATGACCTTGACCCTAGAGGATGTGTATCACATATTACGATTTCAGGTAGTGGGGGAGAGGGTACATGTTATGGTAGTGGAGGATATTACGAGGTAGATGTGGGAATCCATACGGTATTTCAAAAGGACACAGGTACATACAAAGACCCGTATTATCCTGGATGCCATTTTTGATATTAGGTGTTCCATGATTGTGGAAGTTCATTATAACTGTCATTGCTTCCTCAATGGTAGTAGAGGGTGGTGGTATATGCATCTTGTATAAGATGAATTATATGTGTTAGTGTATCGAGGAGCACGGTATGAGGTTCTCTTGTGTGAGATGTGTATTGGCCCACTTATATAGGAGCTTATACAGGTTTTTGCATGAGGATCATGGGGGTGGCCTTAGAGCCACTGCATTGCTACATACCTAGGCTTATCAGCATATTACTATATTGAGGCCACTTGGTGCGCCATAGACATAGTGGTCTAGGCCAGAGATATTTTCTACAAGATGGGTAGGCATCCAGAGTAGAAAGATGGAAATTACGACCAATAGAGACATGCTAGATTGGATGGGGCCAAGGGCCTTGATATGGAGGCCATATAGATAATATGGTGGATTATTCAAGGATGCAGTTGAGTTGAGATATATTCATCGTATTATGTGGTTAGAGGATCACTTTCGAATAAGTTATTTCAGGAAGAGAAAGTATTATGTAGTTTAGAATGGCTTAAGATGTTCACCTAGATCCATATGTGTGGTTGAGGGCCATTAGAGAACCGAGGTAGCTAGGTTCAAGACCAAGTCCAATAAGAGCACAACTAGTGCATCAAGGTCTAGATGAGATTGATGTGACCATTGAGCCAATAGATGTGGATGATTTGGGTTGTACTCAAGCATATACTAATTGGAGGGCCACTCATAGGTGGGTATTATTGTTCCCTATGATGGTAGATGTGGCGGGTGGGCCACCAGAAGGAGGTGGAGGAGAGGATTTTTCCTTTTATGGAGATTTGTGGTAGTGGCATGAGCCAAATGTGAGTATGAGTTGTTATTGTTTGTGATTTTGTGTTTTGGTTTTGTGTCGTGGTATACATATTAATGAATGTAGTGTTGTATTGTTGTAGGTGACGTGTATTGGATGTTAATTGTTGATACCTCAATCTGCATGTTGACATGAAATTTACCACCTGATGTGCTCACGGGAGGTGGGCTATTGGAGTGAGTAGATGTGATTGTGGGTGAGCATGCTCATTTATTTGAGCTAGTGGCGGTATCAATGGCCACCTGTACTATCTTTTTGGGTGAGCATGATGAGGCACGAGTGGATATGGAGTGAGCAAGAGGTGTCATTGGAGGTGGAGATTTAGATCAGGATATATTTGCTAGCTTTATGGATTTACAGTGCCAGTATGCAACATAGATAGCGGAGCTCACTTTGGCATAGAGTCGTTTAGAGAGATATATGAGACACGATCAATGACATAGATTGAGTGGAGAAGCATCTAGTTCTAGAGATCCTATAATTTTGTATAGTGATAGTGATGATGATGTATGATGTATTGATTATACATTATATATGATGTATCGAGGTGTGGGGGCTTTCCCCCTAGTGATTATATTTTTGAAACTATGATTTTGGCTTATATATAGAGATGGGTGGTTTTGGGTCTATTGGATTGTGTTATTGATGTGTAAGGTGATGTTGGTCACTCCTATATTGATCTATGATGTGTAATTGTAGATTTTGATTTGTATCGCGTAATAGAAAAAATAAATGATGATATATAGCATGTGATAGATAGATGTATGTGATAGTGATAACATGAATGAATCATAGTAGGATGATGGTAGTAAAATGATATATGACTAAGTGTGGATTGAAAATAATGTATAGATTCATTCTAAAATGTGATGAAGAGGGGGAAAGAAGAGTGATGCCCCCAACATATATGTAAAAATTGAAAACAAAGTTCATTTATATAAGACCCCTCAAAAATTAAGAATGAACCATAAAATAAGAGTGTGTCATTGGGAAATGGTGTGATAGTGCATGTGAGAAAGATAGAACATGAAACACGGTGCATATGTTAGAATTTGAGGAATCTAATAAATGTAGATTTAATCAACTTAAATATTACATAATGTTAGGATAACTATTTAAATAAAAATTACACCATAACATAAGTAAATAAAGAAATACTTACAGGAAATAAATAACACAGGTGAAACAATATTTATAGTGGAAAACACCAATAGGATAAAAACCACTTTGAAAATAACCTTTTACTTCAGAGAACTTATTTTACATCCAGTAAGATCACCTCCTCATTTGAAACCCTATTTACCAAGGGTAAAACCAAATCACTTGATTTGCACACCTTTGATATATTTTCTGAATATATCAAATGAGGACCTAAAGTCTTTTTTATATAAGGTGATTGGGTATGTCTCTCGACCCACCTTTTCAACCTAAAATGGTTGAAATATACACATAGGTTTATAATATTTAATATTAGAAATATAATTATTTCATGATATTAAATATTTAACCTAAAATATATACCTAGGGTAGCATATTTAATAATATAAATATAAATATTTCATATTATTAAATATTAACCTATATATTAGTGATAGACCCATATACATTAAGGGTTGGCCAGACCACATAATCATTAAGTTCCAACACTCCCCCTTAATGTTAAGTGGTATAACATAAAATATGCCAATAGATTACCTACCCGTGGTACACTACAGGATTTACAATCCTTAAACCATAAAGGTTTTGGGCTATCATATCGATTGAAGGAATTATAAAACTTTCATCATACTCGATTTACCTTTTGGTACAAAAGGATTTAGAATCCCAAAGATCGTCCCATGATTAGTGGCTAAGTATGATTTGTGAGTTTTACATGTTCTCACAAGTTCTCATAAAAGGCTATTGAACCCAAGCATATAGGATCCTTTTACAACCAATGACCTCCTTAACAATATGCTTATAGTGGATGTTTACCAATTAACTCAATAGCACTAAAGAGTTTACTAAAGACCGCTTTTAAGATCTTTCTACACTTCTTTTTAAAAATAAGTCAAGGAGGTATACATGCCCGAAGGTCTTTTTACACTTTTCTAAAGGTCTTTTACAAATACCCGAAGGTCTTTTTACAAAAAATAAGTTCCATTAGGAGGTGACATTTTCATGCACACTCCCCCTCAATGGTAACTCTGACAATCTAAGTTTTTCACGAAAGTGACAAAACTTTGCAGCACTCAGGGATTTTGTGAAGATGTCAGCAACATGCTCTTCAATCAACATAAACTTGATATTTATCTCATCACTGCAACTTCTCATGGGTGAAGTGTATATGTATCTCAATGTTCTTTGTCCTATGATGTTAAACTGGATTCTTAATCAAGAGTAATACAACTTTGACCACCACATAGAAGATAAATACTTCATTTAGCTTCCATGTGTATCTCTACCACAGTCGTTGCAACCACATGGCTTCTTTACTTCTTCCATTGTACTTCTCTACCTTAGTAGAAAAAATGGAGACAGTTGATTGTATTTTTTGTTCCAAGTAAATGTTCCTACACCAAAAAACTTGAACACATATCTAGTATATTTTATAACACAACATCAGTAAGGTTAGAATCACAAAATCCATATAAGATAGCATTTTCATTCTTATTATAATGCAACCCATAATTGATTGTTCCTTTCAAATATCTAAAAATTCTTTTTACATGATTCCAATTATCTCTAAAAAAGTTTCCTGCATAAACCTTGAAGTAATTCCTTTTGTATAGAAAATATCTGATCTAGTTATAGTTAGATAAATTAAACTATCAACTAACAACGTATATAAAATAAGATCAACCTTTTTCATATGCAGATTTATGATCAATATTTATTCCAACTTCCATTGAAGTAGAAAATGATTTACAATCAATCATAAGAAACTTTTTCAATAAAATGGTTGCATATTGTGTTTTGAAAAATAACAATAGAATGAAATATAATCATACAAATAACATGATGTGAGAGACCTAGCTCATTCATTTCAAATTACTGCTTCAATTTCTTTTTAATCCTATGAATTAAATCAGAATTGTGACAAGACATAAGAAAATCAACATATATACATATAATGATTATATGTAAGTCTTATTACTTAATGAATATATTATTGTTAGAAGAACAATTAACAAAACCTAACAGTTTAAAGAAGGAAACAATTTTTCACATACCAAGCTCTAAGAGCTTATTTTAAACCATACAAGGATTTCTCAACTTACAAACATAGTTTTCTTTACCAGTTTCTTCAAATCCTTTAGGTTGAAACATGTAAATTTCTTCTTTTAAATCGCAATTCAAAAAAGTATTTTTCTTATCTATTTGGTGGATTTCCCACCCAAATTGAGTGACAATTACAAATAAGGCCCTAACAGTACTTATTTTAGTTACAAAAAATGTCTTAACATAATCAATACCAAGTTTCTAGGTGAAACCTCTAGCAATAAGTCTAGTTTTATGTTTGTTAATACTACCATCAACATTATATTTTACTTTGTATATCCACCTAGACCCTTTAATACTTCACGGCTCAAGTTCATACAAGGTAATTAAGTATGGTACATATAATGGCTTCTGGTCATTTTCCTAAGGTTAATAGGATTTGAGTTTTCTAACATAGATTGAGCCCAATTTAATTTCTTATCTAGGAAGATAAGAGTTTCAGAAACATCTATAGCATCAAAAAATCATCATGACCATTTACTAAATCAGAATCAAAACCATTATTTAGAAGTATTTAATGAAGTAAATTCAAGAGAAGAAGACATCACATGTAAACATTTCACTAAACTATATCTAGAAATTTTATATAAGATTCGATAATTAACATGGCATAACCTTTCATGCCATAGTTTTGAATTATTCAAACTCTGCGATATAAAACAAGATGCAGAAGAGAAATCATAAAAAATATATAGATTATTTATTTGAATTCTTTCAGCTATTATACTCTCATTACTATCTGTGATATAATAAGTATCTTTCATGCATGGATTCTAGTTGTGTCCATACCTCTTTTGGATGTTCCATATTACCAATGTGTAGAAGGTACTCATCATTCACATTGCATAGAAAGAACATCTTACATTCGTTGTAAGAATCCATTCATGTCATCTACAATTTCTTGATGACCGGTGGAAGCAACCTCAGATCCAGAAATAATCGTACAGAGTTTCTTCTCCATAAATTCTATTTTGACCTAAATGTTGTTGTTGGTTTCATTCAAGATATGGGTTTTGTCAAGATAGAAATAGTTGGATTCTTAAACCTGTAAAACATACTCCATTATAATATACAATGTACCACTAAGTTAGATACATATTTATCAATAAAAACAACACTTTTAATAGAATTAGATCTAAATTTTACATATCTAAAGAAATTATTTGATCGTAACTAGTTTTGTCATTACAATACATACTAATTAACCTCCCATGATCAAAATATTTCTGACCATATAGAAGTGAAGAAGAGACCCCTAAGAATGCATAACAACTTCAAATTTTTGAAAAAATTAATGTAGACAAAAATCCGGCCAGCTTAAATTTAACGTCTAAATGACCATCATAATGACTTATTTTTTGGTTTATCGTGACAGTCATTTGACCATCAATTTTAACACACTTAAAGTTTCCTGGAACATACAAGAGTAAATTTGACATCTAAATTACCGGCATATTGTCTTATGTTTGGTCTACTATGAGGGTCATTTGACCGTTAAATTTAATGAAGCCAAAACTTGTGTATTTTCAGAATGTGAAATTCTAGAATTTCTTCTTCTATATAATATTAGGGAGTTTATATTTTAACACATTATAATAACCTATTATAATTTATAATGTAAAAATATATACAGTCTTTTATAAAAAAATAATGTATATAATTTATAGAATGAAAATAAAAAACAACATATAGTTCATAAAAATTATAAAATATAGTATATTGTTTTTATATTAAAAACACATAACCCTTATTAAAGAGGTTTAAAAGACATAGACCAAGTTAAAATAATTTTACCAGGTGCAAGTAGATTTATGAGAGTATAGATTAACCTGCATATTTTACAGAGGGGACAAGTAATTTCACCGACCAATGAAATTAATAGAAATCTTTATTTTCATTAACCTTGACTCCTTCCTTTATTTACTCTTAATTTTACCTCGCACACATTTAAAAGTATGAAAATATTGAAAAATATTTTATATAATTCCTGCAAGCTAAAAACTTCAAAACTTTTATGTGGCTATAACAACTAATATTTTAATAAATATTTACCACACTTCACGTGGGCCACCAATAAACTAGCCCCCGTTTTTTAATTCTCCATTTATACTTGAGATATTATCTCATTTTATTCTCCACTCCTACTCTTATATAAAAGAAAACCTTTAAATAAGTTTATTTATATAGTTTTTATAAACTATAAGATCTAAATGAATGGGGCCGCCCCGTTATATGGATAATATAAATGGTTAGGGACACATGTCAGGTTTTATTTAATAAGTATCAAGATTTAAAAAGTAATCCCTTCATAGTCAAGAAATAAACACGGGTCCCCTTACTTAAAAATAAGCACTTTAGGTTTTTTTAAAACATATATAAACCAAATCTAATAAAAATTATATTTTAAGTAGTTTAAAATAACCATATATATATATATATATATATATATATATATATATATATATATATATATATATATATATATATGATTCAAACTTAGTTTTGTTTCTTTTTCTTAACTATATATGCTTAGATTTATAAGTTAAGTTTAAATATGATTTAAACTTAGGCTTGGAATATGGTTTTTGACTCTTCCCTTAATCCCATGTAATTTTAATATAGTTTAAGGCTTTTAATATATAGTTTTTTTTCAAAACTATATAAATTTTAATATGATGTTTATATAAATTATTATATAAACCTTATTCTATATTATATTATATTTTAATTTAAAAATAATAATATAGTTATCAAATTATATAGGATATAGTTATAGATTAACTATAAACTATAGTTTTTCAAAACAAATCTTTTTAGAGGGGACCAAAGAACACGGGTGTGAATTTACCTTCCGAAATATTTAACCTGCAAATATTTGAAATTATAGAAAACATGAAAATTATTTCATATAGTAATAAATCCTTTATTTTTCTATATGTGATATTTGAAGCCCCTTTCACCTGTGCACACATCAATCTCCAAACAAACATTAATTTCATATAATTTACAAAATGTAAATGAAATTAAGAATCATATCATATTACATCTCCCCCAATATAATTAGGGATTTAAAATTGAAAAACCTTAAAATTTTCACCGAGAGTTTAATTACACAAATGTAATGCCAAAATAAATTGGGGAAAAAAAAGAAGGGGACCAAATACTTTTAAATATCCTTTCAGGTTGATTGAAAAAACCCATACAAATTAAATAAATAAAATACAAAATATTTGATCTTAATTTATTTAATTTACCTCGCTCTAATACCATGTTAGAATTTGAAGATTCTAATAAATACGGATTTAATCAACTTACATATTACATAATGTTACAATAAATATTTAAATAAAGATTACATCATAACATAAGTAAATACTTACAGGAAATAAATAACACAGGTGACACAGTATTTATAGTGGAAAACTCCAATAGGGTAAAAACTACTTTGAAAATAACCTTTTATTTTAGAGAACTTATTTTACATTCAGTAAGATCACCTCCTCATTTAAAACCCTATTTACCAAGGGTAAAACTAAATCACTTGATTTACACACCTTTGATATATTTCTCGAATATATCAAATGAGGACGTAAAATCCTTTTTATATAAGGTGATCGGGTATGTCTCTCGACCCACATTTTCAACCTAAAATAGTTGACACATACACCTAGGTTTATAATATTTAATATTAGAAATATAATCATTTCATGATATTAAATATTTAACCTAAAGTATATACCTATGTTAACATATTTAATAATAGAAATATAAATATTTCATATTATTAAATATTAACCTATATATTAGTGATGGACCCATATACATTAAGGGTTGGCCAGACCACTTAATCATTATGTTCGAACAACATATATAGTGAGTGATGTGAGGTTATTATTGTATTTTTGAAATGAATGATAAACAGATTGTTCCAAGACGTAAAGATCTTAGATGATCATAACAAATCACGTTTGACAAGTTGAAAGGAATTTATTCGAATAACATTATAACAGGATTTGCAAAAAAATGAACGACAATATCATATATTATTTTGGAACTAACTTGAGTATAATGATAATGGGTCTTGCTTATATAGGTAAGGAGGATCAATCTAAGAACCATTCAAGGTCATAGATCAAGCCATAAATCAAGGAAAGAACTAGTTATCAAAGAACTAGTCAATACCATACCATAGATTTATGAAAGAATTGGTTATCAAATAAATAGTCAAGACCATAGATTTAAGAAATAACTAGTCATCACAACTAGATAATATCTAAATAAAATAAAATAAATATCCACACATAAGTGGGTAAGGATAAATAATATATAAGGTAAATAAAGTACCTAGGTGAACACGAGCTAAGATAAATACCTACTCTAACACCCTTCCTTAAGTGAAGCTAGGATCCAAAAATAAAAGTGACATATCCATAATATGACTACCAGAAACTAGGCCCGATAAGGTACCCATGTATAATAACTGGAAAAAAGAGACACTGCAAGGAACCCAAAACTAGTAATAACAAAGTATGAGAGTAAAAACCCACTGCAAGGCATCCCAAGAATCTCACCTCAAAAAATCATACAATGCTCAATAATTTTGGTGTGCACTATGGTTTGAATCCAGTGCTCAATTATAAAACTAAAAAACAAATGACATTGGGCTTCACTATAATAGCTCCATACAAGGAAATTGTCAATGGAGTGATGTTGAAAGTGCAAAAAAAATAAACATAAGTCGATCAACTAATACAAATAGGTGTGTAAAAATCCAAGAACAATAATCAAGGTAGAAAGGAAAGGACACAAGATCCAAATAAATATGTGTGTCATAATCCAACAAAATTCAAGGTAACAGGGCAAGGACACAAAACCTAAAAAAAGAATAATCAACACCACACCCTCTCATATTGTTAAATGGGTGGAGTGACACTACAAATATGTATAAGTTGTCAAAAAAACTACTTGAAAACTAACAAACTAACACTGGGCTTCACCATAATAGCTTCACCACAAGAGAGACTATTAACATGCCAAAAAATGTTGAAAATACAAATATAAAATCTCTCAACAAACAAGAGAGATACACTACACGTGCTAAAGAAAATTTTTCAAAACAAGGTGCATTACAATGCATAAGGTATATAAAGTGGAGCAAGAGGCTGAATAGTGGAGGATCCACGCCTGTAGAGTCCTCTCAATGAATTTTCATATTGTTTTTAGGAGTGATTATATATTCACCCCAAATCAACGCAGATAGATGAAGAAGATTCCTGCATATGACTTGGTATAAAATACACAATAGGTTCATGCAAAGGAACATCAGAATGTGTGTTAGGTTGATCACGTTTGACATCTAAAATCTCAAGTTTCTCAATCCTAAGTGAAGGTGCAAAACTCATTTGTAGCTCATGATCCTTGGAAAGAGTTGAGCAAACAAAATAGGAGCTTTGTCAATGTGTGATCCCAATGAAGTACTTTCTTGAAAACCAATTCCATGATGAGAATTTGACTTAACATATGGAATAGGGGAAGTAATACCATGTGAATGTTTGTTAATACCTCCACCAGTGAAACCCATAGAACAAAGCATGTGAGAATTGAATGCAGTGGTATGTTTCTCAAAAGAGCCATGAATGTGAGGAAAAGTAGGATACACAACATATGTTACTACCATAGGCACAAACATGGAAGAACATACAGTAACAACCCTAATAGGATTAGGAGCATCAAGAGTAGGAGTAGGCTCAAAAACTGAAAAATCAAGGTTAGTGGGTATAGGAGAAACAACTACAAATGGACAAGGAGCAAGGATATGAGAGTCCATAATATGATGACGATGCTACAGGCTAGAAAATTTTTTCTGTAGGGAGTGTATGAGATCATCTTTTTCATGATAGGGTTTTTGTCGAAGATAATTTCACATCTTGAGTGATTTATTTTCTTTGGAAAATTTAACTAGGTCCTTCTGAATCAAACTAATTTCAGAGAAGATCATCTCATTCTTAGACTGTAAAGAAAATATATCAAAGCATGAATCCATGATAACAAATAACGTAACAGGACGTTGGGCTCATTTGAAAATTCATCTGTGTGTGAGTACAACACCCCCAAATGTTGGAACTTTATAATTGAGTGTATGTTAAAAACATAACATTTTAATTTTTTAGTTAGTTTCTTAAAATGAACTGTTCCATTGGAACAAGCACGAAATTCAAATGCTTTTGAAATAAACGACACTCAAATCCTAGTTACCAATAAAAAGATATAAGCTTTTCGAATTTATGCTATAATATTTATTTTAAAAATATAAAATGCCCAACACTCTCCAATTTGCTTTTCTGGGAAAAAATACTAGTTTTATATATGTAAAATAGGATGAAGAAAACAAACCGAGAAAACCTTGTTTTGGAACTTTTTTCCCCATGGGGTTTTTTTTAAAATCCTCTAATCTTCGAAAAAAATTCCAAGATCTTAAAATCCTCACAAAATATGAACTTTGCAAATAAAAAATTAGAATAGAATGCGTAAAACCCAAAAAAATATAGAAATGGTTTTTCTTGCAATTTTTTTACCACTGGCATAGATTTCCCCATGTCACAATTTCTAAGATTTCAACATCTTCGTCAAATAGGAACTTGGAAAAGTGGAAGAAAACTACCCATTACCGAATGCAAAAAAACCCAAAAACTATTTTTTTGGACTTTTTTACTTCTCCAACATTTTTCTCAAACAATATTTCTAATATTTCCATATCTTTTTCAAATAAGAACTCTACAAAGAAAAATTAAAAACTCAGGTACTCAATGCAAAAAACTGAAAAATTGTTTATTCTAGACTTTTTTACTTCTTTGGCACTGATTTCTTCTCTGACACAAATTTCTAAGCATATTTATACGTATCTGAGTCCTCTTTTTCAAAACCAAAACAAATTGTCTCCCTTCTATGGTTTTTCCACCTTCCAAATCCAACAGAGCCCTCCATTTTGAGTGAAAAATTGAAATTGTAACAAAGTACTAACAAATTACAAAATATATGAAAATAAGTAAACCCTTTCTTATAAAAAAACTTACATATGGATGTCTACATCATCTACCCGCTCTGATACCATAAAAGGAATGATAAATAGATTGTTCCAAGCCGTGAAGATCTCAGATGGTCATAACATGCAACATTTGAAAAGTTGAAAGGAATTAATTAGAATAACCTTATAAAAGGATTTTCAAAAAAAAAAAACAACAATATCATATATTATAATGGAACTCACTTGAGTACAATGAGAATGGTCCTTACTTATATAGGTAAGGAGGATGATTCTAAGAACCAGTCAAAGCCATCGATCAAGCCATAAATCAAGGAAAAAAACTAGTCACCAAAGAACTATTCAAGACCATAGTTTTTAGGAAAGAATTAGTCATCAAAGAACTAGTCAAGACCATAGATTTAGAAAAGAAATAGTCATCACAACTTGATAATATCTTCCTAATATCTAAATAAAATAAAATAAAATAAATATCCACACATAAGTGGGTGAGGATAAATAAAATAGTAGGTAAATAAAGTACCTAGGTGAACATGAGCTAAGGTAAATACCTACTCTAACAATGTCTCCATCAATAGTCATGTAAGAACGTTAAAAATATGAGTGCATTGTCTGAAAATGAGGTGATCACAAAAAATTTCACTCACCAAAGATGGAGAAGCTGGTGAGGCACAGTGGAAGTATGTGAAATGGTAGCAGCCTGAGTGTAAGAACCAAACTAAATTTTTGAAATAGTAGCAGCAATGAATGGAGATGTGGTAACAAGAAATGGAGATGTTGATGACTTAGGCAGCCAATGATAATAAGTAGCATCGTGTGATGAATGAGATGATGTAGTAATGGATAAACTAGGTAGAGGAAATGAATGAAGAATTACTGTTATCACCGAATCACGAAACCCTCTGATTTGCACAAGTGTGTATGTTTGAGCTCACGGTGTGACTGGGGTAACATGGGTACTATCTCCAAGTTGTGGGACTTGCTACCTGAGATAGACCTTGAGAGAAAGTTGGTTCTTCTTCCTAATCCTAGTATAAACTAACTCTATTGAGATGAAGCTACTAACTATCTCTATCCTATAATTTCCAAGGGACCAGGGAAAGAGAAATAACATACAAATGAAGGAAAACTACACTAGAGAGGTGATGCACAAAAACAAGGGAATGAGGACAATCTCCAATGTCTGAAAGTAGAAGCAAAATACAGATCAAAGAGGGTGATGATAGTTCTCCATAGTCTAACAACAACATTCACAACATATTTTTTATGTATACAAAATAATAATAGATCCATGTAAGAGCACAAAGTAGACACAAACTTCTGCAATAAGATTAGAGAGGCACAGAGAATGCAAACAAACATAACAAGGGAAGATATATCCACAAAATTACATCTATTGCTTCTTTAATATACACAGTCCAAACTATTACAAAGATAATACCTAAATCACTATGCAAGGAGTCCACTATAAAGGCATACAACACATTGGCTTCACAAAACTAAAATGACAGAGTTTTTCTACTCAAACTATCCTCCTCTAGAATGAACCCAACACATCAATTTATAGAATTTTGATAGGAGAGAGAGAGGGGGGATGTAATTCCTGAAATTCCCTTTCCCCATCAATTGAAAGTTAGGATAAATGAGTGTGGTTAGTGGTTTTTGACATATAGAAGTAATCTCGAGGTTCCCCATAACTTGCAGCAGTGAAGAATGATTGGCCATGCTCATTAAATGCTTATCCAACCACTTTTCAACAACCAAATAGAACTAAGCTTGTTTTCCTTAAACATCACCATCAATTCCTATATTTCTTGATTTATGTGTGTTTTTCTCAGAACCACAATTCCAATGAGACCAATTTTGTGAAAATCCGTTGAAAATTGCTCAATTTATGACCCTCTAAGTGTGAGCATCTATTTTGAGTTTGTCAAGGATTTCTTACATTTTACGGGAATGAACATTTAAATTTTTAGAGATGAATATGTTTCTTTTATTTTCACACACCTACCATTACTAAATATAAAAATATAGTTTTTTGGCGTAGATGATGTCGAGAGCTTTCCGAAAAGTCCAATTTTGTCAAAATCGAAGCTCCGGATCAAAAGTTATGCCCATTTGATGTTTAGGGTCGAAGTGTTCCATGCGGGATCTCATAATCTACAATAGTGGCCTTTTAGCCCCCTTTACTTTGATATGTAAGTAATGCGGGTTTTCAAAGAACTCATGACACTAGGGTACAAGGGCCACTTGGGCATCTAAACTTTGCTTCATCCGTGATGCACTCTGTCTCCTTAATGTGTGGCAATTTTGCCTCTACGGGGAACACATGTCCCCTGCAATACTTGGACCACCCCGGGCCCCCAAAATTCCATGTTTTCTATAATAAATTGGATCCAATTTCATTCCTTTGTAAATCAGGTAAAATTGGCTTTTTTGGGGAACTTGTGGCCCAATGGAACTTGTGCCGCTTGGGCCGCGAACTTCAGCATTTTCCACAATACATTGAATTCGCTTCAATTCCTTTGCAAATCAAGTAAATCAGGATTTTGGGGAACTCATGGCCCAATGGAAATTGTGTTTCCTAGGCAATGGGGACCCAATTTATCCATGAATCATTGTTTCCTTATCATTTCAGACTCAAGTTGAGGATGAGGAACCCTAGTTCAATCTGCAGTTGTTCCACCTGCAGCCCTGAGACCCGCAATACAATAAAATAGGCCTTTTCCCTATTTCTCTAAAAAATTAGAAAATTTTCACTAACTCCTTATATTTTTCTTGAATAGAAAAGTAACAGGGTGCCTCCAAACTCTATTCTTTTTGTGTTTTCACCATTTCTACCTGTTCAAATTTAAATAAATTATGCAAGTTATCAAAATTCACCTTGGGGTAAATTTTGGATAACAAGGACCTTAGGTGGTGGATGAGAAGTAACCTTAGAAGTAGGTGATGGAGACAAGTGAACTAAAGTGGAAGCATGCTTATGCAGAATAGGGTATAAAGACTACTTACGAGAGCGAGGGCCAAATTAAATGACACCTTGATCTTTGAGTTGTTGTAATTTATCATGTAGAACATAACGGTCATTTTATCGATCGCCATTGATGCAGTGAAAATTGCACTATGGATGATCGCGTTAGCGATGTAAATGATGAGGAGGATGGTGTTGATTAGATGACAAGTAAATTAAGCACTTTTCTAGTAAAGTACACAACAAATCATGAGGCTTGGAAGGATATGAAAATTGTAATGGTTCATGAGTAGACGCGGAAGGAGTCTTTTATGGAGACCTAGATGGAGGATGTTGACATGGTGGAAGATTTGGAACATGCTTGTGAGGTGGAGGATATGGGGACCGAGGAGGATGCTCAACTGATGGAAGAGGAGAAGGAGCCTTAGAATAAGAAGTAGAAGTAATAGAGGGAGGATCTATAACATGTGAAACAATCAAGTCCTTTTCTAGATCGATAACTCTATAGCATAAAAGTGTAAATGATTCACATGTATCATATTGTACTTGTTATTTAAATGCAGGAATTAAGCCTTGATACAATATATATTGTTTTTCTAAATCAATTGGATGAAATAATAATTGATGCATGAAATAATTGAAGCGTAAGATGTAGTCTAATATAGGTCTAGTATTTCCTTGATGAAGGTTAGGCAAGCAATCATGAGTGATTCTAGGACCATTGTCAAGCATGAATCTCCTAAAAAAAGCATCTTACATGTCATAATATGTGATAATAGACCCAAAAGTTAAATGCGTATACCATTGTAAAGCATCATCGACAAGGATATGGTGAAAGGATTTGAGTACTAATCGATCATTAGAATAGGAAGCCATAGCTAAACCATAATGCTTGAGATGTAAGTAAGGATTTCCTATTCCATCAAAGCAAGTGAAAGTAGGCATGAAAAGTTCCTTAGGAAAATCTAAATTATGAATTTTTTTAGGAATAGGATTTCCATGAAGAGAATTATTATCAATAAACACATAATAGGTTTTACTTTTTGGAGTGCGAGTTTGGACTTGATATTGCAATTGGCCAACAACATGCATGAGTGATAAGATATCATATGATGGAATGGTAGGTGAAAGAAGGGGCATATTGAGTGGTTGAACCTTACCATTATGAGTTATCATTAAAACTGTAAAGGAGTAGTTGATGTAGAAGGAGGTGCAAAATATGGAGACTCAAGAGGAGTGCAAGGTAGAACCTCTGGCGAGACTATGAGAGGTGCACTAATATAAGGAATATAAATATGAGGTGAAGAACATTGAGGCTCATTACCAATGCTATATGTGGACTCAAGAGTGACAATGAGAGGATAATAATCATCATGCATGACATTAGAAACAATCTCAAAAGTAGAAGAAAGCGAGGCATAAATTCACATTAAGCAGTGTGGAAAGAAGGAACATTTTGACTAATATGATCATGATCAGAAATAGAATCTATGTCACTATCACCCAATTTTTTTCAAGCAATCAATTCTTCTAAACTATCATTAGCATATAAATAAGTAGAAGAGATAACATGAGATACATCATTAAAATTACTAGAAACATTATGAGATAAAGCATTAAATTCATCTTGACTATGAGTAGAAATAATGTCATGTACATGTCCATTTACATTTTTAGAAATAAAATTGTTCGTATCTATTGTAGAAAACATATCACCAAGAATATAGTCTATAACATTAGCATGTATGTCAACAACAAATGAATAATCTACAACAATATGAGATCCTATTGAATAGCAAGGATAACATCACATGAATTTTTTTCAGGTGTAACTACACGATTACCATATTCATTTAGAGTAGTAGAGGGAATTTGAGTTTGGTGAGAGAGGAGATTTCTTTGAACTTTGTTATCAGTTTGAACACATCGATAAAGTTCAATAACCTCAGCCAAAATAGCCTCATCATCAAGGATAGGGTTCACACTTTCATTAGACATAGCTTGCCTAGGATAAGAAGATTTATTCTTAGCCATAAAGACCCTAGGTTAATGAGTTTGACTATGGGCAGGTTCACCAAAATGATTTAACAAATTTGGTATCAAATATAAATTGCAGTGTCATGAACAATCAAAAAATTCTACAATACAAGTATATGAGCTAATAAAATAGAAACCTTAAGTGCAATAAAGAAGGAATAATGACTTAGTTGATATTTTATAAATCCCAAAGCATTTGATACTAGAAAAATAGTAAATAGATATAACATATTGTCACAATGCTGTACAGGGAATTGCAAATATGTCAGAGGTGGCTGGACCAAGGTGCCTGGGTTAGTATTGTAACACCTGGGCACTAGGATCTCTATTTGGGCACCAAGGTCTGCTCAGAACCTTAGGAATTGATTTCCACATGGTTGTAAGGTTTTAGTTAATCTTCTCTTCCTATCACTAGTATGTCACATCAAATTAGTAGATGTCACCTATAACTTGTAATGAATAAATGACCTACAAAACCCCAAAACGCATCAAATCCTAGAAATAAAATAATGTAAATGAGGGGTCAAACTGTCCTCAGTTGTAAAACAAGTGAATTTGGGACTAATTGATTCACTACATCTCATACCCAATGTATTTTTATGTGATTATGTGTGCAATAGTGTCCTTAGGTTTCCCTCACACTAATGACACCAAGATAGTGAGATACAACTAGATAGAATGAAAAATGTGTGGATAGAACAAAAGAAACCCCTCATATACAGTGTATGCAGATATAAGAAGCCTCAAGAATGCATTCATTTTATATGTAGATAACGCTTGATAGTTTTCAACGGGCTCAATAATTGTATATATGATGTGTATATTAGGGATCTCTTATTCAAATTGCAACACTAGTAACATGAAATGCCGACTAAGACCTCAAGATAAGGGTAAGATAACTGAAAAGACTGATCTCAAATGTCAAGATAAAAAGAAGAAATAAGCAGAACATGAGTGCCCATATCTAGACACAAGTACCTGGGTGCTAGTGTCTAGACTAGGCACTAGTGTCCTATAGAAAATGATGACAAATGTGAAAAGACTGAGAGACATGGATCCCTGTGAATTGACAAGAAATAAGTGTGGGAATGAAAAATATATAAAAAGAGACAGATAACAGAGAAATACAAAATAATACAATGAAAACAAAAGGGGACGAATAGGGGGATGTGTTACTAGTGCTTAATTTTCTCACCCAAGATCCATATATATAACATCATACTTGCTGACATAGTAATGTAGAAGTAAGTGTTTGATTTTGTGTCTATAATATGCTACAGGCTCACAATGACCTTGATCCTAAGGAAATATTTTTTGTCAACATGAAGTCTTGAAAAGAAAGATAATGTAGAATGAGAAGTTGCAAAATGTGATAAGGTTATCTCAAAAAATGTGTGTTCATTCAAGAGATGACATGTATCTAAATAGTAGGCTACATGACTACAGAGAATTTTTCAACAGATATGAAGTGGGTATAAGGTTCATCAAGTTTGTGTAGTGATACATGATGGGCTATAGATCTATTCATGGGCTTCTAAGCTAGCATGTTTCATAAAATTTTTGAGTATGGAGGTTATTTCTCTATGTTAAGTGCCTCAAGTCAATAAATGAAGTGAAAACCTTAAGGTTTGGTTGTGTATTCCAAGAATTATGCAAGTATGGTGAACAAATATGGGATCAAGGTCTTCACAAAGTATTACACTGTGAAAAGTGGTCTAAGTTTTTGTCAAGGAAACAAGTGTGAATTTAAGTAGAAAATGTGTATTCCTTAGCTAATATAAATCTTGTCAAATATTTCTATAGGTTCATGAGTGCCACTTAGTTTGAAAATTTTCTAGGATATTTTTGAAGGACATCTAAGGCAGAGAATACTTGGTGCAAGAAGGGTCTGTCAAGTTGTTAAGAGGAAGGTGTATCATGAAAACATAGATAAGGTTATGAAAGAAGAACTATGGAGAATCTTACATGATTAGATGTAAAAAGGTGCATCTAGGTGTTGTCATAAGTTTCTGCAAGGGTAAAATTCACACTTGAAGGTATGACAACCACACCCTACTACGATTTTTTTTTTCTTAAAGGTCATCCCGATCCCTCTTATAGATCATCCTAACCCCTGTATTAGTTCTATCATGTCCTTCCAAGTAGTCCAATGTGTTGTGTAATCATGTCCGAAGGAAATTTAGGGATATAAAGTCGTTTTAAGTAATTCTAAAAAGAAGATTCATCACGACAAGATTTTTGAACAGCTTAAGAAAGGATATTTTCTGGTCTTCCTAAGGCTAGTGCACCCCCCAGAGTGGAATGAAGGACTCAAAATCATCAAGGAGGTGTATCAGAGAGTTAAGAATTTTATGCGTCTATTTTTGGAAGATTCTGGGTATTTTCAGAGTTTTGGTAACAACTTCAGCAAAACGCATCTTGGAAGGTGACGCAACTTGTAATGCACAAACAACCCCTGAGATTCAAGAAGTGATTCAAGGAGATTTTTCAAGAGTTGAAATCCAAAAAATATATCATTAGAAAGGTATTTCAGAGAAATATAGGATGGTAGTATCATTTTTTTCAAAAGACTTGGGAAATTCTGCCCACAACCTTATTTCAATACGTATAACCTATGAGCTCGAAGAAAAATACTGTTTTTAGAAGGTTGTAGGAATAATCAAGGTATGATACCCATACCATTGTTTTCAAAAGGTAATTTCTAATAAATTTCATATAAATAAGTTTGGGAAAAGTCATCTAAGAGCTCAAGTTACACCTCCATCAAGTTTCTCCCTAAAGTAAGATAGAGGAGTTAGTCAATTTCAGGGGTGGACAAGTGTCAAGCCTAGGTGGTGGCACATTGTTTTGCACCAACCATCCCAAATTTTTTGGATGGTTGGGACAAAAAACTCCCCAAAACTCCCAAATAAGCTCCTAGACCATGATATGACCTTCTTCGAGCCCAAATAGCCTAGTTAAGCCATCGTGTACTATTTTCTAGCCCCCAGCTCCATCCAACTATAGAGCACCATGTGGACCAATCAAAGAGGGGAAAATTTTTGTGCACCAACCATCCCAAACATTTGGGATGGTTGGGACACAAAAAAAAATTCCCCTCCCATCTTAGCCCCTGATCTCCCATATGACCCCAGAAGTTGTTAAGGCCCTTTTTTCCAACCCACTCTCTTCCGCATCGACAAATCATGAGTTGACATGTGGACCAATGGGAAGGGGGTAAAAAATTTTGCACCAACCATCCCAAAAATTTGGGAAATTTGGGACAGAAAAATGCACCCATTCCCAGGTTGAATAAATTTCAATTTTTTGCATTTCTTATGTTTCTTCTACTACTTCTTCCTCGTGCACCCGTGAAACCCACTGCTAGAAGAAGCTATGAACCTCCATTGCCATTTCTTCCACAACTTCAATTATTCATTGCACGTCCATTCCCATTTCTCATTTTTTGCAATATCTTCTAAATCCTTACTTTTCCATCTCCTTTCATGGTCATTTTTTGTCAAAAGCTTCTATGACCAACAAATGAAGAAATCTTCATAACTCATGATCCATAAATCGAATGCTCTTGAAATTTTGGCCACATATATTCCTCCCAAATTCATTCAAGTTGCAAAAAATAGAATATGAAATGATTTTATGGATATTTACTGCAACAAAAACTCTTTTTTTGTGCTTGGACTCTCATTCCTTATATTTGCCATCAATTCAGAGAGCGGGTGACGCTAAAATTGTGAACGCAAACTCCAAATGAAAAACCTATCCCAATGGAATTTTTTTCGTTAAAATTGGAGGTGGAAAAAGAACATGTAAAAAATATTTGTGACTCCATTAATGGTGGTCATGGTAGCTCTATGCTTGAAGTTCACACCAAGAAATTTTTTTGTTTTTTATTTCCAAGTATCTGGTGAGCGAAACACAACAAAATTTGGAGGATGAGATTGAGAAAGAAAACCAAATATAAAAATGTCATCCATGTCGCAAACAAAGACCATTTTTGACACTTACTAAAAATAGCATATTTTATGCTCCTCTATATGTTAAAAATAGTAACTCCCTTGAACTGCAAGTTTTATCACTCAGGACAATCAAGAAAGATGCATAATGGAAAGCAAAGCAATAAATGAAAATTTTCCCAAAATAGTAGGTCCCCAAAAAGTAACCTACTAAAAATAGAAATATGATAAAAATAGCAATCCCTTAGCAACATAAGAGAATGGAATGTTCTAGTAGGTTTAGAAGGTGAAATTGGAGAAAAATAGGTGATATGTCCCAAAATAACAGGTCACGGTCCTACTTGCTAAAAATATAAAGTCCCCTAATCCTGGAATTAAGGGAGGAGGTGGGATAATACAAAATCAATATGGGAAGCTTATTATGGCCTATGCTAGACCTATGGGGACCCAATCAAATCACTATGCAGAAACTCTTATTGCATTATGGGGAATTCATGAAGCAAAAAAACTCAAAATTACCAAGCTCGTAGTGGAGGGGGACTCGCTCAATATCATCAATAATATAAATGCTCAAAACCCACATAATTGGACTATAAAATATTTCATTCAAGAGGATAAAATTATCTGCAATAGTTTGGTAAATGTTAGCATATGTCGTATATATAAAGAAGGGAACAAATGGCTGACTACTTTGCTAATGTGGGTGTGAGTAGTAATAATTATAAGTGTTGGATAAATAATGATGAAATCCCTCATATTAAAAAGGAAATTATGGCCAAGGATGCATTGGACAATTGTCCCCGATGCTTGTACTTATTTAACTTATGGGAAAATATCCTCTTTCCACCAAGAAGGGTCTGCATACTTGAGTGATATCCTCACTCCATGGGCATTTCTCATATTTTTCATATCTTTTTACAGAATGTTTTTTGTGTGGTCTTATTACTCTCCGGTCACCATCTCTAAACTATTATCTTTCTGCATACAGGTGAATCATCTCCTAATAACATGGGGGGCCCTCCCTGCAGGGTTTAACCCATTTTTGAATTGTCCTATTAAGATAATGCCTAACTCTAGAAATCTTTGGATGTTGATGGCTTCACCAATTTCATTCAATGGATAAAAGGGTATGAAAAACATATTTCCATTCTCTTTTCTAAGCACTAGAAAAATAGGGTTTTTAGCTATGAGGGAAAATATTTTTCTATCACATAAAACTTGATCACTTTTGTTATTGGTTTGAGTTATGAGGGCATCAATTTCTACTAGGATAAGTTTGATAAAGATACCGAGGAGAAGAAATTTCTTAAAGGGTTGGAAGAACTAGAAATTAACAAGGCTGGGATTATTTTCTCCTCTATCCCAACCTCGTACGATGAAGTTACTCATATGGTGGTCAATTATGTCACTCTGGAAGGCCAATTTTCTACACTACCCATCCATCATTTGGTTATTTTGAATCATTTTAGAATATCCCCTAGGCTTAGTTTGGCATACTATATCTTGTAATCCCTTAAAAGGTCCATTCTAGAATTTCATTCTCATAGGAGAACCCTGCCACTTCATCATGGTGTTATCCTTATCTTGCATCTCTACTACCATGATATTGTTGCGAATAACCCTTCTAGCTCCAATCTTCCCCCCTTACTCAGTCTAACAAATCAAAATTTTTAAGGAAACCTTCTCCTCCACTTGCCAAGAGGGTTCTTAGAAGTTCCAGTAAAGGTAAGGACATTCATGTAGCTGAGAGCTTGATCAACATCAGTCAAACCATCCTCCCCCAGGTAGGATTAGATTTACCTACTCTGTCTCAAGACCTCCCTATTTTTCCAGGCCTCAATGTTAATATTTCACATTTCAAATCTAAGGGGAAACAACCTTTTGTGGAGAAAATTAAGACAATATTGGAAGAAATAAAAAATAAACAGAAGGTTTTAAAAGACACATTGGAAAATATTGTCACTAAGTAATTAAATCATCTCACTATTCATAAATCCTTCCTTGATTGCATGCAAGTCTAGGTCAAGTAACTCTATGATGTGAGATGTCTTCTAGAGGAACTATAGAAAGGGGGTAAGGCCATGAAGAAGGTGCTCTCATCCAAAATCAAAGACCATGTAATACAACCAACCCTGAATATGTTCAAGGCAATGGAGGAAGTTTAAATTTTTTTTCAAAATTTCTCAGTTAGGAGGAATTTTCTTTCCCTAGTTTTTGTTGTTTTCCTATTGTCTCTTGTTGGTCATGTAGCTGTTGTGGGGCTAAACATTTTTTTTTTTGTGCTTCTCTTAGGAATTTTATCTCTGCCTATTTTTTTCTCACTTATTTTGGCAGTTTGGCCTTTTATTGGGTTATGGACCCCATGTATCAAAAAACCATTTTTTTTTTATTTGTATTTTCTTGCTTATAGGCTTGTAGCTGGGGTGTGGCACCCACATATCAAAAAAAACTTTTCTTTTCATGTTGTTCTGGCCTTTGGGATTTTTTTACTTCGGGGTATGGTACCTCCCAAAAAACCATTTACCAATAATAAAAAAATAGAAATTCATGCTTTTGGGAGAAAAAATTTGCAGATGACTCTATTTTCACACATTTTCCCTCTTTTTAGACTCTCCATGGAATGATGAAATGATTCCATGGCTAAAAACGATAATTGAGAACTTTATATGCATCTTGGAAACTTCACATTGATTTCAACAATGTCTGGAATAAAAATGGGGCATCATAAGGAACAACAGATGGATCCATTACCATCTCTTATTGATTTGGGTGTTTTGCAATGAGTTAGATGGGGTGAGTTCAATGACTTAAGAGATTCATCAATCAAGTTTCAAAGGGGATCATCATGAGCATTTTTTGTGTTTCTTTGGAGCTCACACTGGGAGATCCTAGAACATTATTTCTCAACACTCATTTCGTGCGATAGGATGTCTATGTATGATCATCATCAGTAAGGTATTCATCAACTATAGAGGTATATTCATTCTTGGGAGCATCTCTTCTTCCCTCTCCTTTCTCATTCTTCCTCCTCTTCTCTACCCCCTTTCTAATTATTCTTTGTGATAAATCATGGCATTATTCGTATTCATTTAAATTTAGCTCTAGCAAACATTGTGATATGTTTCCCTTGATTAATATAAAAGGGAACTTAATTTCTTTTCTAAGAAGGTTAAAAGTCACATGTTGTGAGGAAAAATGAAAGGTCATGTGGGGGGTAGGTGAAGAGTGTTATAATTTTCTCGTTCGATTAAAATTAATGAGTTAGCTACTAAAGAAAGCTAAACAACTCGGAATATGGAGGGTTTATGGTACCTCAAATGTGTGATGGATGGATGAAAACGGGCACAAAAGTAATTGATCCTTGCTATAAGCTTGATGAACCTGCAAAACTAGGATAACTAGAGAAAAATTGATTAGATGGTATATGCAGGGTTTTCCCGACAAAGCCGGGTCTCCAAGAAGTGTTACCTTCCTTTCATGGATTTCAACCCTCGTTTGATAAAATAAATTGATATAAATGATAAGTAACTAGATAACATGCAGAAATAGATAATAATTTGATTTGAAATGATAGAAATAAATTGGAAAAAGCAGTGATCTAATCTTAATAACTTGAAATAAAAATTACTTGCTGGGTCGACGGTGACCCAAACTACACAGAGGCAGGTTGATGACGACCTGACTGAGTGGACTTGGATAGAAAATGTAAATATGCAGATCTGTAGAGACCTAAATGTAAACATGATGTAGTAGAAGCTTGTGGATGCTGAAACAACATGCAGAAGATGAATCTGAGGAAAAAGAAACAAAATATGGCAGAAAATAGAGACTTGGAAGGGTTAATTGATAAACTAAACTAGAGGTTGATGGTGACTAATGGGGCGATGGATGAACTAGAGTGCATACATGATTGATTCAGTGCAACATAGAAGTAGGATGGTTGTTGTGGAGTCTGAGAAGGATGGCAAAGTTAAAACACATACGAAGAAAGGATATGGAGATAGAAAAACACAGTGATAGGGTGATGGGTTGATGAATGAACCTGGGCTAAGTGATGACGACTGTAGTAGAGTAGAACAAGGCCAAAGCAAATGAGATGAATGGATGACCTGCAAGTCAGAAAGGATTGGAAGAGAAGGCTGATAATGGAGCTCCGAGTGCTGCTGAAGATGATGGTCCTGCAAGATGTTAGATTTAACAAGATAATAGTAGAAATAATGTAAGATGTCACAAAATGTAATGTAAACCTCCCAAAGTCACGTGAGTGATGAAAACAAGCTTCTCAAGGAATGTAAGAAGGTTGACACAGCTGCTGAGATGCTCTGGTTCGAAGATGGATTCACAAAATGTAAGAAAGCTAAGTGTTTTTGTGGCGCCTATGTGTTTGTGTGTCATTTTTGGAAAGGGAAGAACTCAGTCTTATATGGTCGATGGTGACTGGGCTGGGTCACCGCCGACTACGGGGAAACTTTCCCCAATGAGGTTGATTTTGTGATTTAGTTGGGATTTCAGGTTTTTAAGGATGGGAAAAGTGCTTTAAAGCTTGTAGGTGGGAAGAGGGTTGTTTAGGGATGTGTCATGGGTAGTTAGGGGATAAAGATAGGACAGGATAAAAGCTAGAAAAAGCGTAGGGATGCATATTTAGGATAAAATCATCTTAAAAGGAAAGTCCATTAGGGCTAGTGGATATTAATTAATTAATTAATGAAGATTAATTAATCAATGTTAATAAAGATTATTAGGATTAAAGGTGATGGGATAATAGGTGGGCATTTAATAAATTCAATTAACATAAGGGGGATGAATTAAATTAAGGGGGTCTAGCTAGGACCATGGTGAAATATGCGCACACGGGCAGATAAGGGTAGAGATACTGATTTTAGGTGTCTACATTTGACCCTTTTTGTCGAGTGGTTTACGCTAACAAGCCATGAGACAAAACCAATGAGAGATAAAGAGTAGGATGAAGGTTAACGAAATATTGATGATGAGCTCCCCCTCAAATGAGGGATTGATAACACCACGGGAAATCGATGATACGTTTGAAAAAGGTAGATGATGAAGGGTGGGTGGGTGAAGAAAGATGGGTAAAAGGATAAGTGAGGCAAGATGCCCCAAGAAAAAAGGATCACAATAACAATAAAAACTATGGTGGTGACTTGATATCACGTGGGTAGGGGACACATGGCGGTCTCAATGGAGATGTGGCAATGTTCTATGGGCCAATGAGTGGGTGAAAATCACTATGAAATGGAGAGAATCCAATGAGAAACCTCTCAAATGGATGTGAGCTGGGGATGACCAATGGGTCATAGGAAAACATCAAACCATGCACAACTAAATGCAAAAATAATGTGAAATCCTTTGTACATGAGGAATCAAGTGAAAAGGGTATGCATGTATGCAAGGGATGAGGATGAAAATAATGGTGCCCTAGTGTAGGACATAAAAATGGCCTCAGAGGGCAAAGTGAAAAATGGTGGGAAATAATATGAAATAAGTATGGCCGCAAAGGAAAATAGGGAAATGAATGGTGAAATAAAATGCCCCAAGGGGGAATAAGTATGGCCACAAAGGTGGAATTGAAATTTCCCCAATAGTTGGCCACAATAAAATTGGAAAATAAAAATTCCTAAAGGGAGAAATAGGTATGGCCACAAAGGTGGAACTTAGAAGTAGATGATAGAGTGAATGTTGAATTAAAAGCCTGAAGGAGGAAAAATAAATATGACCACAAATGTGGACTTTGAGATGATAAGGGGATGATTCAAAATATTGAAATAAAAATCCCTAAAGGGAGAATATAGATGGCCACAAAAGTGGACTTTGAGATAAAAATCCTAGGAGAGGTCACAAAAGGGAAAGTAGAAGCCAAAACAAGGACTACCAAGGCAAGTCGACGGTGACCCAAGGGGGTCAACGATGACCAGTTGTGCAGGCTATATAATCCCAAAAGTTGGCTGACGATGCTCATTTTCATGTGCATAATTGATGAGAGAGAAAAGAGTCAATTAAAGGAAAGTTCGCAAAATGGAAGCTAGAGGAGCAACGAGGAAACGCCAGAGGGTGCAGGATGGTGAGTAACAAAACCCACACTTGTGTTTTATTTTTTTATGTTTTATTTATTTTTTACTTTTTTTTAATAAAAAGTAGATGATGCTAGGGGCAGTTGGTGGTAATCCAGATGGGTCGATGTCCACTAGGCCCTTAGGCATGTCGATGAACCCTATAAACATGTTGACCTGACCTGGGTCGGTGTCGGCTAGGGTTAGATTGGATTTTTATGATTAAAACGGACTTTGGAAGAATATTTAATGAAATTTTGAATGGATTTGGATTGAGGATCCGATGTATGTATGTTTAATTGGTGATTGCAGGCCAGGGAGACGTTGTACTTGAGAGACCGAAGTGTCAGCTCTATATGAGCATATCAGAGGGGATGTTATAGATACCGAGTGGGATCATCTATCTGCAGTGGGGTTAGGGGGTTTTCAGGAATTATCAGAGGATCCCACGGGATGTGGGGTTGATGATTGCATTGGTGGAGAGATGGGATAGGCAGACAAACATTTTTTGGTTTAGGAAACGGGTGAGATGACCATCACCCTGGAGGATGTGTATCGCATCCTTCGATTGTCTATCCAGGGGGAGCAGATAGTCCCCATTACAAGGTGATAGCAGATTGACAGTATTGACATGGCTATTTGGAGCTGATGCACCTCATATTAGATTCTCTTCATGGGTGTTCTCATCTGAGCTGAGGTACGAGGCATGCATACCATAGAGCCGATTTGATTTTCTTGGTTCATGATGGTTGATTTCTTGTTATACATTGCTTGACTCAGGAGGAGCCGGGTTTCTATGGGCACTGGCTGGTGTGGTTGCAGACATAGTTGATCACCAGACACTATTTTCTTTCGGGACTGACTTGTTAGCTCAGGTGTACTATGAGATATTGATGTATAGGGCATGCAAGAGATCAAGATTGGACGTAGGCTTCTTGCTTCACTGATGGGATTATGAGCACATTGTGGTCATCCAACCACCAAGGCTTCCATGGTCACTGAAGACCATATAGAGTTGGCAGTAGGATTTTTGAGATGGAGGGTCGATCACGCCTTCAAAGACAGTGGGAGAGAGGAGTGGACTGGTATGTGGATCGACTTGCAGAGTTGGATGGGGATCAGATCAGATGGCGGCCATATTCATATTTTCTCGCATGGCCAGGGGCAGATATAGAGTTGATTGGGATGAGGAGGATGAGATGGTTATAGGGTAGATGAGCGGAGATGATCGAGGTCATGCAGTTTGACTGAGTGCGACAAACATTTAAGAGTCATCCTAGATGGTGCCTAGGGATCCAATTTTTTATAGGAGGGAGGAGCTAGACAGGGAGCTGCCACTTCCTGAAATGGCAGATCTGTTGGAGGAGGCAGCAGTGCCTTGGGATGACAATGATGATGTAGGAGTTGGAGTAGGATTTTTTGATTGGATGACCGCAGACTTGGGCAACTCGGGTTGTTGGGGAGAGAGGAGATGAGGAGGAGGAGATAAAGGAGATGGAGGTTGAGGTAAGGGTAGCTCCAAGAGGTGGCAGAGATGGGGATGTAGAGAGCCTGCAAAGGTGGCATGATTACGGCAGAGCTAGATCAGATGAGAGTTGAGAGAGACCTTGATCCAATAAGAGGGACACAATTACACAAGATAAAGACCAACATTGTAGGAAGAGGGATGCCTATAGGGTCCGTTTTGGAGATCTTGCTACTATTCTGGATGCCGAGGCTAGTGGTGGTGGATAGGCATCACCACAGGGAGGAGGAGAGATGACACCTCTTGGTATGATTTCGATAGATAGATACATAGCCTTAGCCGTAGAGGCTAAGTATTATGAGGGGATCGTGATCGAGAAGCTGCCGAAGACACTAAAATATTGGGAGCATCTGTAGAGGTGAGTGATAGCTAGAGTTGGGCCATCTGGGAGCACAACTGAGTGTGGCTTTGCTACATTGAGGAGAGGGCCAAGGCAGTGAGGTGAAGAGGCCGATAGACAGACATAGGGACTTGCCTCGCAGGGGAAAGATTTGAGACTCTTTGATGTGAACTTCACTAGTTTTACTGATATCTCTACTTTGAGAGAGGACCCTTAGAGGTTAATGATGTATTGATACACTTGATTTTGACGATATATATATATGATATGATTGATTGCGATATTATACTCGATTATGTGTTTATTATATGATGTGATAAGCTGGATTCATGATGTGATGATGATGGTTGTATATATGTTGTTTTAGACTTGATGATGTTGCATGATGTTTGAAAATATGTGATGATGTTGTTATGATGATATAGTTTAGATTAGATGTGACGATGATGTTTGATGCTTTAATTTATATTTGATGATGATGGTGAAAGAAATGTATGATTAGATGGTTGGTTTGTAATGTACGATAGATGATACACACAGATGATGATATTGGATGTAAATGATGATAGTAATATGTTTTGTATTGATGATGATGAATGTATATGTATGGATAGTATGTGATGTTAATAAAAAGGGTAATTTGAAAATAGATGTTATGAGTGATGATTAAAAATATAATAGGTAAGAATAAGTAAGTAGATGTGAAATATGTGGTTGCGATAAGCATTGTAGATAAAGAAGGATGTGCTCATGATAAAAGAGAGATAAGATAAGAGTAGATATATTTTTATTAAAGGAGGGATAAAAGATAGATGTGAAAATAAGGTTTAGGATAAAACACAACTTAACGATGGTGATCCATGGGTATGAACGATACTATGTCATATCGAGGAGTGCATGAAGAAAAGATGCCTCCAATCACATTAGAGGTAAACAAGAGGGGGATTAAGGAACACAAGGAACATGCGACCAAAACAAATGTTAGCATATAAGCAACGATAGTTAGTTATACCAAAGATCATGAGAAAAAAAGGATGGAATGAACTCATAAACCTAATGTCAACACGATAAAGGGATTTTTGATGCAACTTGTACGTGGGAAGAGGGTTATCCATGAATGGTGTTCCCTAAATCTATGCCCCAACTCTGGGTAGGGGAAGAGAAAACTGATCAATGTGGGAAGTTTTCTAGAAGAAAGTTGATCAATATGGGAAGATTTCTTAGGATGTTAATAAAATGGAAGGTTGATCAATGTGGGAAGCCTTTGATGCCATAATACAAAAGAGTAGCCATCCTTTCGAGGGTATGGTCTACTTTATACATATATGATATAGATGGCAAGAATGATATACATGATAACCATCCTTTAAGGGATCGATCTATTTATTTGAATTGATTTGATTTTTTATTTATTTATATTTATATATATATGAACAATTGTCCTTCGAGGGAGTAATATGTTTTTGATAGCTTTGATTTTGATAAGAAGCATCCATGAATTTTGTTTTTTTACATGGGGAAGAGCTGGGAATAGCTAGGTAGACCACTTAGGAGGGGATAATGAATGTACAAGAGACACCCATGGGCCCTTTGCATGGTTTCAATAGGTAAACAAGAGGGTGATGGATGTAATGATTGTGAAATTATCACCAAGAAGGGAGAACCTATCCATAAGGAAAATGCTATGGGCAGAGCCATGGTGCCCATATTTAAGGTCATGTCTAGGAAAGTGATGGTAGACCACATAGTTCCAAATCATTACAATGATAGATGGAAGAGGCTAATGATGGAGGGATGATCTAAAGATATGACTAAGTGCTCACTGGTAATGTGTTAACAATAGAATGATCACAAGTGCAATGCGTTAAGAGGTTCCACTTCTAGTTTACCATCAAGGGAGGCCAAACGATAGGCTCTCGACCCATACTTATGTGTGATAATGTATGGTCCAATCCAGTTAGGGGAAAACTTTCCACGTTGGCTCCTTTCTAGAGTAGTGACGTTCTAAGGTCTGTGATTTAGCGACATTAACGTCGTGTTATGATAAGCTGGTCATTTTGCAAAAGATGGGATGAGATAGAGAAATGAAAATAAAAACTATGAGCTACCCTTTTGAGGAAGGGAAGAAAGTACACGTCCTTAGCGAGATAAATGGATGGTTTGAGGAAGTATATATAAGATGAGAGGATTTGTAAACTATGTGCTACCTTTTAAAAGTGATGAAGCGAGAAAAGTATCAAGATGAAGATGGCCACAAAAAGTGATGAAGATAAAAGGTCCCCCAAGGGAGGGAAAAAATTGCCATAGCGGTGGACTTTAGGATAAGAATGTGGATGGTCCTTCTACAGGAGGGACAAATATGGCCACAAAGGTGGACTTAAGATGATGAGATAATGGTCCCCTCAAGGGAGAGGACAAACATGGCCACAACGGTGGACTTAGGATGAACAAGATGGTGCCCCAAAAGAGTGAGAAAAAGTATACATCCCACACAAATATGGCCACAAAGGTGTACTTTGATGAAAACAGAGATGAATGGTCCCCAAAGGAAGGAAAAATATGGCCACAACGGTGGAACTTGATGAGAAGAAAATGTGAATGGTCTCCTAAAGAGGGGGAAAATATGGCCACAATGATGGGCTTATGATGAGGAAAAAAGGTCCCTAAAGGGAGGGGCAAATATGACCATAAAGGTGGACTTTGGATGGAAATATGGTGTCCCAAAAGAGGCACAAATATGGCCATAAAAGTGGACTTGGGATTAGATAAGATGGTAGACAAATTTATAGGCTTAAGATGAGATAATAAACTAGATAAGACTAGATGGATGGGTCAGATAAGATTTGGATGAGGTAAACAAGACAAATGTCAAGGATGGAAAGGAATTAATCCACAAGCGAACCGTCCTAGAATGAAGCACCCCAATGTCAAGGGAGGTTGTTTGGATAAATAGTAGATGAATTGATGCAAATGGGGATGCCTAATGTGATAAGAACGAGAGGATGCCCATATTTACTCCCCCAGTGAGAGAGATTATATCTCTTTGGAAAAATTAGATGTGGATGAGTTAGTGGATGTCGAAGGAGTTTAATTGGGATTGTCTTGGAAGGAATGTCAATAATAACTTTGGATTTGGATCAAGATAGATGGTTGGGGATCACGAGGGTGATTATCAAGGCAAACAATATTGATGAAAAAGGGACAACCCTATTTAGGAGGAATGATATGCGGGGGAGAGATGATAAGGGATGATGTGGATGAAGGAGGAGACATAGAAAGGATTTTATGGATGGGGATGTAGAAATTGGTTGTTATGGTGGATGGAGAAGGATGGGTTCTCTGAATGAGATGAAGTCATATTTCTCAATAAGATCATGGACAATAGTCTGAAAAACCTTACAATGCTCAATGATCATGACCCGGGGTAGTGATGATAGGAACATATAAGATTGGGGTTGAACCATGATGCTTTTTTATTATGAGGATCAAAAGGTCTAATGGGAGAAAGCATGATGGCAGATATTCAGAGTTAAGTGCTTTGAAGGGTATCTGTGTAGGACCCAATTGAAGCATTGGTAGCAAGAAATTTCTTGTGGGTTTTAATAGGATATTTTGACTTGGATTTAGGGAAGGAGTGGATGTGGATTGGATGGGTAAATTAGATGTCTTAGAAGATGAATCAAATTTGGGAGAAGAATTAGATTGTTTGGATTTAGATCGAATTGGGAGATGTCTTAGATGAAGGGGATATGCCCTAAAATAGATGTGGGTGTGTCTAGGATGGATTTTGTGTCTTGGGTTTGAGGAGAGGTAAGATTCAATTTCTTATGAGGATACACAAGGAGATTTTGGGGATGCTTTACCAAGAGTCTTGGATTTTGATCTGAGAAGATTTACCCTTAGCAGGGATGACTTAATAATATCAACTAAAGGATCTGAAGGTTGTGGTGTAATTTTTGGCTGGTTGATGGAGAAAGTAAGTTTTTTGATTTAGAGTTTGATGTATGAATACCCTTGATTTGTGGATGAGAGGGGAGGTGTTCACTTCATAGTTGCTCCACATTGAAGTATCATCCATATATTCTTCAAATGATAAAAGTGATAATAGGACGATTGGTAGATGGTTATAGATGTGGACAATGGTTGATGTTGAAGGGTTAAGTGTAGAAGCACATTGGGATGAGAATATGTGATGTCTATAGGAAAATATGATGGGTATAGGTGGAAAAGATCAAGGTAGGGTGTCAAATCTAATGAAGTAGATGAGGTAGTATATGTGGTATGAAATCAATCATAGGTGAGGTGTGGTATAATTGGATCATTTGGATGATGTGATTGAGTGGTAGGTCTGTTTGATGAGATGTGGGTATTTATAAAATGTCGGTGTGGTTGTGGTAATGGTAGGTGATAGAAATTCAGATGTGGAAGCAAATGGTGGATTTGTTAATGGGATAGGTGTGATGATCATGGAGATGGTTGATGTAGATGTGGGGGTAGGTATTAAAGGATGTCATGGGGCACTATTATCTGTGAGATGTGGGGGAAAGGTGTGATGTGGTAGCATGAGAAAGGTATGTGATGAAGATGTTTAGATGTATCATGGGCGGATTGTTGACATGATAGATATGAATGTGTAAGATGATGGGAGGTGGGATTGATGTGGATAATGGTAGATTATGAAAGGGTTGGATGTGTAAAGATGGACAAGGGGTGGAGAATTTCAGTAACAGTTGGCCAAATTAGGATGTGGTAAGGGTAGGATGTTGGATGATGGGCTAGATGTGAAAGAAGGTTTGATTGTTAAGGTACATGAGGTCATTGTGGAATGTCAAGAGATTATGAAGGTTGAAAAATCTTGAAGGATGCGGTAAGATGACATTAATATAAGATGAGGATAGGTGTTTGGTGTATTGGATGATATGATCGAGAAATGGATTAAATTTGATGAAAGTGAGTGGTAGATGGATTAGAAGGAGGCCCAGGATTAACCAAGGGTTGATGAAAGATCATGGTAGATGTCAAGTGGTAGTAGTTAATTGATAGGTATGGGGGTTGTACTATAGTTGATGTAAGTAGAGGGAAGAATGGTTTTTGGTTGTACAACATGAGAAGTGGATGGATAATGGAATATAAAGAAGCTTGGTCCATGTTAAAGGAAAGGGGATGATTAATAGGATGTTTGGGTTAGGATGAAAAATATTCGATTGTTCAAAGTAAGATATGAAGTGTAGAGATGTTGGTGGATTAAGGATAATTGGATAGGAATTAGGCTATTGGTAATATTTAGATGAAAGTAGGGATAGTGTTGATATGAGATGATGAGGGAATAATCCTCTGAATGAGTGGATTGATAGATTGAGAGATTTTAGGAGTAGTCTATGAAAAGGATAA
Source organism: Taxus chinensis (assembly GCA_019776745.2). Lineage (NCBI taxonomy): Eukaryota > Viridiplantae > Streptophyta > Pinopsida > Cupressales > Taxaceae > Taxus > Taxus chinensis. Next base: position 751,418,478 of record CM034149.1, read on the forward strand.
GTCATAGGATGGGGCATAGAAGAAGGCCCCAAGATATTTCTAAAGAGGCATGAATTATAAGAGTATGGTACGAATGAGGAGAAATAGTCGTGATGGGAGATAGGAGAATTGGTCTCAAAAGGAGGGTCAATTTGAATGATATGATCTTTACAGGGTTGAGAGATTAAATGGAATGATCAAGATACATGTGTTTACAGATGGGAGCTATCATTGGATGCATATAATGGAACATTGTTAATCTTGGTAGAGTAATTCCAAGTGTGAAATGAGGAAAATATTTTTGTATCCATTTTTAACAAACAAGTCAAACAAACAATTTTTTCATTATTAGATTAAGAAAGTGTGAAAAAAAAAGGGGAATGGATAACAAGGTACCTAAAAAAGGAAATCTAGATTTGGTTTTAGGTAGTTATGGCTAGGGAGTCCTCGATATACCCAAAGGTACGTGAGGCACCTGAGTCTGTACAGGAGTTTCTAACATATTTAGAAACACCATGACGATTTTTTTTGGGTGATGAAATCCCAATCAGTCCACTTGGTAGGATGATGTTTAGATGTGTTGATTGATGTGTGATTTTTGGTTGTGTGTGATAGAATGTGAGATGCAGCAAGTTAAACCTTTACTTAAGCTATGTGACCAAATAGGATGTAGAAAGAAAGGTTATTTTTAAACCAAATCCAAATGTGATCTTTCGATGAGGACACACACAAGAAAGGGAAAATTGATGTAAAAAGGAGAAAATAAGACAAAAATGGAGAATACCTTTATAATGATTTTCCTTTTTATCTTAAATTTTAAGTGAAGAGCGATCCAAGACAGCCGAACCTAACACGAGCAAGAAAAAAGTGAAGCCTTGTGTTGCAGTGTTAGTAGAAGACAGAAAAAGTAGAAAATAACAAGAAATGCAAAGGATCACCTAAAGGGTGGTCCCACTGGGCATGCCAGAATGTTGTTATAGTTTTCTCTTTCAATTCAAATTAATGATGTTAGCTACTAAAGAAAGCTAAACAACTCAGAAAATGGAGGGTTTAAGGTACCTCAAATGTGTGATATGGATGAACGAGCACAAAATTAATTGATCCTTGCTACAACTAGATAACCTAAAAATAAGAATGACTAAAAAGGGGATGGATTAGATAATATATGCAGGGGATTCCCGATAAAATCTAGCTCCAAGAAAGTGTTACCTTCCTTTCATGGATGTCAACCCCCATTTGATAAGAGAAAGTGAAGTAAATGATAGATAATCTAGATAACATGTAGAAAAAGATACATAACAAAATGATAAAGATAGATCTAAGATGAAATTTAACTGATCTAATATAAATAACTTGAAATAAAATACTTGGCTGGGGTCAACGGTGACCCAACTACACAGAGGCAGGTTGACGTGACCTGAGTGAGTGGATCTTGGATAACAATGTAAATATGCAGACCTACAGATATCTTGAATGTAAACGGATGTAGCAGAAGCCTGTAGATGTTGGAACTTGACTGTGCAGAAGATTTGAGGCAAAAAAACTATAGGATATTGACAAAAAAATAGAGACTTGGATGGATTGGTTGATAAACAAGACTTGGGTTGATGGTGACCAGAGTGGGGTGATGAACGACTGGAGTGCAGACATGATTGATTCAGTGTGACAGTAGAAGTAGGATGGGTGGCATGTGGAGTCTGAGAAGGAAGAGAAAATGGTCAAAACACAGAGAGAAAGGATTTGGAGATAGAAAATGTAGTAATAAGGTTGGGTCGATAATGACCTAGGCTGGGTGATGATGACTGTAGAACATAGTAGAACAAGGCCAAAGCAAATGGATGGAATGGATGACCTGCAAGTAAAAAGGATGGTAGAAAGAAGGATGATAATGGAGCTCTGAGTGCTGCTGAAGATGATTTGGTCCTGCAAGATGTTAGATTTAACAAGATAGTAGTAGAAATAATGTTAAGATAGCACAAAAAGTCAATGTAAACCTCCCAAAGTCACGTGAATGATGAAAACAAGATCTTCCAAGGACTGTAAGAAGGTTGGCACAAGCTGCTGAGATGCTTTGGTTTGAAGATGGATTCACAGAATGCAAGAAAGATCAAGTGTTTTGTCGCTTGTGTGTTTATGTGTATCTGTCATGTTTTTGGAAAGGGAGGTGAACTTAGTCTTATAGGATCGATGACGACTGGGTTGGGTCATCGCTAACGACTACGGGGAAACTTTCCCCAATGGGGTTGATTTTGTGTTTTTGTCAGGATTTTGGGTTTTTAAGGATGGGAAAAGCACTTTAAAGCTTGTAGGTAGGAAGAGGTTGTTTAGGGATGTGTCATGGGTAGTTAGGAGATAAAGATAGGTAGGATAAAAGCTAGAAAAAGCATAGGGATGTAGATTTAGGATAAAAGCATCCTAAAGGGAAAGTCCATTAGGGCTAGTGGATTTTAATTAACTAATTAATTAATGAAGATTAATTAATAATCAATGTTAATTAATAGGGAATTAAATGTGATGGGATAATAGGTGGGCATTTAATTAAATTGAATTGACTTAAGGGGGGTGAATTAAATTAAGAGGGGGTCTAGTTAAGGACCATGGTGAAATATGCGAACACGTGGAAGGACAAAGGTAGAGATACCAATTTTAGGTGTCTACAGGAGTTTATTCTTTTCATGATGCATGAATGTGTATAACTTTGTGTGCGTAGTTTCCTCTCATCGTTGATATTCTTAGCATAGTTGTTTCTTTCCTATAATTTGTGAATGTGATACCTTTGACTGTCTTTGGCAAGAATCTAATTTTCTACTTGCAAAGATAATCCACCTTTTCCTAATTTCTCACTCCCTTTTCCCCGTCATTCAACAAATTCTTCCCTAATAATTCATTGCAGGCATTTGCCACGGGTACATTGGAGAGTTCTCATTGGATCCCCAGTCTCTTGGCCATAAAAAAAAATTCCTTTTTGTTCATTCACAATAAATTGGAGCTATATTGCACAAGAAGAGGGACCTAGATTCCCATAGTGTTGGCAAGATACCACCAATTTCTCTACCCAAAAAATATTCTTGCCAAAATTTATGGAACCCACCATGGGGAAACCTTATCAGCAATATGTACCCAAAATATGATCACAAAATCCCAAAAAAAAAATCCAAAAAAATTAAAAGAAATTATGAAAATTGAAGTCCATTGTTGAAAGACCCTTTGTATTCCCAAAGTGTCCTTTCATTTTCCCATTACAAAGTTGACCCAAAACTGGCTGAAATAAGATACACTGTGTTAAATAGATTGGTGGGCTGAGAAGTATAGCTTAAGTTTTATAAGTGCATAAGGTTTGGGCACTCAAACATAGGGCGCAAAATTGCGCACAGGAATGTAGTGAGGCAGGGCACGCCTAGGATTAGGACTTAGCCATTTTTAGCATAAGGATATTTTTAGACATAGAGTGTAGAGAACATAATGATATGAAGACTTGCAGAATACGCTAAGGAATTTTTGACTAATAATAGGATTTGAACTAGGAGTTAACTGTATAAAATCTATTATTAATGCTTTCATGCTTTTGTATTCTCATGTAAGGGCACATGGCTCTTATTAGCATGTATCTCATTTTTAAAGGTGCATGGGCGGTGAAGGGAAAGTCCCCACCCCTATAAATATGTATTGATTTGCACAGTTTAGGGATCCGATATTTTGTAGAGATATGATGTTGGTTTGTATGCAGGCATGACTCATGGTGACATTATTATGATGTATGAATCTTATGTGTTTTGCAGTAATGAATATAATGGATCGTATTGGTTGGATAATGGTGTTGGATGTAACCGAGCATAGATCTTGTATAGTAAATCTAATTATAGTAATTTTTTAGTTATTCCATCATAAGAATAAGATCTAGATTTGATTTATGCACTGTGGTTTAATCAATTATCTGTTATGGATCTAAAATATATATCCATTCATGCTAAAATCTTGGAAAAGATTCACTAAGAGGGACGTGGTATCCTTGCATGCTTTGGGTGAGCGCTCAGTTCAAGTTGAGTGAGGTGCTAGTGTGTCTTTGGTTTTTGTGGGTATATTCTAGGCTACATCATAGATTGAGAGGATTTGTTGATCTAACTTTGAAGGCTATTTAAAATACATAAGAAAAGATCATATATAACCCCTACTATTTACCTTAAGCTTCATCCCCATCTGATTCATCAAGTGGTTCACTTGGTAATCCGATCAAGACCCCCATTGATACTCCTCTTGTAAATTCTCCCATCTTTCAAACAGCATTAAAAATTGAATTTCCTAATCAAGAAGAACAAAAACTAGAAGAAGAATTGGGAGAAGAAGTTGTCAAAATAGAATCCAAAGGTGAAGTAGAAGAAACAATGGTAGAAGAATTAGAAATACCTCAACCCATTGTTCCATGGGGAATGAATACATTCCCACTCATTCTTAAACCTCCTCTTCACAATCTACCAATGGGTTCATGTAAGAACTTCCTAAAGTTAAAAGTTGATGGCACGTAACTTCCTGGAGATCATATTTTGGCCTTCATCACATCATGTAGAATCCTCATAATTGAACATGAAGATGTTTATGTGAGATTGTTCATGGAGTCCCTACAAGAAAATGTAGTTGAATGATTCTACCTCCTACTAGCTAGATCCATCACTAGCTGCAAGGACTCAAAACCCATTTTGAAGAAAGATTCAAATCAGCAAAGGATTTCCAAGATCTCCTCATTCAATTGGTACAAGTGAAGAAAGAAGAAAATGAGACTATGAGAGACTTCATTTCCCATTTAAACCAATTACTCCGTAGAATACCAGAAGATGATTCACCACCCAAAAACAATGTCAAGATATTCTTCATCAATGGGAAACCTCCTGAAGTAGGATTCTTTCTCTAAAGATTTCAACCAGGGAATCTTGTGCAAGCGTAAGGAATTCCCATTGAAGATGAAGATGATCTCATCCTATCTGGAAAGATCAAGAACCCTTCAACGGGTAAGGATCAACATCCCAAAGATGAGAGAATTGATCCATTATTGCATAAATTGGTAAAAGAAATGACATTGTTGAAGAGGGAAGTTTCTCAATGAGAATATTCTCAAAGCCATATAAAAAATCAAATTGCGGGAGCACACCAAAGGATTTCCTTAGAGGCCCCACTCGTTAATGCAAGTTATAGGACTTGAGAAGATGAAGAAGCACTGGAAAAATAAATTGAAGACAATGATTTTATAGAGGTCAAGGAAGTAGAGAATGGTGCACAAATCAAAGTTTATGAGTACTATGGAGGTGATGAAGATGATGACACATATACACCTATTATTTCATGTGTGGTGTTCACTTGCTCTCAATATAAAAGGGAGCCTCTCCCTCCAAAGATAAGAAAAATAAGAAGATTGAAGATCATTCTGTGGAGAATCTACCAACCAAAATAATCAGTCAAGGATCCTTGCTTCCACCCTCCATGAATTCTACATTGGAGAAACCTGATCCAATGGCAATTAAAAAGGCACTTGTTGTTCCAAGAAAGTCATCCAATGCTCTCACTAAATATAAATCTACTCCTGCAAAATATAGCCCTTCAAAAGTTCATATTGTACCTTTCAAAATATCTTCCATTCTCCAAGCATCTACCCCTACCTCTAAGCCTATCCCAACTCCAAAAGTAGTCCCTTCATCCCCCTTTTCCACATCTTCTCCTTTTGACATCATAGAACATAAGAACAAGACTACAATGTATATTTCCAAATCTGAATACCTTCGGACTCATCCTAAATAATTAGAGAAGCTTATCTGTCATATCAAGGGTGGTATTTCAAAGTCCAATACCTTAACTCCTAGTTCTAAAGGTCTATTATCAACTAAACCTACACCTTCATCACAGAACATGTTTTCTTTGAGTGCATCAAAGACTGATAAGGTGGACCCTTTTTATGTCACCCTTCTCATTGGAGGGTACTGATTGAATAATTGCATAATATATTCAGGTGCCTCCAATAATGTGATGCTTTTAAAGGTCTCCAATGCCCTCAAAATTACCTTGAATTAGGATGGTGGATCTTACTACTCCATAGAATCAAAGGAAGTCACACTTGTAGGTGAAATGCAACATTTCACCTGTTAATAAAATACTATAACGAAATCTGCAACTTTACTATTTACATTCGATCACACACATAAATCTTTATTTTTCATTTACTTTAAATGAAACATTGGAAAACAAACAATATATGTCTAAAATATACAAATCTATCAACTATATTTGAATTCATATATTAGTTCCTATTCTGTATAAATTTATACAACCCCTTAAGATAAAATCATACACATCTAATTATGTGAATTCTCTACTCTGTATAAAACAATTGCATTACTCCACCCAATATCATAATACATTTTAAAAATTATGTTTCTCATGCATGCGCACACGTACACACACTAGCATAAACATTCATTTATTTCATTAATAGACATAATCCCATACGAAATAGTCTATTTTCTTTCTTCTGCATGTATGACAGAACTCTTTAAGTGTTGCCTTTAAGTCTTCTCTTTTCTTCTTGGCATACAGAGCATATAGTTCAGTGGCCATGTTGTTTACAATCTTCTACTTCATGTTCTTGAACATGTTGAAAACTATTACTTGGATATATCCCCAATTCCTTTGGTAGCTGATCCACCCCTTGATATTACATTTTTTATTTCCTTCATGGTGGCTCTAGATTAATTCCTACATGCTTCACAAATTTCCTCAAAGGTAGATTTTGAGATATCTCTAGCCCCTATCAAGTTTAAGGCATCCATGTCCTCCTCACTGAGCCCCTTTAAGAAAAGTAATTTGAGTGATTCAGGAGGGATTCTTGTGTGCCTTTTCTTCTGAACTTAGAACATGAATCTTTCTAGATAGTCTTATAATGGCTCATCCTCCTTATATGTCATCTTGAAAATTTCCCCACCTCCTTTGCTACTTAGCCTATAGTATTACTAGTATTTAGTGAGAAACTTATCCTTCATCTATGCCCAGGTGGTAACAACATCTCTTCCTAAACCCAGGAACCATCTCAAGGTTCCATCATTGAGTGTAGTAAGAAATAGCTTCTGTTTATGTGCATTAGTATTATAATCATAGCTCCTGCATAAAACATCAAACTCTAATGAAAAGGTGCTTGGGTATTCAGTTATGGATCCATGAAAGTTTGGAAGGGATAATGGAGAAATATTCTTCATAGCAGTAGGTTCATCATTGTTGGAAATGGGAAACTCAAAGGTGGTTGCCCTATCTTCAACATTTTTATTTACTTCTTTAACCATGTTAGGATGATCATGAAAAACTTCAGAAGTCTCACTTAGAGGGTGATCTTCTAATAGTAAGCCTTGTATAGAGGAAATTATGTCTTCTTTAGAATTAGATAAATAAATATGTTCTACTTGCGCATTGGGTAAGAATATACCATGCGAATCTCTTTGATGGTGCATGCATAAACTACTAATCTCACTCAACATACATTAGTGGGGGGTTTGGAGGTGGAATTTCTTAAACCTAAACTACTTATAAGAAATGAAAAACCTCTCAAAAACCTTATAACTTGGTAGTATCCCCGACGAAAACGAAAAAAATGGTGGTGTAAATTAACTTGCAGTACTTAATATATTGTTCACTAATCTATAGTCATTTAATCATCAAACCAAGGGTTGTAAACTTTCAATAATATAAGTGTTGTATGCACATTTACAATTATTTCAAGAGGTATGGAAAGAAATTGTTGTCATAACAATGATTGAAATAAAAATGCTTGGAAACAAATTAAACTCAGACTAAAAGTAAATAGCTTCTAAACACTATGACTGAGGAAAAGAATGTAAATTCAGAATGTAGATAAGGGAATAAATTACTTGTTAGTATACTCATGAAATGAAGCAAAGTAACAAAACTATGGAGGGGTCTAGCAGACCACAAGTGTAGCCTTCCTTGGGTGTTAATCCCTCCTAAGGCTTGTAACTAAAATCTACTGAACAGAACTAAGATTCTTTACTGAATTGGCATGAATATTACAAAAAATAAATTCTCTATCTATGTATCCTCTATTCTCTAATTCTCTATCTAGATCTCTAAATCATCCATCATAATTTTGATCTCTTTCTCTTATACTCATTTTTTGCAACAAAACATGAGAAACATAGTTTGACTAGGAGTTCAAACAAATCAAGCAAAATATCTCAAACAGATCATTTAGAGATTCGATGCATGTAACATAATTAATTAGTTGTTGCTTAGATGACAAACACATAACTTAAGTAACTGATCAGTTCAATCAATTAGTTCTCAAATCATGAATTCAATCAATCAATTCCTTATTTAGTTGGAATGAATAATGAGATTTAGATTTTAGTTATCTTTGGTTCTCATGTTCCAGTTTGTAACTGCCTCTTTCATGACACGTACAGACTTGGAGTGTCATCCTTTACATTCCAAGAGATATTATCAATATCGGTCCCTTTATTGTAGGTGATCTTCTTTAGCTGCAAATGGGTTATTGTGGATGGGTCCTTTGGCTATAGGTGAGTCCCTTTGTCTATGGATGAGTTTCTACAGATAGCTCCTTCAATGCATACAAGTTTCTATATGTAACATGTTTCTCACAAATAAGTGTGGAATCACACATATCATCATCCATACAACTTATTGTAACCATATTAATAAATTCATACTCAAAATGTCACAAAATAAAGTTATCTAGTAATAACTACATTAATCAATATTATGCTAATAAGTCCAATTTATAGTGTTGATGTTTAACAATATGATAGAGAAATACAAGGACATGAATTCAATGTCTTAACAAAATATAAATTATGAGTTATTTATAAAGGAGGTTTAATCAACTCGTGAACATACTTAGAGAGTGATGGATGAAAAATATGAAAGCACAGTGGGAGAGTATCAGGTTAGGGGGAGCTAGTTTGAGGCTCTTTACAGTTCCATGGATCATTATATGTTGTTGGAGTAAAAAAGGAGAGATTTCACTCCCATGAGAATATTTTTGAGACAAGTAAGTCAAGTTTGTGATTTTTTCCCATTGTTTTTTGTCATATTATCCTTTTCATAGATGTGAAAGGAGAGAGAGGCATAAAAAACATGGAAATGAGGTCATGTGTGTGTTAGTCATGTTGGTTACCATCAATGTTTCTGAAGGTGGTTGTCATCAATGACAAAGGAGAAGATTATTGGTCATTGTGTATTTGTGTTGTCATTGATGTCAATTCCATTGATGGAAAATGGTTTCATGGTGTTGTATGAGTCTCTGTGTGGTGTTAGTTAATGGTCAAACATGAAGGTTGATTAGTAGTGGTTGGATTTGGTGAGTTGTCATGGTGTCCTGGCAAGGTTCTAGCTTACATGATCATAGTATGATTCCTCTTTAGTTAGTTAGAGTGTTTCATGATGTTAAACATGGTTGGTATGATGTTTCATGGGTATACGTGAGTCTGGATGGGGTCAGCATGCTCATTTCACGGTTGACTCTAGTCATTTTAGGCTTGTTTCTAGCCCCAGAGCATGCATAATGAGATGGAGATGTGAGATATGGAATTGATCAGTCATGTTGAAGTATGATAGAAATATGGTAATAGTTTACTTGATGTGTATGATGCATTTTAGGTCAGTATTCAATGATTTAGTGTATATTTGAGGTACTTGGGAAGAAAACAATGAGAAACAAACATGTTAGCATAGGTAATTCTTAATAGATGGAGAGTTTTAGGAATATTTGGGCTATGATGTGAGTTTTAGAAGTAAGAGGATGTTTTCATGATGCTTCATGACAAGTTTCAGGTTAAATTGCTATATATTTTTAAAGATATGTAAGTTTTGGTGAAATCAGGTAAGTTACAATGTGATTTTGAAGAAAATGTGGGCCTTCTAATTCTCGTTGTGAATTGTATGCTTTGCATGGGGACCTAAGATATTTTTCATAGCTTATTAAGAAAATTACGAAGATTTCACAAAAAGAATGAGGTGGTTTGATTGTCACATTTTTTATGAACGATCGTTAAGAAGGTAAGTTGGTTTAAAACCCTAGCTAAACCCTAGCTAAGAGAAGCTTGGAGACAAGTGAGTATACAAATCATTTTTTTATTAATTTTTCCAAAGTGAAGATGGATGGTGTATAGGACTATTCCATCTTTTTATAAAGGTCTATTATAGCATGTGGTGATATGTGGACCCCACCTAAAATGGATTATTTCTGAAGAGTTTTAATTTAAGGAGAAGTTTTCCAAAGAAGGTAAAGACTAAAATGGAATTTCTGTTATCCATGAAGTTTATTTAAATTTTCATGAAGGTTTCAGGTCATTTTTTAGATGAAAAAGAGCAAAGTGTGCCCTATTTGTGAATACTTGTTTTTATGGCAGTTTGGAACAACCTTCAGTAAAATTAGAATTGCAGGAGCTTCAAGAGGAGTTAGGACTCCATTAAAGTTTTGTTGTGATCATGGTTTAGAGATATTTCCAGTGGTATATCAAAATTATGTTTTAGATAGGGTATAAAAAAGTTATGACCAGATCTTTTAGGGTTAAGTTTGAAGGATGTTTGTTCTAGTTGGGTGTCAAGTGGCTTCATGAGGTAAGGTGATGTTTTTAAGTTGTTCATGATTGGTTAAGGTTTATGAATGCTTAGGAATAATTTATAAGGGTGTTACATGATTTTTTTGAGTGTGGAAGTGTTTTTTGATATGATGGAGCAAGTTGATCTCATGTTTGGTTCTTGAGTCCTATAAGGCATAAAAAGTAGTTTGTAGAGATTGGATTGGTTGAATGCCTTCCACTTAGATTTGGAAGGAGTTAAAATATGTTATGTAAATAGGATTAAAATATATTTCTAGTGATATATGGATTGTGTCTTGGTGAGTGTATTTGATGGATCTTTCATATCATTTTGTGAGAAATAAGGTAGTTAATGTTTTAGGAAAAGTTTAGTTTTGTTGAAAGATTGAGTTGATTGAAACATGAAATGGATTGGCTGATTCTTTCTATCACCTAGAGAGTGAAGAGGGATAAAATTTGTTCCTATTTAAGGAATTTTTATGTCTTGGAAGTGGAATAAATCGTGCAAACTAGTTGAGTTTGAAAAATAGGTTTCTGGGCAGCATAATTTGGTGAAGAGGAAAGTTAATGTGGTTTGAACACATGGGTGTTTCAAGAGGTATAACATGCATGGATGTGATGTAAAGGTCCTAAGGATTCCATAGAGTTGTTACATGCTATATTTTAAGTGTTATTGGATGGTCTTGAGGTCCAAAGGTGAAATCAGGTTGTTGGAAACAACTATTTGGTTAAGGATATAAGGCTTCTGGCCAAAGCTACGAAATATTTGACTAGTCCAAGTAAAATCATAACCATGGTTTATGTTTAAATGTTATATTAAACATTTTTGGTGAATTTTAGAGATTTACTAATGATGGTTTTGGTGTTAGTGGATTTTACTCATCCTTGTGATATAATTTTGAGCACTTTTGGTGCAAGTTGGATGGTTTTTGGCATTGCTGACCTATATGGGTCATATGTGATCATTGTAATGAATTTATTTTAATTTTATAATGTTTTATTGGTTTAAAATATCATGTATGACCGACCTCCCTTGAGATAGAAAGAAGAGAAGCTTATAAAAGTGCAGTTTGACTTCATTTTGTGAGCTAGTCTTGCATGGGGGAAAAGTGTGACCCCAGTAGAAGTGTTTTACACTTTTGAAGGAATAAATTGAAGGCTGATATAATTTTTTTCAGGTTGAGGAAGATTTTACATCATGTGTGTAAGACTTTAGTTCCAATAAAATTCAAAGAAGAAGAAGATAAAGCAAGCTAGAGGAATGAAGGTTTGAAGAAAATTGTGTGATTTGAATTAGAGATCTCCATCAGTTGTGGTAGAAAAAAAATCAAAGATCAAAATATTTAGGTGGTTGAGTTAGTACTTACTCATCTTATGGGGTTGTATACTCCTTGTGGACTGTGTGCTTCACTAAATTAGGGTTTGGTGCTCCTTGTAGGGTTGATGTTCTACTAAACTAGGGGTTGGTACTCCTTGTGAAGTTGGTGCCTCAATAAATCTCTTTTATTTATGTAATATAAGAAGATTTTTAGTGTATTTTCTTCCCCATGAGGTTTTCCCACATACATATGGTGTTTATGTGTTGTGCATCTTTCAATATGTTGTTGTGATTGAATGTTTAATATCTTAATAAATACACGTGGTTATGTATGATGTTTGGACAACTTAATTAATGAATGTATGGTTTGGTGAATGAAGTAAGAAATCATTTTAGGAATTATTCAACCCCCCCTAAATCCATCATGCTTCGAACAACATTGGTCACCCATCGTGTCATAATAAAATTAAATCACTCAAGTTGTATAGAGTAAGCAAGTATATTCACATAAGATAAGCATAAATCCCACACCATGGGAAACCCATGATGTCACAAGACAAACAAGGAGCTTGGGTCATGTATATTACAAAACCATAACATTATAATCAAGAAAAACAATAATCCATCATAAACAAGTAGTTAAAATATTGTATCAAACAAGTATGGCAAACAATGATACCAGAAGTATAGATAAATAGATAGTTTAGTGGTGTGCAAGATACATGTGTTATTCATGTTAGCTCAAAAGATAACATAGAAACTATATATATAATCAAGCATGCTGAGGAAGTGTAAAGTAACTATATTTTAAAAAATCACTTGTTTAGTGTAGGATATGCCCCTAAAAATTAGTGTCAATGGCAATGAACTAAACCGACACCTATCATTATGTATCGACATGTGTGTGTCATGTATCAAACTCAATATACCTTGTGAGTGCATGTATGTAAAGATTATATAGAAAAGATATGTTATCCATCAAAGCAACATAAAAAATAACCTGTATGAAGTAGAAAGCTAGCCAATGAAACCATAAACATGTCTTGATTTTATGTTATTGTAAATATGTGAATAGTTTATATTATGTGATTATATGAATTTTTTAAAAGTATTTTAAAAATTTATATGTAAAATAAAGTAGGTAGCACTAGAGCTACCTAATAAGAGCCTCATGAAGAGAAAAATCACATTTAGAGGGTAAATGAAACTTAAGCTTCATAAGTGTTAGAAGAGATGAAGGATTATCGTGTATACTATGTGTAGAAACCATAACATGTGCCAAGTAAGACTAAGGGTGAGAGGAGCCATGATGATTGGTATGCATCACAGGTGACCTAGGAAGAGGTTGAGGGGAAATTTTCTCATGAGAAGTGGTATGTGATCTAGATGACTGAGAAGAAGCATGAGGAGAGCATGACATGGATGGAGTAGCATGTGAACAAGAAGACCTATGCATAAATGCGCTAGGAGGGAGTATCCTACTAAATGCAATATGACAATAAAATTTCTGATACATACATGCACTAGGACTAGGAGTAGCATCCATATGGATTGGGATAGGTTGTTAAGATATAGGGTTCTTGAATGGTAGACCACTAAATGTAACCACTTGATGATTGTGAATTAACTTAACACATTGATGTCATAGTAAAGGGATAGCTATGAAAGTACATAGCCAAGAACAACCTAAACTTATGTCACATAATCTAAAAGAACGTGCCACCAAGAATGGAATATCAAAAGTAGAAGAACCATGGTCAAAGCATATAACTATGTCTTACTTTTTTGCACTTTTTGTACTCTCAGCAAAATAAGGCCCACAACCAAAACATTACGAAACACATATAAGTTGGCCAAACATGTATTTCTTAATATGTTTAATATACCAGGGCATAGTACAACCATAATTTACTTGTTTTATTTAAAGTTTGTAAAGTATTTTTTTATTATTCAAATTTTAAAATATTTTTTGGCCACCAAGTAGAATACACTTATATGCTTTATCCCACCAACAATGAGAGGAAGGATGGTATGCCCTATTTTTTTCTTAGGATAAAATTTTATTTTCTTTTTAGTGTATCAAAGAGAGCATAGTAGCTTAAAATTGTACATATTATGTGGAGAATTACTATTGTAGACAAAAAGTGGTGTTAGCTATAAATGAAAACTAAGAACTAAAGTAAACTAGTTCCTAATCTAACACACTTATTATCTACCTCAAATTGAGCATGATTAAAAGGAAGAAAAGAGTGTTATACCCACACTTATCTACAAGCTCCAATGATCTTCCCTTGTTGCTTCGGATGTGCTCAAGATAGTTGTTGCTTCAGAGTTTTGGAGTAATTTGGAAAACTTGGACAACACCTCCCCTTGATCGCATTTGCTAGGATACTTAATGGATTTGCAAGATGATAATTGAGAGATCTATTGGAAATTTGGTAGCACTTAGTTGTAATTTCATAAGCTAGTTTCTACAAGGCTGGTGAGCCAAATTTATAGGTTATGGGAGGAAGAATGAAGGGTGGAGATTGATCCATGTAGGATGAAGATCAAATATGGAGAATTGATGAGAAGGATGGGGAATTGTAGAATTAGATAATTCTAGAAATTAAGAGAAGCTTCCATTGAATTAAATGGAGGGAGGGAAAGTTTATTTAAAATTTTAAATGAAAAGGATGGAATTTTGGAGAGGCTTTTAGAAATAGAAGCCTCTAGATTTAGAGGTGGAGCATTTGATTAGGCTAGAATTAGGTGAGACTAATTGTGATTAGGGAAGTGATTTCATGGAGAAGCTAGGTGTAGGATAGGTGAAGAGTAGGTGGGTAGGTTGGTGCTATTTTAAATTCTTAGAAATTGATAATAGGGATTAGTGATGGGATGATAAGATATAATGATGAATTAATATGATTAAGGGTGATATGGGGTTATTGGGAATATTTGGGATAAGGATGTATATGATATTAGGGATTAATAATAATTAATCTCATGATTAATTATTATATGGTTGAGATGGGAATTGTGATAATGAGTTAACTTGATAGGGGGTATACATTAATAATATTAATAAGTATTTTATTTATGATGTCGGCATTTCACATGTCTACCAATATCAATCAAAACATTATGTATAGGATATTGATTAACAAAAGCACAAATGTAGAGTGTATCATAAAAAAGGTTATGAGTCATACCAGTTTCATCGAAATTAATAACCTGAGAAGTAATTGTAGTAGTAATAGTTTCAATCATAACATTTCATGGGTGATCATAAGAAGGTGGAAGTGGTAGGACATGGTAAATATGGTGCACCTCCGATGTAAATTTTAATAGTCTTGCCTTGAAACTTATGGTTATAAGTGTTAAGAGGATTAGAAACATATTTGAGCTTATTAATGTTGAGGAGCTTAGCTTCATATTCATTAAAATTATGCCATAGATGGTAAAATGAGTTGAATTATCAAATATAATTGATTATTATAAAGCAATAAGAAGACTTTTTGTAAAAATATCATGTAATTCATTGTCTGCTAAAAATATTGTTCATCTTAGTAAGTGTGGTCTTATATCATAGAATATAATCATTGATGGGCTCAATGGAACCTTGTCATATTTTAGCCATTTAGGAATAGGAAACTTTGTCTCAAATATTGATGTAAAGTTGTGTAATTGATTGATTAGCTAAAGGAGTGAATGTCTAAGAAGAATGCATGAGTAGATTGTAGAACCGTTATAGAGAAAAATATTTGAGACTTTAACGGAAGATCTTGATAAGTAATGTGTCATTTGAAGAATAATCCAAGCATACAACATGGAATGTATGAAGTTATTGTTATCCCAAATTTACCCCCCCAAGTTAATTTGGATAATTCATTATAAATGGACTTAGCCATTCAAAGTCTGGGACGTGTAGACAGCCGTCGCATTCAGCCCTAGAGATCAGAGAGAAAAAACCCCCAAGGATGGCTCGATCGAGTTGATCTTCATGCGTGGAAAGCCGACGAGCCGCGAAAAAGGTCTGATCTGGTTTCAGGAAGGTTGGCGAGTCAAGGAAAAGTGAGTTAGATGATAACTGAGTTGCCGAGTGAGGAAGATGATTTTTTGGATGCTAGCCGGCTGGTGAGCAAGTCAGAATATGGTACCTGGTTAGACGCTTGGGTAGCATGGTTGGGTTATATGCTACCGGGTTGGATGAGTATTTTATATGCTATTGGGGTTGGATGGCCAGTAGGTTAGGATCGTCTGGTCGCACGGGTGGGAAAATGGCACGAAAAGCGCGTGGACGATTGGCATGTATGGCTAGATGCTAGGCTTAGCCGATAGCGTTGGAGAAGATGGCAGCTCCGGTAGCAAACGAGGTTGGACGGGTCACTGGTCGGTTGCACAATTTGGCGTTGGTTGGGTCACAGGTTGGATGCAAACGAACATGCTAGAAGGCCGTCCAACCACCCAAGTTGGACGACCCACAATGTAAATGTGGCTGACCATTAGGCCGGGAGTTCAACCACAAAGCATGTTATGGCAATCTAGGTTGGCACGGTTTATGCTACCAGGTGACACACAGAGATAGATGGGCCATGCTACCGTTCAACGGCTTGGCTATTGTACGGCGAGGTTGCAACCGGTCACATAGTTGCAGGACTTACAAGAACCAAGCAAGGTAATGGTTGGCGGGTACAATGACATGTTCAACTACCGAGCTTCAAGGCAGGTATGGCACCCATGTCTTCATCTGCACAGCAAAGTACCCCAAGAAGTAGATTTGTATGGGTGGCCATACCTCTTTAATGAGGGTAGGTTAGAAAATTTCCTATATAATGTAATCGACCCCCTCATTTTTAGGAGAGACATTCTGGGAGCTGGGGAAACTCTTACAAAATTTTCCTCAACTCCATTTGACTTGCGAGCCTTCTCTTGGGCATGTAATGTAATTATGCCTTTATGCATCATATGTAAATGGTCTGTGCATGTTTTGAAGCAATAAAAAATCATGTTTTGTGGTGTTTCTTCAACCCTAGCTCATTTTTATTGTATTTCTCTTGTCCTCTCCATTTGTTGTTGTATTTTGTGCATGCTTCTTTCATTTGCAGGTTTATGAGGTTGTGTTTCATGGAGATTTGATGTCGAGTGGGGGATTTGGGTTAGTGTTACACTGGCCTATGAGGCCTCTTTCAACTGCCATCTTCCTTCCATTCTCCCTCAATCAGATTATCTCACCCCTTTTCTTAGTGCTATCACTACCCCCTTAAGTGTAGGATTTACCTTTTCATGCACCCTCTCTCTCCTTGTCTCCTTGGAATTTTTAGGATAGGTGTAGTTAGGTGTATTTTATTTCATTAGGAGTAGTTTAGCAGTAGGATTAGGAAAAGGAAGTTGGCCTTCTCCGGAGGGTTATCTCAATTTTACAAGTCCCACAGCTTGAGGATAACCCCATGTTAGTAAATTACACCGATTTCCCAACACATGTCCCAAGCTTGGTCATTCGAGGGGTGTTGTAATTTTCACTAACAGTTTTGGCATGCCCGTGGGATAGGTTTGAAGCACCTTACCACTTCACTTCATCAAGTTTGATGTGCTCTTGGTGAATGTTTCAGCCTTTGGAGGCACTCTCAAGCATATCTGGTGACTCCACTAATTCAAGCAACCCATCATCTCTAAATTTGCAGACTTGTTTTTAATGTTTTGACTCTAGCCATGGCTCTCTAAGGAGCTTTTCATTCCCTCATTTCAGTTCTAGTCCTCTTCACTTACAGCAATTGGATGTTCATCCCCAAGGTGGCCCTGAAAAATCTTCCCCTCTTCTATGGAAATGGAGATCAATCCCTGATTGATCACATTCAATATATTGCCAACCATTGTGCCATTCATGATGTCATGGAAGAGAATGTTTGCCTCAGACTTTTGGTTGCATCTCTCAAAGGTAAAGGAAAAATATTGGTACAAATAGTTTAGCACCACAATCCATTTCCACATGGAATCAACTGGGAGAACAACTTCACAACTAGTTTAAGGAGGATGCAGATGCTATTTGCCTCATGGAACACCTTAGCAAAATACAACGGGCTTCAGCGGAATCCATTCATGGATTTCAACCTCATATTCACAGGGACCTGACACCGAATCCCACAAGAATACAGACCCCCACAAGGTATGGCTTTCTTGTATTATTTTAGGTCCTTTGATGTTGACTTAGTTGTATTGATTTAGTCATTAGGGGGCAAGCAATCTTCCTCAGGAATTTTTCCATTGCATCCCAAGCTGAGAAGATACTCATTCAAACCAAAAAAAGAAGGCCCATCCATGCTTCTACAATCCCTCCTTCACCACCTCAATTTCTCCCTTCCCCATGTGTAACCAATTGAAAAATCCATCATTCCTTGCCAAAATAAGGAAGCTCCTCTTTGCTTCCTTATCCTTTATTTGATGTCTCACATGTTTTTTATGCCCAGAGCATTCCCCAAGCTTCACCAAGATCCCTCCCATCTCCACCTAGGGCACTACCCAACTTCCCTAAGCCATACACCAATGTCCCTAGGAGTTGTGGTATTTCATATGTTTTCCCTACCTTCTACCCAGGTATCACTAAACCATGTTATCCTACAAGGTTGGTAGAAGAGAGAGACATGTTATGTCATTAGAGAGAGGGATATGCCCATATGCAATGCCCCAAACAACAAGGCTTCAGGAAGAATCATGCAGTTGTTTTAGAGGCAACATATCAGCATAGTAGGGGTTGTGTTCTGGAGGGTCATTTGGCTTCCCCAAGTGATCAAATCAGATCCCTTGAGCATCAAACACCTCATTCTAAATAGGAGACAAAGCAACAACCTCTTTCTTACACCTCTCCCTCAACTAGTCTTACCAAGGATGAAAATTTTGTATCAATAGGTGACTGGTCTGATTCAGATTGGGAGGATGAGGAAATTCAAATGTCCCAAAGAAGGAGTTGAACCAACAAGCAAAGCAGGCAGGTGAGAAGGAATCTCAAACTGGAAAATTTGGGGAGGAGAAAGTATTTTTAAACACTATTTATACTCATGGCCTCGAGGAGGAGCAATTGTAAGGTGAGCAGGATGTTCCTGTAGAATGCAATGATCCTCATTGATCTTCTTGTCTGGAACTAGCTGCACTTTTATCAGAAGATCAAGATGGAGTAGGGAATGAAGAGACCCAAGTAATTCCAACAACCATCAAAGTGGAAAAAGAATTATTTGTAGAGGCACATCAAAGCATGGATCAAGCCTGGAAATAGCCATATTCAAGAAGGTCTGCATGAGAGCCCTAGTTGTGGGGATGAGCAAAGTAAAATGAAGGCAAATCAGGAAAATCACAAGAATCATACCTTGCCCAATGAAATACCTAGCTTCACTGGAGTAGGGTTCAAAGATGCAACTAGCCATGTTCAATCCAGAGCATGGGGATGATTTTCAATGCACCAAGGGTTAGCAGCAACACCTCCAACCAAATACAGATCAGCCGAAGGAGGTATTTTATTTGTTTGTTGATACCTTGGTAGGTAGGGTGGAATATTGTCTCTATTTCAGTCTCTCATCCATGACCATGCCCATTGTCAAATCAGTTACATGGTCTAAAATGTTGAGGAAGGGTAGTTATTTTTCCTTGCCAGTGTTGAGGGTTTGTGTGAAGTTTCCCATTCCTCTAGTTAGAGTAGAGTAGGTAGGTTTGCTTTCAGTAGAATAAAGTGCTTATGCACATTCTGAATGCCTCCACTTGGAGTATGTATGATTTTCTCCTTTGTACATAGTTTTTTTTTGGTCATTTCTCTTGCACAGTTCATCATGTCACCGAGAGAGAAATGTGTCATAAAGAAGGAATTCAATGTTTCTATAAATAGTTGTTACCTCTAAGTAAATCCAAATGCAAAGTAACTAAATTAGGTTGAGGGATAGTTTTCAATGTTTTCATCTGCATGTCTCTTTAGATCGGTCACAGTTGATCTCTTTTGCTTCTTCTTACATCAAAAAATCAGTTGTAGGGGTATTCTTATCTCAAGCATTTCTGCCAGTGGTAGTGTTAATGAAGGAAATAAAATTTTGGGGCAGATTTCAAAATTGCATCTATCAGCCCTAACAGATCAACTACATGTCCAAATTTCTCCATGCCCTTACCTTAGTTAAATCTTTAGTTTGGGAAGACAATGTATAAGTTTTATCCAAAATCCCAAAATCAACTTTAAGAGAAATAAATTAGAGAGAAAGTGAGCTAGGAAGGCTCGGTTGAGTTAATCTTCATGCGCAGAAAACTGGTGAGCCACATAAAACTAGGCTTGTTAGGTTGTTTAGTGAGTTGGAATCGAGTTGGATGATTGCTAAGCTACAGAGTGAGATGGGAAAGTCTGTCGCAGAGCCATTGTGAGAAAGATAGAAAACCACTCAGAGGTTGGACATATAGGGTGGACAGCCTGGCATTATAACACTTGGGTTGGATGGTAATTGGATAGCTGGTCAGGTGGCACACTAGTTAGTCAATTAGGTTGGTAAGTGGTTAGATGATAGTGTGGCACAAAAGAGTAGCTTGGTGGTGGCTCAGAGGTTAGATGATAGGTTTGGATGCTTAGTTTGGTTGGCGGTGCAGCGTTCAGATAGGTTAGACAGTTAGGTTAGATAGCTCAAGGGTATGTTGGTGTAGATATGTATGTTGGGTCATTGGGTTAGACGATCAGGTTGAAAGCCTAGGTTGGTTGGTGGCACAGTGTATGGACAGGTTGGACGGCTCAAGGGTTTGTTGAAGAAAATGCGTATAGACATGAGGTTTGATGGGTTGGTGGGTTGAATGCTTAGGTTGGGTGGGTCATTGGTTGGACATGTATGGACAAGTTAGACAACTGTCCTACCTCCTAGGTTAGATGGCCCACGATGTAAAGATTACGACCATAGGGTCTGTTGGCAACCATAAGAATTTACGGGCTAGAAGTTAGACGACACCCAACCTCCGAAGTTGGATGGGTTATGAATCCCATGCAAGGTGAAGGTAGGTGGTCAAATGATAGCTCAACAACCATATTTAATGTAGTATGGTGTCCATGTATTCATCTGACAAAAGTACCCTCGAGAAGCAAATTTATATGGGTTCACATACCTCTGTAATGAGGGTAGGCTAGAAAATTTCCTATATAATGTAATCAACCCCCTCATTTTTTAGGAGAGACATTCTGCGAGAAAGGGAAACTCTTAAAAAAAATTCCCTTAACTCCATTGAGCTATGAGCCCTCTCTTGGGCCTGTAACGTAATCATGCCTTTTTCCATCATATGTAATGGTCTGTGCATGTTTTGAAGCAATAAAAAATCTTATTTTTTGATGTTTCTTCAACCCTTGCTCATTTTTATTGTGTTTCTCTTTCCTCTCTATTTTTTGTTATATTCTGAGCACATTTCTTTCATTTATATCTTTATGAGGTATTGTTTCATGGATATTTGATGACAAGTGGGGATTTGGGTTTATGTCACACATGTGTGGCCTCTCTAAACTCCATCTTCCTTCCATTCTTCCTCAAGAAGAGTATCTCGCCCCTTTTCTGGTGTTATCACCCTCTTACTTTAGGATTTCCCTTTTTACGCACTCTCTCTCTCTCTCTCTCAATGTCTCCTTGGAATTTTTAGGATAGGTGTACTTTGTTGCAATTGGGAGTAGTCTAGCATTAGGATTAGGAAGAGGAAACTGACCTTCTCCGGAGGGTTGTCTTAAGTTGGCAAGTGCCACAACTTGAGAGATAACCCCATGTTAACAAAATTACACTGATTGCACCACACACATGACAACAAATCGGGGGGTGTTGCAATTTTGTGATAACATGTAGTCTTCAAGATCGCCCTTTCTATCATATATAGGAATCTAGAAGCAACAAAACTGATAGGAAATGGGTAGAAAGAAACTTTGAGTGCAAGTGGGTTATGAAGCATCTGCATAGAATCCATAGTATGAGAAGAAACAAATGTGCTTGTTGTGATTGTAAAATTTGAGCTTGCAGACTACGAACAAGCGATTTGAGAGCTTGTCTGCTAAAGGAAGAAGAATGTGAAGCACTATGCGTATATATAGGAGATGTAGGAACATTAGTGGTAATAGGGATAGACGACACTGTTGTGAATTGGAATATTAGGTTCACCCAATGAAATAAGCACCGTGGATGTGGGAACAATAAATTAATGATTATTTATTTATTTTGATTTTCTTTCGGATTGAGAATTCAAAAATCAATGATTAATCAATCTCATCATGAAGATCAAAGGAATTATCGCATAGTTATGATTTACATGAGAACTAAATGATGTTAAAGGAAAAGTAATTTTATTGCAACCAACTTTAGAAGTTGAAATTAATCGCATTTAGTAGAATTTTTATTGGAATACAAATTTAATATTCCACAAAAGAACATAATATTCAAGGACTGTTCAAATAGACGATAAGATTGATAAATGAACAATTTAACTCAAGGATATAAGTTGCCCCTAGAGATAGTCCAAAAGACAAATGATTGATATTTTTCTGACAACTTTAGTATGAAATAAAAAATGAGGCTTTCAGACTTATACCTTCCACATCTCATTACCAAGGCTTTCACTTCTTACATGCTTGTACATGAAATAATAACAAAAAATCAACAAAAAAATACGAAAAATAAAAAAATAATAGTCTTCCTAAGTGCACGAAAGGGCCTCCCTCCATTAATAGAGGTCATTCAAAGATAAAATCCATAATAATAATATATACGTTCTTTGTAATGAAGAACTAAAAAAAATGGTTACACAAAGAAACAAAAAACCAAAAAAAAATTAAATAGGTTGAATATGTTTGTGCCATTGGAACATACACCAATCAATTACAAGAGTACCTCTCTTGCCGGGGCTTAATCAGTGTTTTGTAATTTACAATAATGGATAAGGAGCTTTCCTTTAATTTATTCCATCGATGCTCGCCCAATTATTATTATTCTTTATAATGACAAGTAGGGACCCCCATGACGAATCACGATCTTCTTTGGATATCAACATCAATGATATTAAAAAGCATGTGTTTCCGACAGTTCTAACTAACTTTAATGGGATTTCAATTTCAATTTTTGTTTCGTGTGTTTCATCTTCACCATTTAACTCACTTAGGTGGCCTTTCATTTACATACAATGATTAATTGAATTATCTTAACCCAATGTATTGCAGTAAATAGGTAGAAAATCAAACATTACATATATATTTTTTGAATGGTATAAAATAATTTAATACTAGCAATCGCATGTGTACAATGCAATGTGAACGTTGAACAGTATATGTTATTTGATGTAGAGGGATAGTTATTACTTTTTTTAGTTGATGTTGATAAGGGGTGTGATTGATTTTGGTTGTGTAGAAATATAGATGAACCAATTAATTTAAATATTATATAGAGGAAAAGTATGATAATAACATGTAAAATATAAATGTGAAGCCGAACATCTAATTTAACATACCAAACACCTATTAAAGATTATGAACATGTCATTTCACTCTCGAACCTTTCAACAATGATTTTTTTATAGAGAGACATATAATTTCATAAAATTGTAATGTTGCAATCTATGCACAAACAATATGGAAAAATCCATCACAAACCTCCTTATCTATAAACAAATGGTGTTTATTACATATGTATAATTTGGTAGTGGCATGGTGGATTTCTTATTGAATCTTGAATCAACAACGATTCTCCCTTTCGGGGAGAGAAAAATGTTAAATTTGCAAATTAGCAAGTTGATTCTCCATCATGGTTAAGCATTGTTTGGTCTAGAGGTGGATATTTGTCACCTCTTTATCTCATTTGAAACGATGTGAGACCTCTGTAAAGTGACAAGACGCCCATTAATAATAATCTTTAGTTTCAAATTAAATTGTTTGCAACTTTTCACTTATCACGTTGATGAAATGATCATGATAATACATGCCATACATAACATCCCTCTCACCCTTGCATCTAAATTTACACATCCACAAAATGTATGGTTCTATCATGAAATTGGCATCCTTAAAATGACATATGGTAAAGGATGTTATAGTTCCGATCATGAAGTTGGCATCCTAAAATTGACATGTCACACAAAGAATACAAAGAACGAGCACATTTATTTTGTTTCCATGGAAATAATTTGAGAAAGGAAAAAATTCTCACATCTTCAAATAATTACGTAAAAACAATTATATATGCCCAAAGTAAATGTTCCTCTAAATTAGAATAGGCCAACACTATCCTTCTTGCTAACACAAACCTTATAAGATGTGATGAGATTAGTATCCGCATAAAAAATGCAATTTGCCAATTTATAGAATTTAAGCCAAAAGACATTTAGCTTGAGATTGAATGTATGTTTGTCTTCCATTTGGAACCAAAAGACATGCATGAGAACATTAGGAGCCCACTACAATAATGTCCCTTTATCCTAACTACTTTAATTGGTTGTTGCACTTGACAACATTTAATAATGGCGTTTGAGTGGGTACTCTAATATTGGCATGGCAGAGAGAGACGGTTCATCATTTGATGTCATATGTCCACCAAACTCCATAAAAAATGTTCCATATTACCAAAAAAGGTCTACTTCAATATATATAAAGGTGTTAGTATTACTCAATTTACTTGAATTGAGGTTAAATTTTATATGCATGGAATATTCCACGAATTTGGTGGAAAGGTTATATAGGTGATTTTATAAATAAATAAATTAATAAAATTTATATTTATATTTTTAAATACTTGTCAAATCATTTTATTAGTAATTTTAGTATATTAGTTTATGATAGTTTTGGTTTTTGAGATTAAATATAACATTTTTTTAGGAAAGACTATCCTAAGGATAAATAGGAGATTATAAACTCTCTGATTAGGAATAAAAGTTTGGTAACTAACCAATATAAGATATCTTCCTTGCCATCAAATTTTATTGGAGGTAGATTAATGAATATAAATCATCATAATCGAAATGTCATAACCCACCTTGGTCACCTTAAAGGTTGGCGACTGTAGGTTGTTAACAATGACATTTTGGTATGTCATGGTAAAGGTGACTAGAGTCTCAATGACATTGTGAGCATAATATAATCTTCTTCTATTTGTCAAGAAAATGTTTGACGCGAACTTCACTTGTACTCCTCTTGTGAGATCTTGCTTAACTACGTACCATAATATTGACATGGCAAATAAAGATGGTTCATCATTTGATGTCATATGTTCATCAAACTCCATCAACAATGTTCCATATTACCTAAAAAAAGTCTACTAGTATTACTCAATTTAATTGAATTGAGGTTAAATTTTATTTGCATAGAAGATTCCATGAATTTGGTGGAAAGATTAAACAAGCGATTTTATAAATTAATTAATTAGTTAAATTTTAGTTCATATTTTTAAATACTCGTTAAATCGTTTTATTGGTAACTTTATCATATTATTTTATGATACTTGTGACCATATAATGATAATATCTTAGGAAAGACTATCCTAAGGTTAGATAGGAGACTATAACCACTCCAATCATGAACAAAAGTTTGGTAACTAATCAATATTAACTATCTTCTTTGCCATAGAAATTTATTAGAAGTAGATTAATGAATTTAAATCACCATAGTCGAAATGTCATGACTCACCTTGGTGACGTTAAGGTTGGCAATTGGTAGGTTGTTAACAATCATGTTTCAGTATGGCGTGGTAAAGGTGACTAAAGTCTCAATGACATTATGAGCATAATATAATCTTCTTGTATGTGTCGAGAAAATGTTTGACGTGAACTTCACTTGTACTCCTCTTATGATATTTTACTTGACTTGACTAGAAAGAATATTTAATTGTATAAAATTATATGAGTGGTAACTCACTTGGACATTAAGTGAAGGAATTTTATTTGATTATGCCTAACATAGGGGTTACTACAAATATTGAAATATCTTTTACATTAAATTGATGATCAAATGAGTCCACTTTTGGTGGATTCAGACATGTAGGTTAAACTACTTGGAACTAATGATGAGATTTGCATTGGATATGTTTAGCACTTCTATGAATAGACCTATAATTGGATTTCAACATTAGGACAATGACTTGTATCATAGAATTCAATATAATTATAAGAAATTGACTTTCTAATCACTATTAGTTTATAATATGTTTACCTCACATGTCATTTAAGGAAACATTATAACTAGGTTTTATAGATATAACACATTGGCTTAACCAATACAAGGGAAAGTAAATTTGAGCATTACTTGTAAGGTATGTAATAACATCATTATCACTCCTTGTTAGAGTATGAGGTCCACATGATCCTATGTATGAAACTAGACCTTTAAGGAACACCACTTGTGTTGTCATTGTATGTGATTAAAAAATAGTCACTTGAATATTTTGGGTACAAAGAATTATTATTTTCTCTTACGCAATGATATAGTTTCATGGACCTTGATCAGGATATAAAAATTTGAAATTCTAATATAATGATTAGATACTCTTAAGGAACCTCGTGGAATGTTTACTTGTAATTTTGATTAAACTGGAACCTTATTTGGATATGTTATTATTACATGTGGATTGGTTGTAGTATCCACATGAAAAAAATAACCATGAAGGGTAAGCCTACAAAAATGGATAAGCCTAAAATATTGAAACCTTGAAATCAACTAACCTAAAACCTGCAAAATGGCTAAGTCTAAGATTATGAAATCCTAAAAATTGAAGTATGAAATATGGAAGGACCCTTCAAAACCTAGAATCTGCATTGTATTTCTTAGATGTTTGAACCAGTCTCAAACATCCCAGAAGTATATACATAAAATATAATTTAAAGTATAATAAAGTAAATGTCCATGTTTAAATGTGAACGTATACTTAAATGTTTGTTTTATGTATATACTTTTTGGTTATAATTGATGATCAATTTTTTTTTGTGTAATATGTGGTATGTTAATTTTTTTTAAAAGACTATAGAAGACTTTGGGGTCATGTACCCAACAAAAGTGAAAGAAACACTTAAGCAAGCTTTGGAACCCATATTTAAGTATTTTGACTTGTTCAAAATACTTCATTGTTCTTATTTTTCATGGATTGGTTAGAATGAAAACCCTAACATTAATGCAAACCTTGATTCTTGGGTATGTCAACTCTTTAGTTTTTTTAACATTAGTTTCAAAGTTAACTTTAATACCCTGATGGACTGTGTTAAGATTAAAAAATCAAGGTTGAGATAGAGCTATAGAACTACAAAGGAAAGTGGAAGGTTATATGTATATATTTTTGGTGTAAGCATTGATGGAGGAAAGGGGATTTATGGGTATTGAAAGAATCAGTTGGATATTTTTGGATACGAGTAGTTCAGCTAAGAGTAGTTTCCCAACCTAAGACATATGTTGAGATGATTCCAAACTTATAGACCCTTATATATCAAGCATGTTCCTCCCTTTTTTCTATATTAAAAATCTTAAAGAGATCCTACATTCTTCCTCTAAAAAACCTTGCGTAACAAAATACTAGGTGAAATAATTTTATTATTATTATATAGTATAGATGTTTGGATTCCCAAGCATATACCATTATGTACATGACTGGTATGTATACAAAACTATATGTACAACCATGTAAATGTGCATACTTGATTAATTGTGTGGTTACGATTATCTATCCTTTTGAACAAGGAAATTGAGTGTCTTATTTGGCCTTTTAAACTAGACAGTTGAGTGTTTTATTTGGCCTTTTTAAACAAGGCATTTGGGTGTGATTTTGGACCTTGTGAAATGAAGATATATGCATTTCATAAGTTATGTTTTATGTATTAATATTATTTTTCCTATGAGAAAACATGCATAGATTTTATGTTTATCCATATGGGCCTTATTATGCATCAAAAATTGTTTCGGTAATAACTAATTTATTTTGCTAAATCATATTTTATGAAAAGGAATGGTGATGTCTCTAAAATTTTTTATGAAATATTTTGGGAATCATGTCAATGTAGCTACCTAACATTTATGTTGACATTTTTAATGAGGGAATGGAATAGTTATAGTATGGGTTCCTTTAAGATTTTTCCTTACTTGATTAACATGCACTTTACTCGTAAAATTAATGAAAATACATTTGTAATGTTCATTGAACATGTGGAACTTCATTTATACACTTATGAGTTGTATTGCATTACATTTAGTAAAAAAACTTGGAAAGAATCAAGAAAGGTTGGAAAACTCTATTTTTTGATTACAATGAAAGGTGAAAGTAATGAAAATATATATAGTAGGAAAGATTAACTATAAACTTGTAAATTGAATCAATCAAGATGTATATTTTCTATAAATATGAATTTTCCACTACATCAAGCAAATTTTTTAATTCATGTGTTTATCATTTTGTTTAACTTTGAGATGTATGTGTGTTGCTTTCCAAATTACTATAAATATTCATTTTCACTAGATATGGAGTGTCATTTTTGGTAAAAAAAAATCAATATACGCCCTCTTATCTTCATGGAAAACATATATCACCTTATTATATTAAATTTGTATCTCCTACTAAGAATTAATTCCTTCCTCTAGAATACAATCCAATTACAAGATTGCATGCAACTTTGAGTTGTGATTTGGTGCTCAATGAAACTTGTGAGTTATCATGAAAATTACACATTAATAGGAAGCTTCATTAGGGATTAATTGGAGAACTCTAAAATGAGTCTTCATTCAAAAATGTTATGTGTCCTTGAGGGAATACTAAATATGCTCATGCTAATTTCACTAATTCAGTAATGCATATTATTTCATAATCAAATTTGCATCATTTTTTAACTCAAGGTTTCTTAGAAATTCATCATAAAAAGGAAATATGTTTTTACGCTTATGCCTAGCAGAAAAAAGTTAGAAATTTTGGAAAACTACAAGATCACAATGTTTTGAATTAGTATATTTCAATAATCACTCTCATTCTTGATTATTTGAATGTACTTTTGGAAATTATGAACTATACAATGAATGAAGTCTTGTACTCTCTTGATTTTCCCTTGAATAAGTAAACAAGAGAAATTTGTTTCATGCCAATTTTTTGATAGTGGTGTGTGTTTCCTATAACATCAATTTTTTTTTTATAATTTCTAAAATTTCCTTATATTAGCTATGAATTATTCCTAGGTATATTACAAACTTAGAGGTTCTGCAAAGAAATGATCAAGAAATTGTTATCCTAAAAGTATAGATTGGGTATTTATATTTTGAGACACCTTCATGAACTTGGAAATGTACCTATTACAAGATTGAATTTTTGTGTTGGAGGTCTTGTAGAATGTGGAAGAATACGAAAAGAACTTGCAATAAATTTCAATCAGATTGCATGTATACTAAACTAAATTTGATAAGCCATTAGGTTGTAGGAAAGCTAGTCATGTTATTTATATTTACTATAATAAGTATGCATATCCATACAAACACATGGAAAATATAAGATGGAAAATTGGGGTTGTAGTGTTAGATTGTGTTATTGAAATACCATCTCTCCTTTCTAAAATTATTAATGATTAAGAAATTGTGTTTTATGAATTATGTGACTAAAAAACAATGAGATACTCTTTTGTTAAATAAGCATGAATCTAGGAGGATGGGTATCACATGGATCTCTTACATTTGGTGTTTATCAAATGAGTAAATTATCATGTAGTTAAATAAAATAAAAATCTAGTTTGGATGGATTTGAACTAGTATTTTTTTAGGGATATATATATATATATATATATATATATATATATATATATATATATATATATATATTATCATAAAAAATTATTATAGCTTTGAGTATAGACCCTCCCTTCTATAATCTAGAGAATGATTTGAATTCAAGGTAGAATTCAGGATAATGTATCTAATTACATTATCTATATGAAAGTTTTAAATTCCTTTCTATAGTATGAGTAAGTAGCAAATAGGGATATTTTATGATGTTCCCATACATATCCTTTGTAGTAGTGGTTGTAGGATGCAATTTTTATGTCTACATAACACACCCTAATTTCCCTCTAGGAAATTAGGGAACCTATGGTCTTTCCTTAAAAGACTAAGTTGGATAACAGTTTTCTTCTATCATTCTCTGTGTAATTCAAATTTCTTTTCTCTTGGTCCCCTTCACATGTTTCTTGGACCCCTTCACTACAATATCTTCATAATTCAAGCATGTGCAACCTCACTTGACACTCATTTTGAGTGTACAAGTTTTCCCCTTCATGTGTGGACTCAAATAGCTTTATTCAGTAGTTTTGTCTGGTATTCCATCACCAATACAATGCTCCACAACTGCAATTCTTTGACCATGACATTTTTTCCCTCCATACACCTTTTACGTGTACCTCTCATGTCTTTTGACATGACCTTTTCATTTTACCCTCATGCAAAAATTGTATTTTACCCTGCACAATATCACCACACAATATCTTCAAACATTGTGCACCATCACCTGTAGTTTGTGTCTTTTGCATAACCTTGCACAGTGTTCCATGACGTTTCCACATGTTAGGCCATTTCCTTCTTGAACCTTGTAGAAAATTTTCATCTCCCCACATTCAACCTATCTCACATGTTTCATTGCATGATGAATTCATGAGTTATGTGACATCCTAGAATGTTATGAGGAATTATAACTTATGGTCCGCACAATACAATTCCTTAGTCTTGTAGCCCACTATACACTAGACGCATAATCCTTAAATCCTCATAGATTTATTAACTTTATAATTCTTCATCGCAGTTGTAAAATTATATGAAATATATACCATTTGGGAAAATATAACACCTAACACTTGGTTTTCTCAAGCTTTATGTTGTGCAGATAATATACATGCATTCATGATACACCAAAGGTTACCCAAAGAAGTGTTAGAGATTCTTCTAAGGAGGAAATTTTTAGTAGCATAGCACACACTTATGCACAACATCTATAAACTATTAAGAGCATGCATTATTATGCATAAAGTAAAAATAAAATAAATTTACACTTAAAGCATGCACACTATGCACACAATATGGGAATTTTTACACCGTGTGTTTTACATTCACAATATTAACTTTGCACTATTATTTTTCTCAATAAAAATTGAAGGGATCTACTAGAGACATCCCAAAGGGTGCATAAAAGTAAAAAGTACTCCTGCATAAAGAAAAGACAAGATGATAGTGCAAAATTACTACCACATGCCATCATGTAAAACCAAGGCAAAAAACCATCAAGTAAAGCATGCATATCACCAAGCATAGAAAGTGCATGTATTATGTATAGAAGATAAATAGTACATGGTTACTAGAAGATAAAAAACTCACTGTAAAAGTAAAAGACGCCACCATTTATGAAATTTTAATGCACAAAGTTGACATTTTTTCAAAGAATACATATTTTCTCCACTTTGTAAACAAAAGAGGCTAGAGATATCTTCTTGGACACTCCATGTCAAAGAGTAAGTGCAAAATGAACTTAATGAAAATTGAATTGCTCCTTAAGCTCCCCCTATGTGCCATTGAGCATTGAATGGTAATTTCTAGAATCAAATATCAAATCAATTATTCTTCTAGATCTCCTAAGGGTCATTTAATTTGATTTAATTATGAAGATACTATGTATTCCATTTTTCATTCATACACTGCAGAGTTGGTAGAGAGCACTAATTGTAAAACTTGTAGTTGTGCTCAAGTAAGCTTAGTTTTTCCTATAAATACCCAACTGAAAGACCAAGTTATGCTCAGATTCTTGTAGAAATATGTTTCCAAAAAATTTAATGCATTTTCCTTAGTTTTTAAATTTCTACTTAGTATTTTGTCTCGTGTTTCGATGTTTATGTGTAATTTACCCTTTTGATCAAAGAATATCCATCTATCTTATTAATCTATATATCTTTCAAATGTTTCTTTGAGTTAATTCTTGCTTCATGCTCGTCCAAATATGTTGTGTCTCTCTTTGCTCTAAAATAATTTTCCTCTAACTCTTGCACCTTCTCATGTCTTGATCGATAAAATGCTAGTATGAGCATGGGTATGGTTTCTCATATTTGTCTTCACTAACTAGAAAAGAATCTCTTCTATTACATAAAATTAATTTATCTTTCCTCCCTTTCCTTCTCTCTTTTTCAATTTTCTTATAAACCATACTAGATTTTAATATAGAACTAATTCTTGTAATCAATTTATATTTCCAACCTTTATGATTGTAGGTGATACTCATTATATAACATCCCTTACAAAGGAGACCTATATGAAATTAACGAATGACCCATAGACCTCACACACACTGATGATAAACCCCTTGAGGTTAAACCTCTATATTTTTCCATTGCAAAATTAGTGTATAATCACACTAGAATAAACCAATAAACTAACAAAAACCATCACAAAATAAACAACTAGAACATAATCCATCTTGATTTTTTCCTAGAAAATCATATGGCCACCAAGACCTAGTGAGAGTTAACCTTTGGGATATCCCATGCATAATCCATTACAAAAGCAATTATATTTTTGCACCCTCCTTAAATTAAGAGAGGGAAATCCCTACCCGTTTGAATAAGACTTTTCTTATTGTTTCTTACACTTGCACGCTGCCCCATTATTTCTCATAGAGACCAACATCTTTGGCATTAGGAGGTAGGGATCCTTTACACGGTTAACATATTTGGCACTAGAAGGAGGTAAGGTTGTTTGTATCATAATATTACATATAATACATGATTAACATGTCTCATCCCCCTTTAAGTAAAATATTTTTCCACTAGGAGGGAATATTTTTCTAGAATGATATATAGTACAAAGCCTTGTTGTTATGTGGAAAACATCCCAATAAGGATGCAGTTTTAGGAAATTTCACTACATGCACTTTGAAATCTGCCCATCATGTATTTGGCTTAGTTGGGAAAATTACAAGATACTATAACTATCTAAAGAGTCTAACATGATCTACTTGATGATTATTGGGAATATTATCTGAAATATGTACATGGAGGATACATAACTGCATATGAGCACATAATAACCTTTAGGGATGTTTTTATCAGAAGATATATCATCTCAATAAAATATTAGGGTACATTTGAGACTATTTTCCTAAATTATTTTATGATTGACATAGATCTCATAGTATCATACTTCCATCTTACATCTACATGTAAAATAGAAAACAAACTCGTGGGTGTTCTCAACACCCATTTCCACAAAATGTACATAAGTCTGAGAGATAAATTTCTATGATCGATCCTACCACTGAAATAAATATACACACATTGGATTCCTTACCTCTCTATCCACAAATTTCCATGAGGTTTCCTTTGTGGAATAACAAAGAAATATTCAACAAATCCCTCCACTTGCATAGTTTGGTGTTTATTATTCAATTCTAGTGTCCAACCCCACTTTTTTTTTTGTACCCATCTCATTCATATCCCTAACTTTATCTATCAAACCTACTAATAAGTTTTTTCTCCTACATAATCATCTCTATACTGCTCTACTTATAATGTTATTCACATTGAGAATCTAGAGACAAATCGAGCCTTAACTTCCATGCATGATGTTATTTCTTTCATTTTTCAAAATAATAATCATATTGGATTATGATATTTTTGTGATTTTTATTCTAATAATTACTCTTATTATTATGGTTCTGACACTAAAATTGTTTTCATATAAGAAGAGGAGATGCGTGAATAATAAAAGGTACTAGAGGATAAGATAAACACTTTGTGCTTTAAACCTACATAAAATAATACACAACCCCAAATTGAATACCATAAAGTGGTTATTGAGTCACCTCTAGACCACCTTTAGATGAGGTGGAAGATGCAATTTTCACACTTATTGATGAAGCATTTGATTCCTTAAAAATATTGATTCATGATTCCCTTATTGGAGGTGTTGAGGTATTAGAGTTGGTCTTTACCAATTGGTGCACGGTTCAATATGAATCACATGTAGAGATCAATTATTGAATGTTTCTATAAAATCTACGCAATATGAGGAGTGAGAATATATAGGCCTTGTGCTTCCTTGAAGACATCAAAGGAAAGTATTTGGCTGTGACGATAACCAATTTTATGTGCAATGATCTTGATTCAAAGAGAAGCATACTTAGAGGAATTTAGGAAGATGAGGTAGAGACCTTTGAAAAGGAAGAACACCTCAAGGAAATATAAAGGACCTAAAAATTATTATAATTAAAGAGTGATTTGCAATCACTACTCACCATGAGGAATCAATTATGTGAGAGACTCTTGTTCCCTGTGATGCACTCAATGTAGTCATCTAGGTAAAAAATGTTTGTGCCTTCACTTGGGTTGACTTTGAGGTAAAAAAGTTATACCTCTATCATAGAGTCAAGCTCCATTTGAAAAAAATAAAATTATTAGTTATGTATATCATAAGGTAGGTATAACTTTGAATTAAAAATATTACTTAATTTATCTCAAGAATTCAAAGATGTCCCCGCTCATCTCGAAATGGAAACTAGGAAAATATTACTATTGCTTTTGAGTGGAATTTGTTTCAGTCAAAATTGTTAAAGAGACCCTCTCATCCCTATATATATATATATATATATATATATATATATAATATATATAGAGAGAGAGAGAGAGAGAGAGAGAGAGAGAGAGAGAGAGAGAGAGAGAGAGAGAGAGAGAGAGAGAGGTTAGTTTATGATAGTTGGATTTGCTTTCATTATATTAGTTTGTTTTTTTCCTAATTTTGTAGTTTATTTTTGTCAATAGTTGTGTTTAATAAAGAATGAATTGATATCCGTAGTTGTCATCCCCACTTTCTCCTACTTACACTAGCCTTGGTTTTAATTTTTCTTTCGTGAAATTGTTTAATTTGTTAGGGAAACTATGAAAATGTTGACTTGGTGCGTACCAATAGAAAAATATTATTTTTATTATAATGATGTTCAAATTTTGAAGGATCTGGTAAGCCTTAGGATGAATAAAATTCATTGTGCTTGACTATATTACTTTTTCAAATTAAATGTTGAATCATTTTTTGGAGTTATCTCATATATTTAGAACATTTTTTTATGCTAAAGGAGGGTCAATCACATTTTATGAACATAATATTTTCCTTTCAGATATGCGTGAAATAAAAACACAAAATCATTCACTCTTTAACTTTCTTGAACCATCCTCCAAGCTAGTTAATTTGATTTTCAACCCACTATAAAAATAAAATAATAAAGAGGAATCACTCAAGTTAAAATGTTTCAAAAGAGTTCTTTGCACAATGGTTTTTATGATAATCTCCATCATGAATATGGATACCCAATTGGCAGTGGAGTAAAGCCATGAACAAAAGAAAAAATATATCTATTAAGGATAGGGGGAGAAGGGCCAGTAGTGGTACACCCTAAGTTAAGGGGTCCACAAAATCAATTATTTATGATATGGGATTGTGATTTTTTCACTAATATGTAGTTTAGATTTGTGTTAACTTATATTTTTTGTTTGGAATGTTCAATTGGAGGGAAAACCATATTTTGAATTGATTTAAAATAATATATGTGAAAATGCTACAACCATGGTGGAAACCAATACTTGAATATAAGTGAAATTGCTTGAACATTGACTTTTTTGTACTTGTACATGGGTGAAAACTCTTACATGTCATGATGTGATTGGCTACTTGTACAAATTTTTGAACTTCAATAATCAAAATTTTGGTTTTTATTCCATCAAGTATTGGATATTTTAAATTCAAAATACTGTTCAAGTATTGGGACGTGTTCACATACTGGCCCTTCTCCCTTATAAACGCCTGCATGGTAGTCAACCAAATTTTTATCCTTCCCCTCCATCCATTCCATTAAAATATCAAAAATACAAAAAGTAAAAATTGAATAAAATCTTATTGGCAGGTAAGCTAAGTGACCACTCTTCATGTTGGATCAGAAAAACACAAAGATAAGGTAAATAATTGTCATGTGCACACACTTGAATATATGTACAAATAAAATCTTTATATGTTATGCGATAACATTGAAACCCTTAATTTTACATTTGAATTTGAAAATTTAAAGATTATTAAAACATATTTATTTTTGTTCTCATTAATGTGAATAAAATATTCTTGGTTCTAACCACTTTTCAATTAAAAAATGATCATAATAATTTTCTAGCAGAGTTGTCATTTTTTGTTTTCTACAAAACACACCTTAATCTCCCTCTAGTAAATCATGGAACCCCTAGCCTTTCCTAAAATACTAAACTTCCCACACATTTCCCTTCTCTCATCCTCTACATAATTCAACTTGTTCTTCTCTTGGTCCCTTTCACATGTTTATTGGCCCCCTTTATTGTAATGTCTTCAAACTTCAAGTGTGTTTGACCTCATTTGACTCTCATTTTGAGTGTTCAAGTGGTCCCCTTCCTCCTCAAAGAGATTTGCACAATAGTCTTATGTGGTATTCCATCGCCTACACAGTGTTCCACGACCGTATTTCCTTAACCATGATATTCATGCATGAACCTTTTTTTGCATGCCATTTATGTCTTTTTGCATGAACCGTATTTCCTTAACCATATATGGAATCATCTTCAGTCCACAACCCGCAGTTAACCTTACATAGTGTTTTGTTACATTTCCATATAATGGGTGATTTCCTTCTTGATACTTGATGTATTATGTGATCTCCCCGCATTGAATCTATCATGTGTGCTTCATTAAGAAATGATATCACGAGTTTTTAACATACCAATGCATTCCTTAGTCTTGTATCCCACTATACACTTTACACAATACCAAACATCACTTTATAATTCTTTTCTGCAGTTATAAAATTGAATGAAATATAGCACACTTGGGGAATATACCACCTAATAATTGGATTTCTCAAGATTTATGTTCAATTTATATAATATAGAAACATTCAAAATACATCAAAGGATGCACAAAGAAGGATTATATATTCTCCTAAGAAATAAATTGTGCATAGCATAATGCACATCTACACTCAAATATTTAAACCATCAAGAGTTTGATTTCTTGTACACAAAATATAAAAAATTAAAGGTGTGCATGTAAAGCATGCATACTATATGTGTAACATGGAAATGTTTATGCCACATGATTTACATTTGTAATATTAATTTTATACTTTATTTTACTCCATAGGAATTGAAGGGGTCATCCACAAAAGTACCAAAGGGTGCAAAAAAATCAAAACATTGTTGTATAAAGTAAAGAAAGGATGATTGTGTAGAAGTACTACCACATCCCACTACAAAAAACTAATGAGGAAAATCACCAAGTAAAGGATACATGTTGCTAAACACACCTATTATGCACAACACAGAAGAAAAATAGTACCTAGTCACTAGAATACAAAATATCATTGCAAAAGTAAAAAAATTGCCATTTCTAACATGAGAGTGCACAAATTTGACATTTTTCTAGAGAATCCATATTTTATCCACTTTGTCAACAAAGTTGGTTGGAGAGACCTCCTCAGAATAATTTGTTAGAGAGCATGTGCCAAAATTAATTAATGAAGATTGATTTGTTCCTCATGATTCCCTTACGTGCCACAAATCATTGAATGCTACTTGCTAGAATCAGAAATCAAATTTAATAATCTTCTATATCACTGTTAAGATATTCACATATAAGAAATGAATAGTTTGAACAATATAAAGAATATAATAAATATTAATGCAATACGAGAGACATTTGTGGGCAAAGATGCTCTAATATATGATATATTCAAAAATAGAAGAATACCCTCAAGGTATGAAAATTTCATACAATACTCCTTAAGGAAGGAATAAATCTACAATATCCCAAAATGAGAATTACATTTCGAGGGGTAAATCTCCAATATCATTTTACCACGTAGAAGACTCAACACATACATGGAATCCTTCATAATGCTATTCATATCCTTTATATAGGCATACATTACTCTTAATGGGTAGGTAACACCTAATCCCAATGTACAAAAAATCATTACCCAATATAGCTAATTCCTATGTGACCCTGTAAATTATAAACATATAACTAACTAGGGGTTGTGCCACATGTCGACATCTGCATAAACCCATATACATTATAATATGATCTCCCTAAGTACATATAAATTTACCAATGGGTATTAAATTTAATTTGATTATATAGCTACCATGCATTCAATTTTTCAGGTCTGCAATATGTAGTTGACAGAGGCCATTAATTGTAATATTTTAATATCATCTCCCTAATTACATAAAAATCACCCAAGGGGTATTCAATTTAATTTGATTATGTAGCTACAATGCATTAAAATTGTCATGCCTACAATATGTAGTTGGCAGAAGCCATTGATTGTAACACTTGTAATTTTTCCCAACTACACTATAATTTTCCTATAAATACCCAACTGAAAGACCAACTTATGGTCAGATCCTTGTAGAAATAAGTTTCAAAACATTTTAATGCATTTTCCTTGGTTTTCTTATTTCTACTTAGGGTTTCATCCCATGTTTTGGTGTTTTTGTGCACTCTTTCCATTTGATTGGAGTAGATCCCTTTTATCTATTAATCAATATATATTTCAAATTTTTATTTGAGTATGCTCACTTCCCATGTGTCTAAAGACATTGTGTTCCTCTTTGATATATAACAAATTTCCTTAGACTCTTGCACTTACTCATGTCTTGATCAAGTGAATAATGTTCTAATAATGGGTATGGTTTATCATATTTGTCTTCACAAACTAAAAAAAGGTTTATTACATTACATAAAATTAATTTCTCTTTCCTCCTTTCCCTTCTCTCTTTTGCACTTTTTTACAAATCTTATTAGATTAAAGTTAATCTAGGACTAAAACTTGCAATTTATTTATATTTTTGACCTTTTTGATTACATATGATACTCATTACAAAACACCCCTCATGAAGGAGACCCATATACAATAAATGATTGATCCATTAGCCTCACGTGCACCCATGTTAAACCCCTTGAGGATGAATAGAAAAATTCACCCCGTTATGTAATTTATGCTCAATCATATTACAATCTAGAACAATCCAAAAACAACCTCCACATAAACAAAAAGCCTCATCAAGCCTTGAGATATTTACAAAAAATTGTATGGCCACTAAGACCTAGTGATAGTTAACCTTGGGGAGATCATATGCACAATCCATTATGTGTAGCTCATTCTCTATGTATCCTCCTTTTAAGAGATGCATTGTCCCACATGTTTGTGTGGGACTCTGTCTAGGTTTCCCACACAGTGCATGCCCCTTTTCCCTTGAAGCTTCAAATTCATTTTCATTGGAAAGGGAGATAGAGATGTGTCACTAAAAAGATGAAGAGATCCTATGGAGTTTTATTGATGTAAAATAGACATTGATAAGTAAATATTGTTAGAGAATAGTTATGACTTAGTCACTCTCTTCTAATGGGTTATAATGGAGGAAAAAGTAATAAATCAATATATTAATTTTGGATTTGTTGAATTGTAAACTTCTATTTATCCTTAACAGATGATCAATGATTTTAATTCCAAATAGTATTATAACTCTAAGCTAGGAAATGATGAAAGACAAAGGGTTTTGTTGTAATCTATTTCAAATGTTGAAGATATAAGGTTTACTAGAAAAAATTGAAGCATTTTATTTATTTATCAACCTACACCTTACTTGTCCATATATTAGGCAACACACACATATTTGATGTAGTGTGGTTAATATATATAAAGTTATACATGTGTATTATGGGAAAATGGATTTCACATGTTTACATATAAAAAAATCACTCACAACATATGTATACAATTTTTATTTATTTATGATCAAAGGTTTTTTTATTGGGATCCTACCTAGGGTACAAAAGGCCAAAGCCCAGATGTTTAATAAAGAGCAAAAAAAGCAACAAGATTAACGAAGGAAGATCAATACAACAAGAAACTTGGGTGTTGCAGAACAACAACAAAAGAGCAACAAAACCCAAACAAGACCTACGCAGAACTACAACAAAACATCAAAAAATAAGAATATTACATAGAGGATATCAAAACTAAGAAACCTAGATCATATCTAACCACTCCTTGGTTGTCTTAGTTTAGTTCTTCTTGAGGCTTCCTAGATGTTCTTTGATATCTTTGATAGTAGTTCCATCCTTAGCCTTTTCCTTGCCTTTTGTGGATTCAAGAACAAAGATGAAGCTTGAGAGGATGTCTAGATTGGCCTTAAGAACCAAGAGAATGTCATATTGTTTGTTTCTAATATAATCTTGTTATTCTTCAATGGATTTAATTCTCTTTTCCATTTGATCCATCAAATGTTCATCTTTTCTCCCACTTTCCATTGCAAGTTTACACCCTTTGACTTTATCTTTCAAAATATTACATTCTTTCCTAATCCAAGTGATCATATCAAAGTGAAGATCGAGCTTGGCCCTAAAACCTTTGGCTTTGGTGTTTTTCAGGTCCACTTTGTCTCCCATGGATAGAAGACTAGCACCAGAAGTCACTTCTCTGGTTGAAGAAGGAAGGGCAGATGAAGGGACATGACCATATTTTGCTCTTTTTCTCTTAAGGACACAAATAAAAGGAAAAGGGAGAGGGAGAGTGGCAACAGGTTGATGTTTGGAAGAGGTAGGGGGAGGGGGAGAGGGGGAAGGGGGGTGAAGAGGGGGAGTAGGGGTGTGTTGACAATGAACATACGTAC
Source organism: Taxus chinensis (assembly GCA_019776745.2). NCBI lineage: Eukaryota > Viridiplantae > Streptophyta > Pinopsida > Cupressales > Taxaceae > Taxus > Taxus chinensis. Next base: position 751,459,062 of record CM034149.1, read on the forward strand.
ACAAATTAATTAGGCCTAAAACAAATATTAATTAATAGTTTGACCTAATTAATTTTTTGAAGACCAAATAAATAATGAAAATAGATGAGTTAGGATAAAAAATTTCTTAAGACTAATCATAAGCAAGTTATCATATGTTGACAACACATGCATGGTTTTTTAAGGTGTAGAGAAAAGCTAAATAACTCATAATGAACATGGTGTATTTTCTTAAACATAGTGTATTGAATTGCATTGTATGGATGATGTTCTAAACAAAAATGTGATGTTATCAATTTTTAACAAATGGATTCACCTATCTCTACCTTATAGGAACCTCACTTAGTTTTCTAAAACTATGCTTCGATAAGTGTAAAATTAGTCTTCTTCCTCTAAACCTTATTTATATTCTCAAAATCATGGATATAATATATCATGGAATAACCAAGCTAACTTGATATTTTTCAAATACCTCAACACTATACAATTTTGTCTATGACATACTGAGTATAATGTCAACCAAGAAAACCAATGTAATGCAATGTGTCTCTACTACAAATTTTAGTACTACAATTATTTTGTGATTCATTAGAATAACTGCTTTCTCTAGATTTCACCAGAAAACTTCTTGAATGCCTCAATAAAATAATGGATGCTTATTTTAATATATCCCACATGATTGAATGCATTAGAGAACTTATGTATTTAAAAATAATTGAATTTTAAATTTGGATCATATTATTGAGAAAGTTTGCCCCCATAAATTAGAAGAAGGAAATAAGGCATGATAAGTACCAGATGAGCTATATTTGTAAGGGCTTGAGCCAAAATCCCAGGAAGGTGTACTCCACCATATTGGTAAGCTATGATTGTGACGTACATAAATATCATGGCACAAGAAACCAACAATAAAGCTTAAGGTGTTGGGAAGAGTTGTGGGGACAATCAAAATCCATGCAATCTTTCTAATAAAGCCAAAATTTGATTCCAAATTTGACAAATACATAAACACTCTAGAAATGTGAAATTTAATGACTAATAAATACCTAAGGGCCATGTTTAGGTGTCTAATTTTTAGCCACTTTAATCTGTGTGCATGTGTGCATATCAAATTAAATAATACATGGTATTGATAGAGAATTACATGTGCCCAAATATTCTGAAGTGAATACTATTGTACAAATCCATGCTATTATCCTAAGATAATACATGTTATTATTCTAAAGTACACTAATGTACAAATCCGTGTTATGCTTCCACTCTTGGTAAAATTGATATGGTATGAAAGAAAAATGAAGGAATATATAGATAACACTATATGAGTGCCTTACATTTATATTTTTTACCAACAACAAAATTCATAAATTCATATCTAGTAAGAGAGTGCACTCATTTGGATTGCCATTTCCATGAGATATATTCCTAATTTCAACCATAAAAAATGTCTTACAATTATTTTTAATTCAACAATTTCCACTTTAGGCCCATTTACAAACGTATCACGGTTAACACATGATCATGTCCTAGAGTCTCTAGCTTATGATGCCAATCACCTTAATTATGCAATTACTTATGTGCTTAAAGCCTTTAAACAACACTAGTCTATATAAGCGCCCACATCAATGAAAAAATTGGACATGGTAGGAGGTGACGACCCATCCTCTTAGCAATCATCAAGTACATTGCAATATTATTCCTCTATCATTATATACTAGGTCAGCCAATCCTAATACATGCTATTATCTTAAGAAAATAGAAAACACCTAATCAAATCCATTTAAGTTCATATCAATATTTTGGCCTTCTAGTTTATCATAGGGTCGATTACATCTGTATAAGGGAACACCTAAATAGCTATTCAGTGTCTCCTTCAATCGAGTATACAATCATAAATTTTTGTGTGCTAATGATCAATAATTGAATATGTGATTCATATAATTTAACATAATTTTCTTCATTTGGGCATTTATAAATAGGTCAGTACATCCCATGTCAAGTAATGAATGCCTAATCAAAGCCTATTAGATTATTACTTTGATTAAGTCATTTGGACATAATAGTTTTGATATTATTTGTTAAAGTCCGAATACTTGAACTATACGACATATTGATCCGTCAATTTCAGAGATTTCGGCATGAGGATCCGTAATATCAAAATAGAATATCAATATAGGAATCAAAGCTATAACATTTTCTAATTCAAAATATTATCTACAATCTAACTCGAAAAATCAATAAATAAGTGAACAAATACAAATGTGATTGGATATAAACATGATTAAGAGAATGATTGCATAATAAAACCCCTACCAAATACAAATAAATCATTGTCATGTACTTCAAAATGTACATCAATATCAATACTATTCAATATATTATCATCCACCCATTGTGTTAACTTTGAACCAATATCAATATCAATATCAATACTATTCAAAATGTAGATCAATATCAATACTATTCAAAATATTCCAATCGAGGTTCAAAAATTTAAAAACATATTAACAAAATGTCCATTAGATAGATACTTTTGGTCTCTTTCATTTTATACACATATTGAAAGTGAATAGGAGTGCTTTTTGATGCACAAAACCAAAAATTGAGGTGACCTTAAAAACAGATCACGATCTTAACGTTGAATTCTTCTATATTATTTATTTTTTCACTTGAAAAAGTATGGGACGCCATCACTATACACAAACATGCATTACATCAAATATACTCATGTCATAAGCTTTAAAGGATATAATACTGGTGTTTGAGTGATGTGAGCATTTCCATTAATTTTTTAATACTAGCAATCGCATGTGTTTCATGAGATGTGAACGGCCGAACGGTATATGTTATTTGATTTAGAGGTACAATTATTATTGATCCACTTAATCTGAAGGTTGTTTCTACATTTCAAACTTGTTATAAATTCGTACATGATTACTTGTGATATTGTTTTCGATAGTTAATCAATTTTATAGTTGATGTTGTTGTTAGTTGTGCATTGGTTGTTCAGTTGGTGTTTTGTTGGAGAAACATTTATTATACAATTGATAATGTGTGTGATTGATAGTTGTAGTGTAGGACTTTAGTTGAAACATTACATTGTAATGTTGTATGTGTACATTTAATTATGTTATAGGTTTGTACTTTTAAAGTTACATACCATATTTCCAAACATAAAATAAATGTAGGTATACGTACACATAATGAGACATGTATACGTTTGCAGTATTTATATCATGAGTGGTAGCCTTTAGTGGGAAATTTTAGTTTCAATAAACTTGATTACATTTGATATCCCTTGAATGACCTTGCCGCTTTTGATAGAAGAAATGTTGAGTATAGTAGTATTTGAGGTGCTATGAAAGCAGAAGCTAGTATTTACGATGGGTTGAGTGATAGTAGTCTTGCTTCCTCCTTTCTTCTTGCTTCGAGTGCTGGTACGTGCGTCATATTTGAGTATCTCTCGAATGAAAAAGTAGGTGAAATGCACAGATTTGCAAGTGAGGGTACTCTAGAGAAAGCTGTGAATGTCAGACCCTGCCTTTCAGTGGTTCCAATGTCGACGGTTTGCTCTGTGCAAAGTAAGTCCCTGCGACTTGTGGATAGTTAATCCCCAGGCAATTTTAATTGGAAACTATCTTCGATTCCCTCTGGAAATAGGGGGTATGGGAATATGTAAGGGGTTGGAGGGATCCCAACATGGGCCGTTGTATCTATCAAATTTTACAATAACAAATAAAGGTAATGCTGGTGGTTGCATTGATGCATCGTAGACAATGTCTGTGATTGTTCCTGTGGCACCATTCACGAGGCTTGCATCAACCCATAGATTTGCAATAAGCATGATTTTTTGTTGTTTGCATAACAGAACATTGTGTTGCAACTGATCATCATCAGGATTTCCTGGTCCAGTCCGCCTGTTACTTTCAGCAATGGATTGGGTGATCGGAACGTTCAATGCCTTCAACATCTGTAGGTTGTGGCATGCCACTTGATCATTTTTTGCAAACAAATGTGGTGCATCCTTAAAAATGTTGAGATCCTGCTGAGTTAGGTGTGTATCTGTGTGAGACATCAAGAGTTCCCAATCCTCAATTAGAGGGGTTGAATCTCGCATGTGGAGCAGTAAATTCCGGAATGAAACCTATGCATTGGTTGTTCCTTGTTGCCAAAATGTTGTTCGCAATATAATGGAAGATTGAAATCCCTTCCAAAGGGTTGCTCCGTAGGAATTACTTGCGTAAAGAGGACTGTCAAAAACCGGCAGTAATTGCCTGAGGTCACCGAGGAGGATGACTGATCTGTTCCCAAATTCAGATGTTCTTGAGTGTGGGAAAGCTTCGTGGAGTCTACTGTCAATTTTTCTTAGCAACTTTGGCCCGATGAAACTCATTTCATTAATAAGAACATATTCTATATGTTTCAGTGATTCTTGAAAAGATGATAATGCACTACCTTCAAGGGGTTTTAGTTCTTTGATTGGAATACACATGGCTGCGTGAATACACATGGCTGCGTGGATTGTGGATGCAGAGATGTTGAATGCTAAAACACCGGTAGGGGCGAGCACAAGTAGAGGAGAGGGAGATATGGTTGATGCTGTGAATGAATTCCAGATTTTATTTATCAGAAATGATTTTCCTGTGCCAGTCGTTCCTTGAATTATCAATCTTAGTGGAGGTAGAAGGGATTTGTTTGCTGAATGGTGTAGTATGGTATCAAGAGCTATTTTTTGTTCTGGAGACAAAGGAAGTGTGGAAGATGGTGGTGTGGCATGTATGTTGTTGTTAATTGTGTCTGCCTTCTCTCTCTCGATGAATGATGAACCAGTTATCTGCAAATCATGGGGAACATCGTGTATGGTCCAATTATTGTGTATGTCAAAATCTCGTTTCCCCAAAACTTCAAGACTATCTAGACCCGTGTTGTTTCTGGGGCGAAGTTGTGCAAAGACCTGCCATTCTTGTAATGGTTCTTGTTGAAAACTGCATTCAGGCTCTAAGTCAGAACTAACATCTGTTGCAAGTCCTATGTCTGCAGTAGTGCGTAGAACATGCCACGGTCTGTAGTTGTGCTTGTACATGTCCCAAGTGACATTGATGTCATGTGGGGTTGAGCCAAATTCAAACGTGATATTTCTGAAAGGATTGTATAATAGGAGTTCTGACCAACAGAAAAGGTCATATGACGTTGATTCTTGAGCAGGGACATCCACAAATCTTGGGTGGACACATACAATTGCTTGTATCGGTCATTTTTTCCATTTATCACCTTTACAGTGCTTGTTGTAGCTCCAATCTCGAGCAACTTGAATAAGTGGTAGGTGTTCCATGGTTGTTGGACAAATTTTATATGCATCTAAGAAAGCGGTGGTTTGTTGTGCATCGGCGTCACTTTCAACGACACGTCTCAGAATATTTTTTCCAACATTTAATGATACGAGTGGACGGTTGCACATACCAAGTGGCATTTTTTGCAGCATGTGGCATGTTTCTTGTGCGCTTATGTCATGTTCAACAACGCTTTCTGTGAGCATTTTACGGATCGCGATATGTACTGGAGAATCTGCGTCTGCATCTCTTGAAACTCTGGATAGCATTTGGTGATATGTTTCTGAACGTTGCTTGGCTTTTGAAGCATATTTTGTAATATACTTGAGAATGGCATGGCGGGAAAGTACTGGTTGGCAATCGACATTTGCTCTCCATATATATATCATTGTTTGATTGTGGATGTTCAATCTGTCATCGTTTCTAGAAGGGAGGTACTTTATTTTCCTGTCACCTTCAATGTGTAAGGAAGAAGTAGGTTGCATGGCCCAAGGAGCGTTGTACCTGAACTGCAGCTGTGATTTCTTTCTACACAGGCATGTCTGCTCTGAACATTTAGTGTGGCGCTGAACTCGATTAAGTAGTTCTTCAAGGTCTGCATGCGGGGAGGTGGATAGAATTTGTGTTGTATCTAGCAAGCAAGGGTCATCTAGGAGTGACCTGCGAATGAAATCCAAGCGGTTGCAAGCCGGGCGGGGGTTCCAGGCAGACATGAACTTATCAAAGTATTGTTTTGTCACCTCAATAAGTGTTGTGTCCTCCCAATCCAGTTCATCTACCTTTGGTGCATTCTCGAGCCACAATAAACCGTGGACATGTGCAGAGCCTCTATGTTGCCATTCGTACCTGCGAGACGAGGGAACATAAATATTAGATATGTAGTTTGGGAAAAACTTTAAAATAAGTAGATTTGATTACCTGTACCAAAAGTCTACTGCTCTAAGTTCCTTCTGCAATATTTCTTCCCGAAATATTGTGAATCTGTGGTGTAGGTATGCTGATACTCGATGAGGGTTAGAGATAATGTTAAGTGGTCTCCAACGTTGGGTGGCTCAAGGATCTGTTGGGCATTCACCAGACATAATATTGTGGAGATCTGGCCATTTAGTGTTTGTAGCACTTAGAGTGAAGAATAAGGTTGGTGTCCCTAATTGTTCCACCATATCTGAAAGCTCGCTTCTACTTTTTTCCCAGAATGAACGTGTCCCTCGAAGGCTTGATCCAAAGTGCATTAAGCTATCTGGGAGGTTGTCTTTGGGGAATTCCAGTAGTTTTCTTCGTAGCTCTCTAATTGTTGGAGGGATTCCAGATTCGGTGTTCTGTTTCATAAAAACTGCTGCCGTGGATTGGCTTTTGTGTCGCATTATGAGGTTTAGAAGGAAGTAACAAAATCTTGGGTGGGAACCGAAATGCCCATCATGGTAACGCATCAAATGAAGTGCGTATTCATGCATTGGAACTTCTTTAATGCGGGGTTGTTGCCACATTACTTTTCCTGTCGGAAATAAAGTTGGGAAAGCCATTAAGAATAGGCCTTCCGTATTATATTCATTTATTGGCGAAAGCCCAAGCTCTGGCCATGACATGGTAAATGGAGTGTTACCATCATGGTTGAGCAAGAACTATTCGATTTCCTCTTCTTCTATTTATGTATTGTGAGGTGTTGGCACGAAAGATGACGAGTGCTCATATGTTTCATCAAAGTGGGTGGGAACACCACTACCATGAGTTGTAGAGCAAGTTTGCATTTGGGGAAGTTCCATTGTGGCTGTGTTGAGAGAGGAGGAAACATTTGATGATTCAGATGGTAGTGAGGAAAGGGCGTCATCGTCAATTAAGACATCTTTGTAATAGGGGTCATGTTGGATTTTATATTGCAAGGTTGCACAAACACGAGATCTACTGACGTAGAAATCATAATTTTTTAAATTAGATCCTTCCCTTTGTATGAGAACTATGTCCAAATCTCCAAGGCTGCGGGGTAGGGTCTTTGCTATTGAAGTAATGTTTTGCGGGAAGCTTATGGTGTGTCCTGAGTATCTGTATTGCCCGCCACATACTTGGGTGACTTACATGAATGGATTAACTCGTGCGATAAGCATCTCCTCGATTTGGGTTAAAGACGCAAGAACGATAGGTTGTTTTTCAGGGTCCATGTTGTTCCATGAAGAGAAGCGGTGGCCTTGTTTTTCACTTTTGCATCTGTTACACGAGGGAAAGCCTTCGGAAAAAAATGTTTTAATTCCAGGGTAATTTTCCAAACAGATTGAGCAAGTTTGGATGTTCGCCAACAAATCTATTCTTTTGCGAAACCGACGTTGGGCTTCTAAATTCAGTGAAGAGAGCGGGGATATGGGAAATATCTGTGTATTAGAAGGGGTGGGGTGTTCTGTTTCAGTCGTTTGTGGATTGCAAGGTGGAAAGCAGTCTGAAGGAGAGGAGAAACCGGTTGTATATGTGGGATGAACAGAAGAGAGGTCAGTACTTGAGACAGTTTCATGTGGCATCCCAGACATTTGGGGTAAAGTGACAGTTGCTAGCAAAGATGGGTTCGTACGGAAGGAAGTGGCTTGCTCTTGAAAGGTTTTTTCCATGGAAGTTACATGCAGAATGTTGGTTGGCAATTCTTCAGTAGTTGTATTTGATGGCAAGATTGGAATGTTGGGGGATCGTAGGTTGTTGGTCGTTGTAAGTTGAAAGATGTTAGAGATTTTCGTTGTTCTATGCTCTAATTTATGACGCCGTTGCTCAGTAGTTATGTGTACTTTATTTTTTGCGTAGTTTTCTCTTCGTTGGGCTTGTTTTGCAGGAGTCGACATGATTACGAAGTCACAGGATTATGGAGTACCACCTGTTGGATAAAGATCATTTTGGGTTAGCAAGGAACGATACATAGTTTGATGACAAACAAATGTAGAAATAAGTGAAAATGTAAAACTAAATTCAATTGTAATGCATGTGGAGTACCAATGGGAAATACACATAAGAGGTAACAATTTGAGTTTTGAGAAACTACTTTTTTATTAAGGAAAAGAGTATTAGATATATAGAAACATACAATGTGTTCACATACTACAGAAGGATGTAAATACGTACATAACAAAATTGAATATTTTTTATATTTATTTTCTTAAAAGTACTAACAATCCGCATAATAAAAGGAGACAATAGTATATCAGTGTATAAGGGAATTCAACAGTTTTCTTTTGAATCAGGGAAAAAAGTGAAACATAGATATGAAATAAGAAACATAGTAGTCATAGTGCAAAGTATAGAATGGGATGAGTGAGGGTGTAATGTTTGAAGGGACGGGTGGGTTGGAAATCCTTGCATAAAGCTTATGGAGGAGTTGCACTATTTTCTACTTTCTTTGAATTGAGGATGACACATTTCATTCTGTTGTTTCCGTAATATGTCTCTTTTTTCAGTCAAAGTGTGAAGCAGTATTCGTTTCCGATGACATTACTTATAATTTCACTAGTCGCATCTTCGTCTATAGTCAATATATGGAGGTCGCTAGCTGCAACACCCATGATTAACTTAGCTATCTCATCAAAAGTGGTAACTGATTGAAGTTCTCCTGTTGGGTCCTTTAGATCGATCCTGAGTGCATATCTATAATCATAGTTTTGCACTTGTCTGTTGCAACTTGAACATAACCATGAACCATTACCATTCTCTTTCACCTTTTTCCTGCATTGTTTGTCACCTTTTTGAAGAGGACATGCCTTGTAAAAAAAGTTGTCCATGATAATATTCATGATTTTTGTAGTAACCATGGCCCATTCATTTCTCTCAGTGTTCCCCATATTTAGTACCTCCGAAATCGTCGTTACAGAGGTCATGCTTTTTGGAGGGCCTAGAAATTGGGTTGTGATAGAGGGCGTCGGAAGGAAGTAGTCATCGGAATCAACCCAACCATGAAGTGTATTTGTTTCTGAAATTTTAGGGTTGACGTAACATTTGGTTCTTGAAACAGTGTCCACTGAGCTTCCATTGAAACTGGAGACACGGGCAGCTTTCAAGGTGAGGACCGGAAGAGGTGGTATAGAAATCATGTCTTCAAGTTTGTTGCTTATATCATCTAAGTGATGTCCCCACAATGTGACACTTACACTGAAATAACTGCAATGTTCTTCTCTTTGTTTCAGACTTGTCGTACCGACGAATTGTTGAGCATGGTGACATCGTAACAACAATTCCAATCAAATCAACTGTAGAACCTTCAGCGCTTGCAGGTAATTCCTTGATTTTGGTGAAGTGAAAGTTATGGGAAGGTATTGTATCTTCATTTTCTATGAGTGGAGATATGGTTGAGGAAGGTTGCAGGAAAATCTCCAAAGCATTGTTCAAATGGTTATAACATAGCTTTGCATCAGCAATCCTCGCAATCCTCCCATTGGAAATTGTTTATAGCTTCCCATTCTCAATCTGCTCATAGAATGCTTCCGCGGCCTCGTTGAAACAAGTGATGTGGATTTCTCCTCCTTCCTGATCAACAAAATCAAACCCAAACACGGATCCATTTTCCCTTGCATTGTGATATTGGCGAAGGGTTGTTTTTGCTAGGGCACGACCCTCTACGGACCACATGTGCATAGATGTATTCAAAGAACTTATTTTAGTTGGTGTTCTCGTAAAATATTTGTTAACCCAATTTGCACTTGCATTTGTTTGTGGCAACTGATTGTGTTTGAGAGCATTTGTTGGTAGTCGGATTGGAGCACCGATTACCAAATGTGTTTCAACAACAACATCCATTTCAATGATAAGAATGGTGCTGCAATGGAAAAGAAAAACATGATATAATTAGAACTGAGCAACGGATGGAAAAAATAAATAGAATTAAATTTTAATTGATATAGCGAGTTTATGTACATTGGTAATAGAGCAAGAGATGAAGCTTACAGTTCACTTTTGATCATTCTAACGAGGGATTTGTGTAAGCACACGATGGAGCCTTCTTGTATTGAATTTTCGGTTACACAACTTGCAAATTTGGAGGGTAGAAGTGTTGTCTGAAAATGTATCCCATCTGAAAGGTCAACACGATGTTGGGCTCCCGTGTTGAGAATGGACCTTAGAGAGCTCAAGTGCAGTATCTGAAATGTGGGGTCAACATTGGAACCACCCTCAATCAATTGAGAAATGCCTTCGTGTGTCAAAGTTATTTCCATGGCAACTAAAAGATGCTCGAGATTGTGAGAATTCTGCAAATATATGGTGGAAAATGTAAACTTGTAGGGCAGTCAATCATGAAATGAAGGATTTGTTCAAGAAATCATGCATTTGTAAAGAATGAGAACCTTTAAAGTTGACTTCCTTATTATTTCATATTTTCTAAAAAGTGCAAACATGAAGTCTAACCCTTTAACAATTCAATATGCAAAAAAGCGATATAATGTACAAAGCTTTGGTTGAAAACAACTAAAATTTGTATGGTTGTTTGTCGGCATTTTAAAACTATATGTATTTTTGTGCAAATATTATGAAGTACACATTAAAAATGTGTCATTGGTTTACATAAAGAAGCGAGAAAATGTATAAAGGAAAGATATAATGAATAACTCATTAAAAATGTGTTGTTGTTGTCGTTGTTTGTTGAAAAGTTAGATTATGTGCCCCATATGTTCCGCCGCAATATATACATGCATTTATTTGAAATGAATTACATATTATTATGTTAAGCAAACATAATGGAATACAATAAGAACAATATGTACACTTGAAGTGAGAAGACTATAGGTATTTGTATGGAAACACAAAGATAAAGAAATTAGGAAAGCATAGTTGTTGGATAACAAAAACTGAACATGTGTTTGATAAGTTTGATTCTCCGTCGGATATATACTGCGACAATAAATACATGGAATATTTGGAACGAGTTACAGTTTATTTCAAAAATACTTATAAACAAACACTTATAAACTAACCACTACAAGCTATTTTTTAAAATCAAATTTCTTGCTTTTTGCTTGTGCAATTTTCTTTGCACGTTTCTTGTAGTTTTGTCCAGTTGCAGATGCCTCGATTGGAATTCCCATTCTCCTCAATTTGTGTGGTGGTTCATATTTCAGTGCATCTTCGTTCGAATCATAAATCAAGCAAAAGCCTCGTGAATGATCTGCAATCGTTCGGATTTTGGAGAGAAAAATTGGGGATGTTGGCATCAGGTGGAGGTAATCTCTGATCATTTCAGCTATCACTGTTTTAGGTGGTTTCGGTTGCCTACAATGCAAAACATTAACAACACATTGAATACGCTTAAAATTTTCCTCCCTCTGCAAGTGAGGCGTAGTTAATGTCAATCCCATTGTGGGGAGGGGAATTGTGTTTCTAGTCTGCATCATATTAAACTGGAGAGGGAAAATAAGTATGTTAGTCCACCAAGATGTTCTTAGGTATGACGGGCAGATTTAAAAGCCTTTTCGCTGATCAGTCTAACGTCCAACTTGGGACGCTTCGAAATGGCCTCATTGGGGAACGAACCCCTCAGCACATAACAAATCCTGTCATTGACGAAGGCATGTGCCCCCACATGTCACTTCAGAAAAAGGATTGGAGTCTAAATATAAATGTAACAATCAAAAGAATATAACATGAAAGCTCTCTACAATAATTTTTAAAACCATAGCATGCAATAAATGAAACAAATGAATAAGCACTTGAATCAATATTAAAACCCACCTCAAGTTTGTTTAGAGACGACGCTCTTCTTTACCGCAGGAGAATGAGAATCACAAATAACCTACAAAAAAGTGAAAAATAAGTTAATAAAACTAAATATATCTACACTGCCAATGTCATATTCACTACATAATGCTACCACTCATGATATAAAATTGGTAAATGTATATGCATGAATTTGTAACAAGTTAGAAATGTAGAGATAGAACATTTAAAACATCCCAATATGTATATTCATTATCACGATATGATAGTGGATCGTTTTCTTCTCCCAATATGTGTTTAGGATTTTATTGTATAGTTCTTTAAAATCTTTTGATCTGTAAATCTCCATTTCTACTGTTTGACTATTCGCACGTGTATTGCCGGGGAATTAGCAATTAAGGATTCTAGCAGTGGTAGACAATTAGCCAAGATGTTTCAATTCTATTCTCTTTACTACAGTATTTCGGCCAAACCCTAACCTTTCAATAATCATTGATTAATTATGTTTTCCCGACCAATTTTCAACTATAGACCAAATTTAAAATTATAACAAAAGAATAAGGTCAAGGGTCAAACTCGATACCTCTCGAACAAATTCCTATAGATCTAACCAATATGACATCGCCTTATATTTATATACAAATAAAGGTATTTTATTGTTAAGCAGGATTGGGGAAAACTTGGGTATTAGTGGCTTTGGAATTTTCACCAAACAGTTATATCTTCCACCAGGGATCATCAAACCAAGCATTCAAGGGCTTGATGGGAAGTGTTTGAATAGAGTTTTCATCTGACTATTTGAATCTGTGAATTCGGTTGCGTTTAAAGGAAGGAATCATCAATTAAATCTCCAGGGAGTCGTATCAACACCAGGAAAAACTTAGACTTAAATCTATTATTTGAGTAAATCCAAAACAGAAATTTCTAACCTCTGCGGAATAGAAACGACGGAACAGCAACGGCGAGTAAAATAAAAGATGGGCGTTCTTCCACTACGGAACAAAAACGGCGATCGTTCTTCCAATAAAAGATGGGCGTTCTTCCACTGCGGAACAGAAGCGACGATCGTTCTTGCAATAAAATAAAAGATATCGGATCCCTCTTTCACGAAAACAAACTGATTATTTGATGAGATAACCAATACAAACTCCTTATTTATAAAACAGGGCAGAATCTAAAAAACAGGAGTTAAAAATAGGATTTTAAAAATAGAAACTCAAAAATTGCATGCAAAGTAAAAACGACATGTAAACCGCTGTCAAATTTAATCCCCTTTGAAAAACGTCTAAAAGGCTGTCAAATTTAGGACAGTCGTAGAAATGTCCAGAGGTCCTCTACCATAGGGGGAACGCCTTCGGCGTAATTAGAAGTTATTACTATAGTTATGTATATACTCTTTTAAAGCTATTAATGTGATTAGTGATTATGTTTTTTAATTTTACGTTATTAGTTGCTTAGTTTTAATTTATAATTAAAATAATTGAAATAAAATATTATTTTAACAACTATAAAGTGTGAGATTTAATTATTGTGAAATATTTTTTAATTTGTTTATTCTTTTATAAATAAAATAAAATTATATATTAATTTCGATATTAATATTAATTTTTTATATCAAGAGGTTTTTTTATAATAGTAGTTAAGACTATAATGGAGTGGTTAATTATCACGTAACAATTCATTTAATGTTCCTTGATTGATATTTGATTTATTTTAGATAGATGCATTTACGATAGCTATACTAATTTTAATTCACTTATTATAATGTAACATATCACATTAAATTTATAAATAGTTTATTATAACATAATATAATCTATATTTTAAAAAATACACAAAAAAATTTGATCAAATAATCTATTCAATTTTTACAATAAAATAAACTATTTTAAATTCATATAGTTGAGGGATAATTTCAAATACACATTTATTTATTTATAAGTTCTTTTTCCAAATTTATATACTTTTAAAATCAATATATACTACTTAATATTTATGTTCCAATCATTTTGATGCATGATAGAAATGTTAATTATTCATCAATAAAACACAAAGTAACACAATTTACTAAAAATTGATCATAATTTCCCTTTCACAAAATTTCACATAAAAGTGTTAATGATAAGTGTGAGGGGAATTTCATCAATTAAATAGCAAGGTCTATGCTTAGTGGTGTGGCTAATATGTGTCATTTATAACAAATTTAAAAATAAGTTCGTAGAATCGTTTAAAATAACAATCACACGTGAAATGTACGATGGAAATGTTGAAGGGGATATGTCAAAGGAGTCAAATTGGAGGGAGAGAAGTAAAGGGAGAGGAACAAAGGTGTAAAAGGAGGTGATTGAGGGTGGAGAAGTGCGAAGGTGGAAAAAATAGAATGGGAAAATAATGTGAAACTCGATTACGTCCTGGAATCTGTCTTCTTAGGTGCGAGCCTTCTGTGCACCACTTTACTAGTCCTTGCACTCATTTGTGCGCCACATTCCTCCGTGCGCTCTTCATACTTAACCATTTTGCCAGTCCAACAATTTGCATAATATACGTACACAATTATTTTGGATGTGGAATTAACATTTTCCTTACTACACCCGTAGATAATAATAACATAGATATCTTAAACACATCTTTCTAAAAGATGTCAATGTATCACTCTTGATATACCTACCTAACATATATGACAAATATAATATGGACAACTCAAAACCAATCTCTTAATATCTTTTAAATAAATTTATTTAAGATATCTATAATAGTTATTTCATTTTTAATTAGCAACTCAATAAGTGAAAATAAACATTGATTTGGATTACCTTTTGATAATTCCCACTCTTCCAAGAGTCTCATGGTTAAATGTGATGACGACTTCACATTATAATAAAATGTGGAAGCTTATGAATTTTTATGACACTATATATAATGGAGGCCTTTGGGCCTTTGTTACGCTTTGAAATTTAATAAAACCATGTAACATTGTAATTTGTTTAATATATATAATTAAATAATATTGGTTCAAAAATTTTGTCAAACACTTTGCGTTCAAAATCTGCATGGTTACAATTACAGTACATATCAACTAGAGCACCTCCCACAATGGCCTTAGATTCAAAACCTCTTCTAATAGCCTCCACATGAATCTCCATGCCTTGCCACATGTCTGCCAAGATTCCACAAGCCTTCAGTACAGTAGATAATGTATAATTATCAAGTTGAATCCCATAAAACTTCATCTGATAATATAATTCAATAACCTTCTTCTCATAGAACCCATTTTTCAAAAAATCTCTGAGAAGGACATTCCATAAGAATGAATTATTTTCAAGAACCACATCAAATGCCCTCAAAGCATTTGCAAGGCTTCCACAGATAGTGTAAAGATGTATAAGTTTGGTAGCCAAATAGACATTCTGATGAGAACCTATAAAGGAAAGGTTTAGTGGCTAATATTCATAAATTGGCTATTTTTGTTCAATTTTCTCTTAAGTTTTTGGGCATTTGAAAATGAAGACTTGCTTAAATTTTTGTTGTTTAAAAACTTGCCAAACTATATTATACAAACACACAAAACTCCATTCCCATGACACTGTTTCAAGAGAGTATATGGATAAAAAATGCCAAATAAATCAAGTTCAACATTCTACATAGCCCTTCCTAACTCATTTTCAAGATGAATGATGTTTTAAACATTATTGAATTGGCATCTTTCATATTATATCAAAGCTCAAAACATTCAAATTTAATACTGAGTAAAATTAATTCAAATTTTCCACATTTCTAAAAATGTATGATTTCCTAAAACTACCCCTACCTGTATGCTTCATGTGATTGTGGACCTGTCTACCTACATTCAAATATTTTTTATCAATACATCTATGGAGGAGAAAATCCTAGATATTGGCATCTACGGGGATACTAATATAGTCTTCCACATACACAATAAATGTCCGACCAAACAAACTTCTACCAAACAACACAAAAATACACCAATTGAAAAAAGAGATCTTCTTCAAATTTTCCTTGGGATGAAAATCATTTAGGTGATCTGCAACAAAAGTAGAGACATTCAGTCTGGTTCCTCCTATGGCCAAAGCCGGAAGATACATAGCTGAGTAGAGAATTTCAATCTGTAGAGAAGAATCCTTTTTGCAACATTCATTTAATGGGCAGTTTGGGGGTCTCAAATACTTCAACAAAACTGCTAGCATCATGATCCCCATCCCTTGCGCTAAAATCAATTTCAGAAAACAAAATCCATTTCTCCAATGCCATAATTATAATCTAATAATCACCAGAATATAGATACACAAAAAGACTGCAAATGTCCCGAAGCATCCCAAATATGTATCCATAATGTTTTCCATTGCCCGATGCCCATTCCCATAGCCCTATAAATCCAAACATCAATATGATAGGGTCTCAAAAAAATTGCCCATCCTTCGCTACGGTCCGAAATTAAATCTAGTTGTGTTTTACGGCTTAAAACACAAAAAACATCTAAACGCCCGTCAAATTTAACCCCTGGACGTGACGACAAGAGGCTCTTTCTTATAGGGGAAACACCTTTTAACGTAATTAACAGTTGTATTAGTTATTACAAAGATATTTTGATGGAAAATCAATTTTTTAAAATTCTAAATATTTAATTAGTAGATTTTAAATATGGATAAAGGATGTAAGTATATATATATATATATATATATATATATATATATATATTTTTTCGTGTAAATTTATATTTACAAATTAAATTATTTAATTTCAAATTCAACTTAAAAATGGTATGTCTATGTGAAGCAAGATAAAGTGCCATTGCTAGTTGATAAGCACTAAACAAATGATAGTAATACAACTAGTAAAATATAAAAGTTTCTTTCCTCCTATTTTTTTAATATGGATTTGCTTATCTGCATGTTTGATGAATACATGTACTATATTTCTATAATACATCCAAATGATAAATCAAGGGGTGATTTTTTGGAGATTTTTTTTACAATATGAATCAATCTTTTTACATATATGACAAAATATAATATGGACAACTCAAAACCAATCTCTTAATATCTTTTAAATAAATTTTATTTAAGATATCTATAATAGTTATTTCATTTTTAATTAGCAACTCAATAAGTGAAAATAAACATTGATTTGGATTACCTTTTGATAATTCCCACTCTTCCAAGAGTCTCATGGTTAAATGTGATGACGACTTCACATTATAATAAAATGTGGAGCTTATGAATTTTTATGACACTATATATAATGGAGGCCTTTGGCCTTTGTTACGCTTTGAAATTAATAAAACCATGTAACATTGTAATTTGTTTAATATATATAATTAAATAATATTGGTTCAAAATTTTGTCAAACACTTTGCGTTCAAAATCTGCATGGTTACAATTACAGTACATATCAACTAGAGCACCTCCCACAATGGCCTTAGATTCAAACCTCTTCTAATAGCCTCCACATGAATCTCCATGCCCTGCCACATGTCTGCCAAGATTCCACAAGCCTTCAGTACAGATAGATAAGTTTAATTATCAAGTTGAATCCCATAAAACTTCATCTGATAATATAATTCAATAACCTTCTTTCTCATAGCAACCCATTTTTCAAAAAATCTCTGAGAAGGACATTCCATAAGAATGAATATTTTCAAGAACCACATCAAATGCCCTCAAAGCATTTGCAAGGCTTCCACAGATAGTGTAAGATGTATAAAGTTTGGTAGCCAAATAGACATTCTGATGAGAACCTATAAAGGAAGGTTTAGTGGCTAATATTCATAAATTGGCTATTTTTGTTCAATTTTCTCTTAAGTTTTTGGGCATTTGAAAATGAAGACTTGCTTAAATTTTTGTTGTTTAAAAACTTGCCAAACTATATTATACAAAACTCACAAAACTCCATTCCCATGACACTGTTTCAAGAGAGTATATGGATAAAAAATGCCAAATAAATCAAGTTCAACATTCTACATAGCCCTTCCTAACTCATTTTCAAGATGAATGATGTTTTAAACATTATTGAATTGGCATCTTTCATATTATATCAAAGCTCAAAACATTCAAATTTAATACTGAGTAAAATTAATTCAAATTTTCCACATTTCTAAAAATGTATGATTTCCTAAAACTACCCCTACCTGTATGCTTCATGTGATTGTGGACCTGTCTACCTACATTCAAATATTTTTTATCAATACATATATGGAGGATAAAATCCTAGATATTGGCATCTACGGGATACTAATATAGTCTTCCACATACACAATAAATGTCCGACCAAACAAACTTCTACCAAACAACACAAAAATACACCAATTGAAAAAAGAGATCTTCTTCAAATTTTCCTTGGGATGAAATCATTTAGGTGATCTGCCAACAAAAGTAGAGACATTCAGTCTGGTTCCTCCTATGGCCAAAGCTGGAAGATACATAGCTGAGTAGAGAATTTCAATCTGTAGAGAAGAATCCTTTTTGCAACATTCATTTAATGGGCAGTTTGGGGGTCTCAAATACTTCAACAAAACTGCTAGCATCATGATCCCCATCCCTTGCGCTAAAATCAATTTCAGAAAACAAAATCCATTTCTCCAATGCCATAATTATAATCTAATAATCACCAGAATATAGATACACAAAAAGACTGCAAATGTCCCGAAGCATCCCAAATATGTATCCATAATGTTTTCCATTGCCCGATGCCCATTCCCATAGCCCTATAAATCCAAACATCAATATGATAGGGTCTCAAAAAAATTGCCCATCCTTCGCTACGGTCCGAAATTAAATCTAGTTGTGTTTTACGGCTAAAAAACACAAAAAACATCTAAACGCCCGTCAAATTTAACCCCTGGACGTGACGACAAGAGGCTCTTTCTTATAGGGGAAACACCTTTTAACGTAATTAACAGTTGTATTAGTTATTACAAAGATATTTTGATGGAAAATCAATTTTTTAAAATTCTAAATATTTAATTAGTAGATTTTAAATATGGATAAAGGATGTAAGTATATATATATATATATATATATATATATATATATATATATATATATATATATATATATATATTTTCGTGTAAATTTATATTTACAAATTAAATTATTTAATTTCAAATTCAACTTAAAAATGGTATGTCTATGTGAAGCAAGATAAAGTGCCATTGCTAGTTGATAAGCACTAAACAAATGATAGTAATACAACTAGTAAAATATAAAAGTTTCTTTCCTCCTAATTTTTTAATATGGATTTGCTTATCTGCATGTTTGATGAATACATGTACTATATTTCTATAATACATCCAAATGATAAATCAAGGGGTGATTTTTTGGAGATTTTTTTTACAATATGAATCAATCTTTTTTCCTTAAGAACTTTCTAATACTTAATTCATTTCATTTGAAACTCCTTCTATGACTCTTTAACTATCTTTAATTTTGTTGTTTTAGTTGGAAATTACACATAAAAATTAAATAAATTAATTGATATTACATATCTGAAGGGTGTCGCATCGGCTAATCTAACGAAGGCTTGAGACTAGAATGTTAAAACTCCCTTTTTCTTTTCCAACATAACAACTATCCAAACCAATATGAATTTGCTTCTCAATATTTTTGATAAATACATCTACAATATTTCAAGAAGACATCCAAATGATAAATCAAGGGGTGATTTTTTTTGGAAGAACTGTTTTTATAAAATAAATCAATCTTTTTTCCTTAAAAACTTCTTGACACTTAACTCATTTCATTTGAAACTCCTTCTATGACTCTTTTATTATTTTTAATTTTTAAAATTATAAATTAAAGACAAAATATATAATAAATAAATCAATATTACATATTAGAAATGGGTTGCCTTATTCTTTTTGAACATCGCAGCTACCCAAACCAAATTTACATATCCAAACAACATAATCGTTGGTATTTCACTTGGCGATGACATATATATAGCATATATAATTCCTAACTAGTATGTTATGCATTCTCCTGGTGGACCATATCCTCTCCTGCATCAAAATTTTCAATGATCTAGTTCAAATTCATCATAACAAAACACAAGCAACAATAATTCCCCTCTTTTTCCATTATTTTATGCAACACCTTTTAACAATTTATCTTCTAAATATTTCATATCATTATGTCAGTTTTCCATAATTAATTGGAAGTTATAAGATAACAATCGTGGACTTGAAACATTGAAAGAAGTCCTTATAAATAATACAAATAATTATAAATTTTATTATTTGGTTGGGGTGAAAAAAAATCTGTCTTAAACTGTAATATTTAAAAATGCTTCCAACCCTAAAAAAACTAATTTAAGGTTTTTTTCAGCTGCAAATAAATTTGAGATTTCTGTCAAGATTAACAACTATAGTGATATTATTTCAATTTGCAACATGTATGAAAGCTGATATATTAAAGAACTCATAAATAATTTTATGAAGGATTTCATTGATCAAAATACTTTGCATGTTTAGATGCATTAATTTCATAGATAGGTTAGGATATATATTTCTATAGTTATATGGAAGAACAAAGAAATTCTTTTTTAACTATTAGATTTTTAAGGGGGAAAAAATACACTTAAGATGTCTTTGCTCCAACACATTACTAATATCGAAATCAGAATTTTTTCTAAAATCAATAAATAAGTCCAATAGAATGCCCAAGGTTGACCTCAAAAGTATGTCATTGTGTCGGTGACCACTAGGTCATGGGTTCAATCCCACTTTAACCACAATGAAGGTGGTTAGTGAGTTAGCCCAATGCCAAAGGATTAGTGAGGTGGAATCACCCTATCAAAACGTGTTTCAGTGTGTTAGGTCATTGGGACTCGCCTAAATACTAGGGGTGCTTCATATCTCGATACCTCGGTTATAAAAAAGGTAAGTCCAGCAGAGGAGTTGTTACCCATCTAAGCTCCATACAGATAGAAGGCTTATGAAATTTTGGAAGGATGTCTGAGCAAAATGTGCAAGATTGTTGAGGATGATGTCAATGTGAAGGGTGCGTCAAAGGGAAGAGGACTCAATGTTTTGAAACATATATTGTAGTAGAAAAAGATGCAAGTGGTTACAGAAAAAAAACATTACTAGATCGCCAGAAATAGGGTAAAGACTATAAAATTCAACAAGATAATTAATTGGAGGCAAGACTATTGGAACCTTGTGTATGGGTCTATTAAACTAGATTAATTTTATTTTTATATAGCATAAACAACTAATGGTAACTAACTATTATTGCTACATTTATTAATCATATATATATATATATATATATATATATATATATATATATATATATATATAAACTATGTTAAATGTTTACAATAATTATTATTTTGATTGGAAAATGGATTTTATCAGATAAATTATAATTTTACTTGAAAATTACAACCTGAAAATGATCATATCACAAAGGTGGAAAATAAGCATTTGCCACAAAAATATCCGGGAAAATGATCTCATTAAGAAACTGTATCAAAGTAAAAATGCAAGGACTTCCCATGGAGCCCACTAGGGATCAAGTCTTGCTGAGTGCAAGGCATGGAGATAACTGACATAGAGAGTTGAAATGGTTGAGGCCGGGATTGTGCCTTGGGTGAATTTGACGGTGTGGATGCCCCTCACTTGTAGCCGCTTCACTGAAGGTGACCACTAGTATGGTTGTATGCTTACTGATAATTGTCAACCCGCTATATGCTTCCTCCGAAGTATGAGCAGAGATGTTGAAAATATATGTAAAAATAGTGCCCAATTGAGTGCACAACTCAATAAAAAATGCAACGATTGCTCTACTATGTGTATATGTATATGAAAATAAGAAAAAACATACTTATTATAAGACTTTTGTCTATTAGTTGATATTTATCAATTTTGAGGTACCTATTTTCAATTTATCATATAATGCGAGCACGGAAAAATGAGCTAAAATGGAAGGAAATCAAAAAACATATGCAAACCTTCCTATTTGCCTTTCCTTACAAACCTCAAATAAGGTTGTGGGAATCTTTAAGCTTGTGTAACCTCGTAAATGGTTTATTGTGGGTGCTATTGAAAGTGGTCTCCAAATGAATATATCGGAAAGAAAATTAGCAAAGTAAGTATAAATAAAATCCAAGAGGGTCAAGAGGATTTTTAAAGAGATAAGAATGCTCTTTTATAGAGGCTTAGTAGTGGTTTGGAAGTAATTGCAGGTGGTTGAATGCACATGCTAAAAATAAAAGTTGAGGGAGGTTAAAACATTTTAATGAATTTATTCCCATGAGGGGCAGCAAATAAATTCAGTTACAAAATTTACAAAGGCAGTTGTACGTGCAATTCAATTGCCCCCAACTTTCTAGGATTCTAGAAGTGTAGTTCATTGGACTGGTGAAGTGGAGTCCAAGTGGAGTTGACTGGGATGAGGAAGTGGAGTCCAAAGGGAACCTAAGTGGCAGTTGACTAGGCAAATAGGTGTATTTTCCTAATTAAGTAACTAATTTAATTAGCTACAATGTGCAAAATAAGCAATTAATAATTTATTTAATAAATGAAAATTTAGCTAGCTAAGGTACATTAGAGATTAATTTAATTAATCCTAACAAGGTGAAATGATTAATTAATTGGATTAATCAATCGTAAAGGGATATGAACTAGGATAATACTAGGAATAAGTGTGTGATTTTAGGGTATCTACATATAGTTTTGTCAATCGAAAGGTTTTATATTGATTAATAATCCTACATTTTCTACAATTATTTTGTTGATTGGTGATAGATGACTTCAATATAGATTTACTACAGTGTTGGGATCAAAAAAAACTATTTGATAAAAATGTGGGTTCAAAATCCACTGTATGTCCAAGATATTGTGCGATTGTTTTATTGCATTCTCAAGCAAGAAGAAAATATGCTAAGAACTACAAAAATCAAATGGACACTAAATTTAAGGTAATCCATTTTATTGAAATCTCATAAGTATTAAAATCCACCACCACCCCTAGTTGTTGTAAGTTATGCTTATTAGCATAATTATTTTATTTTATAAATAAATTACTTAAAGTGGCGCCAAGGTCATCAACATTATTATTAGAATTGTTTTTGTAACATAAATAAATGCATTACATTTAATTAGTGAAACCAAATATAGGTGAAAATTAATATAAATAAATATAGTAATGTTTTATTTATATTTTAAATCAATTAGGAGGGAAAATGCATAAGATAAAGAGACATGCCTTAAATAAATCACAATTTAAAGAATGTTTCCTGACTTTGAAAATGAAAATATGTTATGAATTTGTCAAAAATATCTCCCAAAAAGTTGGATTTGATCAAAATATCATGTCAGAAGTCTGAGGGGAACTTCTAACAAGTTTTAGGATCATCATGGCAAATTTGGTAGGTGACAGACAATTGGAAAAAGTCTACTTTCGATTCTCTATTTTCTCATTTTCAATTTTTGCATTAGGAATCCTATGTCCATATAATATTGCATTCCTCCTCTTACTATAATATAACATTGATGATATCTAATATCATCTTTAGAATCCTAAAGGGGGAAAATGAGATTAGGGCCCTACATTAGGGATTTAGTAACTAAATATTACTAACTAGCCACTTATTATTAAACCCCTAAAGTGGGAACTGTAGACATTCAACTTTGGTAATTTACCCTTTGACGATGTTAGTTTTTAAAATGCACTTTTTCTAAGACCAAAAAAACTTTCTATCCCCTCTCAGTAGATCCTGAGGTTTAATAGCTAGCTTGTTTACTCATACATGTTGATATGTTGATAGATTCTAAGAATGAAATACATAAAATCCATATAAAAACTCCACTTGATAGGATGCAACTTTCACTTTTCATATTTCTCATCCATGTTAAAAAATTTCCACTTTGGTTGTCTTTTGGAATATGGTCTTAACAAACTTACATACAGTTTTTGACCGACATTTCTTCCATCTATTATTTCAATTTCATATTCTTCATTGGGTTATTTAATCCCTTTGGGTTTTTCCTTTCCATGATAATTTAGCTTTAGAACCCTATATAAGCAAGTTAAACACACCTCATTTAAGAACCTAACACAACCTAACATTCTCATGGGAAATATCTATTGTAAAATATACCACAAAAAGAACACTAAGGATCCCTAAATCTTGCCAAAGCTCCTGAAAAATCATTAGAACAGACAATCAGAAACAGGTCTGAAGCATCCTACTAGGTCAAGGGATCATCTTACCTCATTTACAAGCACTAAAAAATCCCAACTTCAAGTATTAACAAGAGTCCAAACTCAAATCAAGCATTGTCAAGGAGTTATCTAATTGTCCAAATCTAGTTACATTCATTCAGATTTCACATGCTAGGTGGAGAACGGATGTTTGGTTTGAGATCTCTTCAAAGTAGTGCCAACATAGGAAATGCAAGGATTGTACTTGAACCTAACTAATGTTTATTTTGTAGGATCTCCCACCCATGACTAGGGTTTGAAACCATCACTTAGAATGTTTAGAAGGCTTCACAATGTGATTGAAAACTAGGGTTTTACAATGACGATAAACATTTCTAGATAAGAGATGAATCATCAAGAAGTTACAAAGTCAAGATTCAGAGCAGGTCCAAATTCCATACAATACGTACAAAACCAGTATGGATGGTCTTGTTAGATATTTGTAAAGTCCTGCACCAGGGAATTTTCTAGCTACAATTCTAGGAACGAAGACATTCTTAATTTTAGATCTCCCAGTTCCAGACATTCTTCACACGCCAAAATTTCCCAAATCCATATGCAATCACCTAAGTACACTCATCCTTCTTGTGATTTCAAGCTTCATATAATATCATATACATTAGTTTCAATAATTAATGCATTCATTATGATCAATTGCATAATTAGTGTTGGAAGTTAATTAATCAAAATAACCTCATGTAGCTCCCCTTTGTACACCCTTTTACCTGTACTTAACTCACTAATACCTAGATATAATATAACAAGGGTGTAAGAAAAATTTGGTGAACCCGACTCTGTGACTCGATACATTACATACAAATCCCTAGTTACGCTTATGGATTTATCTTTGCCATCCTGCTATATGATTCTCCTTATAAGCCTATTGCATATTATATTTCTGGTTGCAATAATGGCTTCCTCCCATGGTCAAACCATATCATTCCTTTACTATATAAAATAAAAAGCCACACATGTATGGATATTTTCCTTAAAATTAATTCATAATACTCAAATTCATCCCAATACACCCATTGAAGCATGTTCAATTTGTTCTTCAAAAGTATTTCTCTTTGAATCTTGATGATCATTCTATTTGAACCCCTCCTTAACCACTTGTTAACAATGTACTTCCTCTATATGTTCAAGTCTTTGTGCATAAAACTTTGGTCAAGCATGTTATTATTGACACACACATTGGGCCTCAATGTTTGCAACATCTCTTTTATCTATGGTAATCTAGGTGTATCTATTAAGGACATTTATCCATTCTCATCTGTAGCATTTTTAAATATGAATAATGTCCCTTGTAAGGGCTTTGGTTCTATCACTATTCCAATCATTATTGGACTTAATACCTTTGACACTCTTTATTATGTTGTCCCCAATGAATACTAACTATAACATCCTCCTTGGGAACCCTTGGTTACAAGCTACACAAATGACCTTATACCCAACGCTCTAAAATTTTATCATCAAGGATCTATACCCATCTTTACAAATGATACCCCTCCCCTTATAAGTTTTAATGCTATAATGGCATTAGTACATCCATTAAAAATCACACCCCATCCCTTCCTGCTATTCCACCTAGACAAAAATTCCCACGCATTTACCTTATGACTATACATGTTATGCTGAAACACTAATTTGAATGAAACCTCATGTCTCTCCCTCCTTTGTTTAAGGTGGATACGAGTGAATCCTTCTTGTAATAAATTCAAAGCTCATGTTTATTGTAACTATCATAGATGTATTGGGCACCTTATTGATCGACGTAACAAAATTTTTCATGTTATAATACAAGATCTTCTTAATGAATATAATTTTTAATGGGATATCCTCTTTGATTCCACTATGTTACCTACTCTCGAAACACATTATTGCTTGAAATTTGGATCAATCACTCAATCTGGCCCCTCTAGCTGTGTCTCACACTCTTCCTCCCATGGTTGTATCTATTGTACCCATGGTGTTGGGGGAATATCATATTACACTTCAAAATTTCACCATGACTATGGATTTCAAATTGATTACTTGGAACCATTATAGATACACATCCAATGATCATACACCTCTTGAATTTTCAAATCACATTGACACTACACTTGATACCCAACCTCCATGTTCCACATTATTAGTTATGTCGCATATTGATGTACATAATTATATGACTCCTTTTATAGATCTCATGACCCTATATACAATGTTATACACTATTTCTATGGTTGATCCTTTCTCTTTATATTTACATACATTTTAAACCCTTGCTAGGGATTTAAACAACTATATATTACAATTACAACAAGGTCACTCTAATTTTTCTCATACATCGGTCCCTATTCAGTTAATTTATGACACATCTTCAACTTCTGAGGGAGCTAATATGTTATATCATAATCCCAACACATATCTCCACATCACTTACAATACTATTGGTATAGGAGGTTCATATCCCATTGATACAAGGAATGGCCCTTTCCTTGATTATC
Organism: Taxus chinensis; assembly: GCA_019776745.2. Taxonomy (NCBI): domain Eukaryota; kingdom Viridiplantae; phylum Streptophyta; class Pinopsida; order Cupressales; family Taxaceae; genus Taxus; species Taxus chinensis. Next base: position 751,485,753 of record CM034149.1, read on the forward strand.
ACATTGTGTCCACATTCTCTATCATTATGCAATCTACTTATTCATGGCTCCATAGCTTACCTATGACATGATTTTTTTGTGATATGGTGTTGGCCTTTGCCTTTAGGTCTCACCATATTACATCCTCATTTTGACACTCAATATATTTTGTGTTACCCCTTTCCATATACATATATTAACCTTCAAAAATACAACAATGACATGGATACCAAAAGAAAATACACATGTATTTGTAAAAATAAAAAACTAGAGCATGTATACATAGTTTAAATTATTGTCACTTTACATTATACATGTTATTTATCACTTTGGTTTGATATATATCATATCTCTTTACTATTTTCACACATTGACTCATGTAATATATTTGAAATTGATGTAGGACATATACAGAGTGGTACACGATGACAAGTGTTGGAATTTCCTTCACCTAGATCTCTTATACATATGGGGGAATCTATTATAAAATTTATGCACTTGTGCTATTATTTCATTATAGTTCCTTTCTAATTATTCATTACATTTGATTACATATATTGTGTACATGTTATCTTTTGAGCTAACAGGACTAACACACGTGTGTTGTGCAATGTTGAAAATTCTTGCTTCACATGTTTCCATCTATATTAGTTGTTATATCATTCTAACACTATTTTTTCTATACATGCTTGTTAGTTTTGTGTGTTACTACTTTCTTGATTTATTTATTATGACCTAAGTTCCTTACTTGTCTTGTGACACCATGGATGTCCCATGTTTGTAGCTCTATGCCTATTATTATGTGATATCTCTTTTCATGTTTGTAGGCCCAAGGGCTTTGAGTGTATTGTGAGATCATGGATGTCATATGTTTTCAGATTAATGCCTTTTATGTGACATTATTTTCACACTATTGACTTTGTATTCACTGTTGCTATATCTCTACACTTTTTTTCCCTTATACATGCATTATTGAAACAATTTGTCTTGTTGTTATTGTTTCATGCCATGGTTTGTGTAGACACTAAAATTAGGTCACACTCCCCTTTGGTCCCTCGACATATAAGCACCCTTTATTACATTTACCTAGCCACGACCCCCTTCACCCCACTAATATTAATTTAATTAAATTAATGCATTATACTCTCTATATTTATTATTTGAATATTTTATTTAAATAATATCCACACATACAATTCACTTAGACACCTCACCAAGCCAACTTAGCCTAAGACCTATTCTTAGTAAGTTTCCATAACTAACTAAGACTCACCCAAACCCTAAAAATCAATGCCTACATTCGCTCTAACCACATTCCCGCATGCTCAGAAGAGGCTCTCAGTCTAATCCGTGAGATAATGACATGAGATCCAAGGAAATCAAGAGGATCTCCCTAGTTTAGTAAACCTAGGAAATCCCACCTTGACCGACATCGGTTACCCTTAACTGTCGCCGGTTAATCTGGACGGCCGTCGGTTACCCCTTTCAACCCCTAACATACCTTATTCTCAAGGTTGGAAAACATTGGGAAAAATTTGATGAGAAAGAAAACATCTCAGAGAGAAAATTCCAGTGAAAACTCACATCCAAGGAAGGAGATTGAGCATCTTCTCTTGCACAGCCATCCCAGCCATGATCTGATCTATCTAAGTAAATAAGAGTGTACATGCAGCCCATGTAGAAGCTTTTTTTTAGTTGGTGATCATTTGAAACCTTCAAACCCATCATCAGCACCTCCATCCCTCCCACACAGGCATTAAGGAATGGAATCCAAGTAAGTATAACATCATACTTTCGTGGTTTATTTCATTTCATCATCATTTCATCATCCATTGTTTATCTCGCCCCCTATTGACCTTCTCTAACATTTTCACCTCCATATACCCATTAAAACCTCGCAAAAGCATACTCCAGTCACTCAATACCTCATATTGACTAACCAAAGTCCTTTGTACAATAAAAAAGGAGACCAGAGCTTGTTCTGTGACATTTTTAGATCTCACAGTAACCGGCACCAGTTACAACTAACCATCATCGGTCACTCCAGACCAACACTGGTCTCTGTATTTTCCCAAAAATCCTAGAACAGAGACCTACCCACCAAATTTCATCTCACCCCGATTCACCTGTGATCTACCGGAGACCTTTATTAAACCTAGCGAGACCCAAAACCAATCATTTGACCTTTGGATTCTATTCTAGCTTAGCCTGTTAGATTAGATCTATTTTTTATTGTGTTTTAAGTGAGATACCTAAATAATTTTAAAATAACAATAGGATTTACTTTTTTTACAACATTAAATTGTTTAAAATAGTGGACTGACATCTATCTAGGAAGTATCATACTTCCCGAATCTAGCATACACTATGTAGTTCACTACCCATATTGTTTAATTCCTTCTGGTGGTCTTTTTTTCATTACAGGTAGTTCCTCCTAGCCAAAAGTAAGCTCTCATGATCAGTTGTGGGTCTGAAGTCATATGCGCGCAATAACCCATCAACCAACATTTGAACAGGTATTCCTCCTATGCCCGTTGCCCTATCTATTTCGTCGACACTTCAAAGAAACGATCTAAGAATCAGGTGAATCATTTTGACACATTCGGTGGGACCCATCCGGGGTTCCTTGCATTTCATTTAGTCCTAGGAAAAAATAGTGTGTTTGTTTCCGTTCTAAAAAGCGTACACACTAATTTTATTCCTTAGTAACCCACCTCTTCTTTCTATTTGCTCTAAAGGAAACTTTTCTTTTGATGTGATTAAAAAAAACCATTTCTTTATGTTTTTTGCATTGTAGTGAAAGAGCATCCCTCTTCCTCTTCATCTTATTATGTCATCCAATTTCACATTTCGATTTGGGCTTAAAATAAGTGCATTTCATTCTGATTTATTGCATTATCTCACATTAATTGAGGGAAACCTATACACTGGAATTCATGACCAGCTGATGGTTGACAAACGAATAGTAGAAAAGCACTTTTATCCTTTTCTCTTTCTCTAAGTCTTACCAAACCACACAAAAATTCAAAATACATACATTCTTAAACAACATCCTACCTAGAAGAAGCTGTAGGTAATCACACGATCACGACACATTGGGCACCCACCTCGCTGCTCTATTGAGTCATACTTCAGAGCGAAGCCCACCCCCACCTTAACATACCTGAAACATCACCTTTTAGATCTACTTCTTTGTAGGAAGCCATCCTCACCAAAAACTCTATTTCAAAATTCATGTGTCAGTCCCTAAATAGCATAAGCTAAACAAACATAATAGAAAGGGCACTCCTAGGATCACATTTTCTTAGTGTTTTTGCTTGGCTTGCATTTTGAGGTGAGAGATCAAGTTCATCACTTTTTTTGTTCATCCTTGCATGCTTCTCATGATAGCTGGTGTATTCTGGCTTCACCTGAGTGTGCCTGGGCCATATCATCATCATTCTTAGAATTATGGGTTTGATTCTACATCAGATTTTATTTCACAACCACTTTCTTTCATCACTGTTTCAATTTCACATAGTAACTGTCGTCGCTTACCTCTTACCGCCATCAGTCATACCCAACCAACATCGGTTCCAGGTCATTTTGCTAACCTACTCAAAAGGACATTTTACTTCACTTTCTTCCACTTTTCACAGTCCTTGTCATTATCATTATTCCCATTAACATTTTAAACATCCTTCATATTTGGCATACCTGTCATATTTTACCTTCTACCTCGTTGTTTACTCACTTTCATTTTCTACAGTAACCGGAAACAGTTACCCCTCAGCTAGCATCGAGTTTTACCTAACCGACATTAGTTAGCCTGTTTCAAAATTCCAACCACCATTTGGTACTTAATCCACTTTTTGTTTCTAGATTCACCTATTCCTGCTGTTCTCTATGTCATTTACAGAGAAGCAGCCCTACCTGATCAGTATTGGTTCACATGGTGCTGACCCGAAGACAAGCAAATGCACTCATATTTCATGCCAGTTTTCAACTAATCACACCTAGTCCTTCATCACATTCCATTTTATCACCAGCCATGGATCCCATCCAGCCTATTACTATCACTACCAGAGATGAGGAGTTCTGCACAACTCCTTGGACTAGAACCCTATCACCTTGAAGTTTTACGTTTCCCACTCACCCACTTGAGATGCCTCGGGTTAGTTGATAAATGGCATGCCTATATCTATCCCCATGACTCTCACACCCACTCTCGCATCAGCCCCATCTAGCTCCATGCTACCCACATCTACCTTACCCCCAGTCGTTTCGTAGTTAGGTCCTATACCCGCTATGACTGTCACATGTTTGTTACTTCTGTGGCACCCGTTACATCCACCGTACCCTCAACAACTACCCCAAACACAACCTCATCCACCCCTAATCTCTCACACATACTTGTAGCTACATTACCACCTCCAGTTTTGATGATCCCTACTCCATTTTGGAACGTGATTCTTTCGATTCCACAATTGTTAGCCCCTATTTCCACTAGGGTTACCATGACCCTTCCACCCCCATATACAATACTATCTAACAACCTACATGTTTCATCCATTATTAACTCTGGGCATGTACCCCCTGTTTCACTACCTTCTTCTTCGACCACTCTACATGGAATCCCCATACACTAGAATGCCACCCTTGTTATATGCCCAAAACCAACCTCCTCGTGCTACAAGAGGCATCCAATCATCACAACCCACCAACGACCTAATTAAATTGATGTTGGATAAGATGCAGACATTGGAGGCATCAGTTTCTAGCTCTCGCAACACTCTCACATACGACGAGATTTACAATGAGCCTATTCACCCATCTATTCCTATCCATTCATACCCCATGCATTGAGAAATGCCTAAATTCAATCATTTCAATAGCAAAGAAGACCCATAAAAACATTTTCGGTCGTTAAAACACGGGTGTTATCTGATCACTCATGATGATGTTTTGCTTTTGAGAACCTTTCCCATGTCCCTCACTAGACCTACATTAGATTGGTATAGTGGGTTACCTAAACACTCCATATTCTCATTTAATCAGGTAGCCCAAGCCTTTTTGGATAATTTCTTTATCAATATCATCAATAAGGTTACCATGACCGAGCTATATTCCACACATTAGTATGAGGATGAATCTATTACGTATATTTTGTCACTCGTTGGTGCATCCTAATCAATCAACTTACCTTCCAACTTCCACAAACTAAACTCATCGAGCTCTTCACATGGGCTTGCAATAGACATATATTTACCAACCTTACAGGTCCAAACCTTCCAAACATTCGATGAAGGCATTCACTGTGGCACAAAATTTAGAGATACGAGCCATCGAAGAGAAGAAAATCCAATTACGCAATAATAATTCGGCATTCAATTCAAATGATACCTCTTCTTCTTCCAAACCATAAACCAATTATTCAAAAGCTAAGGGCACCACTAACTGCAGTGGTACTCAAGGCCAGCCCTAGCTCATTCATCAAATCAAGCTACACCCTCATATAATATCTCAACTTATCGAGACTTTCCAATTCAAATGAGAGCAGTGAAAATATACCCCAATTGGGGAGCCTTACTCTTCTAGTCTTAGAAAAGCTTATCAAAGTTGGAGCCATCACCCTTCCACCTATAAAACCTCACACTAATTTTGACCCTTGCTTGCCCCATGCCCGCATGGTATAAAGAAACATGATTTCTATAACTATCATCGAGTAAAGGGTCATAGTGATGGCAACTACATCACTTTCAAAAATATTATCCAAGAAATGCTCGAGAAAGGTGAGTTAACTATGGATAATCCCAACGCCACCCCTAACCAAAATATAAAAATCTTCAAAAAACCATTTCCCAACCATGCCCCTTCATCCAATCAAACCGGTGAGACATCAACTCATGATACCCATACCCACGAGGTTCACATCTATCTTTAATGAGGTACCTGTCACCTCCCAATTACCCCATATTCCTTCCATAGAGGAGATCCTAGCCCGAAATCCTCCTTCCGCATTGGAACCAACCTCCCATGTTCCTTCACCAATAGAGGAACACCTTTCATCTCCTTCATCACCAACAGAGGGGTCTTCTACTAACATTGAGCCCATCTCACCCCTAGCTTCACCACTTAGAGAACCTTTACCTACAGTACCTCCTCCACCCATAGAGGAGAACCCATTATCTCCTCCACCCAAAGAGGAGCACCCATTGCCTCCTCCACCCACAGAGGTGTGCCCATCTATTCCTCCACTTATAGAGGAGCTCCCATCATCTCCTCCACCTATCATTGACCTAGTTGAGATACCTTTGTCCTCTTGGCCAAGCATTCTCCATCAGCTACCTAGAATCCTACCGACCTACTTTCGAATCTCTTACCCACGGAAGCTGAAGCTAGCCAATTCCCCATCTCTAAGACACATTTTATGGGAATTTCCATTAGGTCCTCACCAACTCCACCCACAGATGTTCCATTCTCACGTTTGGCCAATCACTTAGATTATGTGGATAGGGCTTTACTATGGGGGTGCCTCTTACTCCCCATCTCAACACAGATGCAGAGATCCCTCGCTGATACCTCCACTATCTACCTAAACACATTTCAACCAATCAAACCAAATACAACCACCTCTATTCGCAAACCCTTCCATGATACTTGTTAGCACTCAAACCACACCTCTTACCCATAACCCAACCTACATCTAAACCCAAACCCACACCTATAATATTTTCCTCAACTAAACCTATTACCACTTTAGGGGTCACCCCGACCACCAACCTTACTCATCCACCTATTAAATTGGATTTAGCTACATCCTCCACATGACAATACCACACCTACTCTGACACCCAAACCAAAGAACCAAACCCATCGACCTCATACCTCGGTTTCGCACCAATCACACCTACACTTGTCCCGTCTATCTTAAGACCTCAGCTACCCCACATGGTCAAGAAACCTCCACCCATCCATAAACCAATAACACCAACAACTCATTCCTTCCTCACAAACCACTAACCTACCCAAGAACACAACATGACTTACACCCATACCTACAGTCTTTTTACCACCAATACCTCCAATATCCTTAGTTATTACTTCACTATCCACTACACTTCAGTCATTTTCACTCATACCCCAAGCATACGACCTGTGTCATCTAACTTCACAACACCCCTGTTATCCATGTGGGTGCCTTGCCATCTTCTTCCATTTTGATTTTCCTTCTAGATCTCATATACCCACTTCACCTTTACCCAAGAATGTTGTAACCCAAAAATAAAACCCCTACTGCCCCACAATAAGGTATTCAGAACAACTATACACCCTCCTACCCATCCATCTAATATACCCCTACCCAAACAAACACAACCAATACCTAAAACCACACCGGCACCTAAACCCATAACTCGACCCATTCCTACTCTTCCAAAAATAAGTTCCTCTAAAATCAACCACACCTACACCCAAATCCACGTTCACTTCCCATTATGATCCACTAGCAGGATCCTATGCCCAAATTTTAACCAACCTCCTAAAGACCTCTATTATCACATTACCACCACTCTGACCTTATGACCCCCTCAAACCCAAGCCAAAAGGGTTTGATGATACTAAAATTTGTGCATACCATCATGTGCCAGGGCATGATGTGGAGAACTACAAGGCCTTGAAAACCATCCTTATCCAATTGTGTCCACCAGAAACAAATTTGATGATGACGACCTTCTTGATGAGGATCCTTCTTCACTGACACCCATTCCCACACTGCCCACTCAACTTGTCCATCTTAAACCTCCACCCTCACAGCTCCTATAGCCACTCCCAAGATTTGAAATTAACATGGTTCGCATCAGAGAACTTAACCATGCCACCACCCCAATGTCATTACACCTAACTCACCTCACAAGGCTTTTCTCCTCCAGTAGGTTTTTTCCCTTCATGTTGTTATTCACCACTCATCCTACACCTTCAGTCATTTTCCAACTCCCCTCAAATCAACATGATACACGTCACTAGCACATGTGCGCAGAAGGGTAAAGAAAAGGAAACTGACCTACTACTTCCAATCCTATACCCAACATACCATCTGCACCCATACCTAAAATAACTATCCCCGAACCCCACTTACCCCATTTGTAAGGTGGCATCAGAACAATCACACCAAGCTCAAACAATTACACCAATCTCCCCTCAAAATGTCCTTATATGACCTCATCCAAACCTCATAATCCCATCGTCAATCCCTCATGGAGGTTCTTCAATCTATTGAGGTTTTACCCAATGACCCTAAACCCGTAGCCTCCATTATCACACCCCATCATGTAGCCTCTCTCACCAAATTACCACCTTCATCTTCACCCCATCTTGTTCACCAAATGGCCTCCCTTAGCTTCTCAGAGGAAGAGATCGCGCCATACCAAAACGATGACCCAAACTGAGCCCTCTTGATACTCCATCCACATTTCCACATAACATATGGGTACGTCGTGTGATGATTGATGGAGGTGCTAGCATTAAAATCATTTCATCCCATACATTTTCTCAAATGTGCATACCTAAAAATTGACATGCATAAACATCTGGTCATGTTGCGTTCATTCAACGATGCTATCACCTCCACACTAGGAACTGTCATCCTTCACAGTTCGTGTGGGCCCCCCACAATCTTCTAGAATTATTTTACGTTTTGGAGGGGGAATTCCAATATAACTTGTTGCACCTTGGTAGACCTCTAGATCTGGGTCATGGGTTGCGTTCCTTCCACTTTGCATCGTTATGTAAAGTTTGAACACAAAAGACACACTTACACCATTCCGACTGACCCATCACCTTTGAAAACATGCAACATGCTTTATCGAGGGCAAATGATGTGCTCATACCTATCAAGTCCATCTACCTTACCACAATCAGTACCACTTCACCTACACCTCATACCTACCAATACAACCACTGCTTTCACCGCACATACCTCCTCCATTCCTACCACTGCTATAACCATTCACGGCTGACCCATTAGCTTCCCAATCCATTAACTCCACCTCCACATCGAACTCCTTATATGACATCATCCATTGCATCTGCCTAAATACCAACCAGCTGACCCCTTGGAAGGTGTTTTTCAACACCTCACTCAGGGGGAGTACCGCCTATATAGTGTAAACACATTCCTTACTCTACACGAGTATGGAAGCCTTCACCAACACCCTTCACTATGATCACCTTGTATACCAGAGAATGGCCTCCTTTATGGTCCTCCTCATCTTTGTATTAGTCTCACCTATGGGGGACTTGATACTACCACTTACACACCTGAACCACCATCACAAACCTGCCCATTTTCCATTGACTTCCAATCACTTACCAATCATCATTTCATCCCACACCTTCCTACACTGTTGTGCATGGAAGGGTTTTAGTTTTGGATTTTACAAGAAAGGCATGTTGATAGAGTTATTCCATGACGCTACCACCTGTAAACATTATGGCCGTAGTGGTATCACGCTTCCCTGGACCTCCTACCAAACAGACCTGCATTGAAATCATTGAGGACCCTAGCCCTTCTCCACCTTCATCTTCATCACCACCTTCACCTGCTCCACCTTCATCACCACCCTCACCGACGGAGTTGATGGATCCTGAATCTATCCCCCCTAACTTTTTTTCTTCATAAACACCATTTCCTTAGGGCCTTTGACTTATCAACGTGAAGGTGAGGCCCCTTCCACTCTTCCATTCCTGTATCCTGAAATGATCGATGATGACACACCTACAATTAACATTCGTTTAATGTTCAAGGATGATGAATCCATACTCACCTACCTTGGTGTAGAAAGACTTGTATATTCATCGGTCGTTACCCTCTGAGATACAAACCATGTTGAACCTCCGTAAGTCGACTATCGAGCTCAACATTCATACTCAGGATGACCCTCACATCCTAAAGTTCAGACAATCTTTAAATGTTGCTAAACAGGAAGCCATCACTTATTTTCTCTAGATCATAACCACGCTTTCGCTTGGTCTTACACAGTTATGCTTCGGAATTGACTCCACCATAGTGGTCCACAATATCGTAACCATTCATCGATGCCAAACCTATCAAACAAAAGTTGATCCCTTGGAAAATGCACCCTCACATTGCTCTTCTCATCAAAGAAGAACTTCAATGCCTTCTTTCAACATTTCCTTAATCTTACCCATTGATTATCCTCATTAGATTTATTACATTGTCCTTGTTACTAAATCAATAGGGGGACTCCTCATTTTGCATGGACTTCCATGACTTCAATCTAGTCTTACCTGAAATATGACTTTCCCTTGCCACGGTATTGATCAACTGGTTGACCTCACCACTGGTCATGAGATGATCCCACTAATGGATGGCTTCTCAGGTTATAACCAAATTTTTCTTTCCCCAAAAGATTAACACAAGACCATGTTCATCACCCCTTGAAGGGACCTTTTACTATCGAGTCATGCCTTTTGCCCTTAAAAATGCTAGTGCTACATATCAACGTGCTATGACTTACATCTTCCATGATATCATGCATCAGGCATATTAGATGATTACATGGATGATCCCTTGACCAAATCTAAATGTCACTCATCAGCACCTCACCCATCCTCAAAACCATCTTTGACCACCTCATTAAATATTGAATCTGTCCTCCTTTAGCCTAAAAAGTGTGTCTTCGGGGTTCTCTCAGGAAAGCTCCTGAGATTTATTCCACTTTCCCTCCATGGTATAGAAGTTGACCCTGCTAAAGTCAAGGCCATCCTCAAAATTCAAGATGATGTGACTAATCCAGCACCACCTAACATGTCTGCAACTGCAGAGGTTGAATCATGTATTCCGATTAGCCATTAACATTGGAGACACATTCCCATGTTGGTGAATTGAGTATGCGAAGATCGGAACATCATCTCTTAGGAGGAAGGCCCGTTCCTATTCCTGTTAAGATGCACACGTAAACAATGCAGATGACTCAAAACCTAAAGCCTAACTTGCCAAGGAGAAAAGCCCTAAGATGCATAAAAATAAACCTAAACTAACAAAGGTGATGCACACGAGGAATGAATAACAACTGTCTTGCTAGTATTGACCCCACCATTAATGCGATCGATAGATCATCAGATAACAAATTACCTGCATGACAGATCAGGAAGACCGAACATGAAAGTTGAGGGGATAATCATCCACACCATGCAGTTATTTTCTCAAATATCTCGTACAATGAACAACTAAATGCCAGAGACAAGGTTGCATTACCATGTTTTTGATAGGAGGTTTACTCCACAGATTACCTTGTTGGATGTATGACCATTTTGAAAGAAGCCCCCTCCTTATTTATAGGAAAATGAGAGATAGAGAGAGGAAACAAATTACCCCAACACACCCTTTGTATTTAGTTCATTCATTATGGTGTACCACCAACCCTAGCCTGCCCAAAAGATGACTGTTTTTTTTCCCTTAAGAATTTTTTCCACCCAATTAAAGATATCCAGTTGTCAGTTAGATGACCTCAGCTTTCTGAAAGTCAACCTTGCACTTGAATGTTCCCAGTCAATCATGGCCATCTGAATATCTGTGCTAGGGTCTGCTTCCTCAAGCACTTAGCATGTTGCGCCTCCTGAAGATGCGCCACAAGGCACATGCATTTCTATGATCGACATCCTCTTCATGTGCCAACCTTGCATTCACATTTATCGATTGACATGCTCCTTTTGCGCCAATTAAAAACGCCTTGGCGCATCATATCAGCGTCGACATCCATTTTCATGCGCCCTTTACCTGCGCCTTGGCACATCTATCTTGCACCGACATCCATTAGAATGCACCTATTTACCTGCAGCCTTGGATCTATCTTCGTGTCGACTAATTTTCATGTGCCCTTTACCTGTGCCTTGGAGTCATCTTCTTCGTACTCGACATCCATCTTCATGCACCCTTCCCTTGGGCCTTACCTATCTTCGTGTCGACATCCTTCATGCACCCTTCAGACGTGTGTCTGTAGCATTAGTTCTCAGCAATAAATATTGGGCTCTGCGCTTTATTGATTTCTATATTCTCCATGTTAAAGTAGTCTACCCTACTACCTCAGGGGGAAGATCATTTACAACAATGCCTCTCACCTACTAACCTTCACCAATATCTGTAGCCTATAAGGTAAATTGCATTCCATCTCGTTCCATTTCATTTCACAATTATCTGATCATGGTGTCAACCATTTCATCATCTACTTAAGAAGGATGTCTCCTTTAAATGGGATGATGAATGTCACAAAGATTTTAAGGCCATCAAATAATACCTTCTCCAACCACCCATACTCATTCCATCTAAATATGATCAAGCTTTTTACCTATATCTATATCATCTACTGATCATTCCTTGGGATGTCCATGCTTGCTCATCATGTCATGAACGACATAGGGAGTAGACTAGTTTATTACATAATCCATACTCTTTTGGACTATGAAACCTGATACAACCATCAAGAAAAACTTTTCTTAGCCTTAGTTTTTCATTTCCACCAAACTCCGCCATTACCTACTCAACCACAAAACCTATGTTGTGACCAACACCAATCCCTTACACTTCATGTATGGTAACCTTATCTAAATCAGCATGTCACGTGATGGCTTATGCTTTTAGCTGATCTTGACCTTGAATTCATTCATCAAAATTCCATCAAGGGCCAAGTATCACTGAACAATTGGCCAATGCACCTATTTCTAAGATCAACCCATCTAATTTTGATTTCCCAGATGAGTCAATTACTACTCTTTCCCTTGACAAACCCACTTACCAAATGACACTTTTCTTCAATGGTTCCAAGTGTCAACATGGGGGCAGTGCTGGTATTATTCTCATTCCTCTTGATGGAAAACCCATGCCTTTGTCTTTCAAACTATACTTTAAATGCACCAACAATATTGCCAAGTACGAAGCACTCGTACTAGGTCTCCAAGCCGCATATGCCCTAGATGTCAAATCAATCCACATCTTTGGTGATTCAAAATTGGTCATCAACCAAGTCAATGGTATGTACCAATGTCGTAATGAGATACTTCAAAAGTATAAACATCATGTAGACATACTTTTGACCACCTTTGATCATTACAACCCTTCAAACCATCCCATGTTCAACTAACAAATTTGCTATGATACCATGGCCTTCTTAGCTTCCCAAATACCCGCTTCCCCCGCTAGATTCCAAAATATTTGTCACCGTACAACGCCTCCATTCACCTTATTATTTACCTCACGATGTTTACTCAATCAGAACCGACACCCCTGACCCGAGTGACCTTTGGTATAAACAGTACTCTGACTACCTTTCTCTCTCCATCTTACCTCCTCATCTCACCCGTAACAGATAACGTGCCTTCCTTAAAAAGGTCTCTCATTTTATCATTCTTGGGGGACTCCTCTATAAACATGGCTTTGATGGTATTCTCTTATGATGCCTCACAAGTTCTAAAATTCCTTATACCATTAAGGAGGTTCATGATGGCATATGTGGAGGTCACTTTAGTGGACTTGTTGTTGCTAAGCGTATTCTTCGCCTAGGCTATTACTGGCCGACCCTTAACCATGATTGTTGTGACTATGTCAAACATTGTGTAAAATTCCAACAACATTCCAACCTTCATCATACACCCAGTCATGCCTTACAGGTCACCTCGTGACCTTTGGCCCTTCTCTCAATGGGGTTTGGATCTTGTCAGAGAAATCAATCCTCATTCTTCCCAATGCCATCAATGGATCATAACTACTACTGAATACTACACAAAATGGGTGGAAGCCATACCACTCATCTCCATGAAAGCTGAGAAGATATGTGAGTTCATTAACCATCACATCATTTTTCACTTTGGTGTTCCTCATCACCTCATCACTGATAATGGAAAACAATTCAAAAACAAAACATTACAAAAACTTTGTGATGCCTTCGGCATTCAGCTTAGTTTCTCATCACCTTATTACCCACAAACCAATGGCCAAGCTAAATCCACTAACAAAACCCTCAAAAAAATTCTCATGAAAGTGGTTGACGATACTGGGAAGGATTGGCATACGCACATTCCTTTTTCCCTATGGGCATACCGCACTAGTATTCACACTTCCACTGTACGGCCACACCCCTTTTTGCTGGTCTACGGTACAGAGGTTATTCTACCTCTCGAAGTCCAGATCCCCTCACTCCACATTTCTCTCCATGACATGCTTACTAATGATGACTTTCATTAGGACCACTTAGCACAACTAGAGTTATTAGATGAACGTCATTTTAATGCTCTGGATCACCTTCAAGTTTACCAACAACGTATCAAACGTGCTTATGAAAACATGTTCATGAACGAACCTTCTAAGTCAGTGACCTTGTCTTGAAATAAAATCAACACGTAACCAAAGCCGAAAAAAGTAAACGGGGAAAATTTTTGCTCCTAATTGGCTTGGACCATACATCGTAACTCATACCTATGGATCAGGTGCCTATCGTTTATCCTCACTTGATGGTAAACCTGAACCTGAGCCCCTTAACACATTACATCTTCGACCATTCTATTGTTGAATCATTGTCCTACCTCACCCTTTGTCTCTTTACAGGATCATCCCTTGAGCGCTATCCACTCCATACACCTCCCTAATGATTAAAAAAGAATCATGTGAGTACCCGTCACTTGTTATCTTCTCTTAGAATATGTGTACCATGACACTACACATAGCATGATTCTCATGGATACTTTTCATCTACCTTTAGATGAGATCCCATGGTCATTCCACCTTGCCTTTTGAACAAGAGTCCTATCCTCCACCTTGATCTTGTCCATGATTTCAACGACCTCACATGGGACCAAACTCCTTGAGTCAAACTTCTAATAAAAGATGACTCCCTCAAAAGGACATCTTCCTCTCGACAAAATTTCTGCTATAAATAGACTGCTCCCTCGAAGGACAGCTATGTGAAGCTTTAAAAAAAAAACAAAAAAAAAAATGAGAGAAACTGAAGCTTCCTGCATCGATCAGCTTCACGAAGACCTCAAGGAGTACCATATTCATTTATCCCATATAGACTTCCCGCATTGATTAGTCTATCAAAACCAAAAAACGTTTTTAGTCATGGACTTGCCCACTGTGACCTAGGACCCCTTGCCCAAGGGCCCTGTCACTCAAAACATATAAAATTAGCTACCTTTCACCCACCTTACCATTTCCACTCTCATTTCCTCAATTACCTCAAGGGACATCTTGGAATTTAGACATTTGGTGATCCTGTGACTACCGTCATCGTAGAACATGTCAATCGTGTAATGTCTTTAGGGTCTTATGTTCCTCACCTCCTCCAAGGTATGATCTACTCGTTATGATCCTACCCAATCAGGTGGCTTTATTGCCCCCCCCTCTTATCTTTTAACCATATTTGTTTATGTTTTGATTACCTTATATAGGACTTGGTCCTCGACGCTTACCTTTGAGGTAATCCTCCCCTTTCACCATAATCACCTTCACCTGCATCCTTTTACCTATAATCTACCCACACCTATTAAACCTAAACCCACAACATGCCCAAAAAAACCTACCAACTCATTTTCATATTCTTCCCTAGCTCATGGGAGAACTACATTGGCCTGAGGTCCCTTTTCATCGGGACTATGTAGGTAGCACTCTGAGGGCATGGGGCCCTTGGAGGTTAGCTCGACCATTCTCTACCCTAAAACAATTCATCAACCATGCCTAACTCACCATTTACATCACATTTCCCTTAGTTCCCCTTTTCTTAACAAAAATGGAAATTAAGCCACATACATAAGCAAATTGTTTACCACAACATACATTTATTACATCTATCATCTCTCTATAATCACTATCCATAGATTATAGAACATTTCACATATGATCTATAATATCATTAATTGCCACAAATAATGAATCATAAACTAAACCTACTTTCAACTCGACCCATGCCTAACCCAACCTGACTCAACCATGCTTATAACTTGACTCAACCATGTCTATAACTTGACTCGATCCATACCTAAACCAACCTAACTCAACCATGCCTATAACCTGACTCAATCCATGCCTATAACCTGACTCAACCATGCCTATCACCTGACTCAATCCATGCCTATAACCTGACTTGATCCATGCCTAAACCAACCTAGCTCCATCATGCCTAACTCACCTAATTTTAATCTACATCAAAGTAACAAATCCATATCTCGTCTAATACAAGCCATACACCAATGTCTCATAAACACATCAACAAATAAAAAAATACCATGTATCTCATCATATAAATCAATAAATGTGTATGTTAATATACATGTTTATATCATCATGTTTATCATCTCAAAAATATTGGCACGCAAGCTGATCTATATATCTCATGCAAAATGTCATCGGCACATGCAGGCCGGTCTTATATGTACAAAAAGAATGAATGAATCAAATATAAAATATCTTCAGCCATGCAGGCTAGTATATGCTCAAAATATACAAAATATCACTCATACATCCTCACTGTCTTCAGCACGTAGGCCTAGTATGTGATAAAAAATACAACTATTTTTGGCACGCAAGGCTGGAGCATATATATCAAACAATCACTAGTATACATAAAAAATCAGGTGACCCCGTATATTAGGCATCTCGTCCAGATGTACTCCATCTTTATTTCACATGTACGCTTCAGCCTCCTATGTCCTTATTGGCACCTCACCTAGATATAGTCGTCATGTGCTAGTGGCCTCTCTCTAATTGAGGCCTCAAAGCTCATTGACCTCATGTGCTCTCCATAGTATGAATGTGTAGGATCTCATACTTTCACTGGACGCGTCTGTTGTTCCCTGTACTCTCTATAGGATAAGAAGTCAATTCCAACTGCCGTGAGTTGATCCTGATAATATCTTGTCTTACCTAGGGCAACTCTGTAACCTAGATATAGGGCATGGTATATGGTGTTACCATAGGTTCTCAGCCCCTGTACCTACCCTACAGCAACCTGACCTGTTACAACCTACCCTGTGTTGGCCTGTGAATTGGGACCTAGATCCAAATGCTTGTGGTGGTGCTCCCTACCCTCTGTGCATGTATCTGAGTGCCTGTAAGGCCGCAATATATGTCTAGGTTGTAGCCAACTAGCCCTGTAAACTTGGCACCTGAGCCAGTAAGGCTGTCACATGACCACCTCTATCTCCATCTCCTCCATCTTCTCCATCCTCTCCCTCCACCATCTAGGTCTATAGGCTAGGCACCTGTACTCGTAGCTCTACTACCTCTACCTCCGACCCCTCTAGATATGTCTACAATATACCTATATGGGTAATCAACATCGCTACCTACCCCTGTAGGGTATCTCTCTACACTATAATGGTAGCTAAGTCTTACTGCACTAGTCTAGGTGGTATGGCTCATAACTGAGTCACCCACCACTACCTGTACATGTACGTACATCCAGCATCATCTATCCACCAATCCACTGGCTCCTCCTCCTCCCTTGTAGGAAATGTAGGTTGTGGATGAGGTAGAGGCCTCTCCACGTCATCTAACTGATACTATGGGAAGGACAGAGGAATATCCTGTACAAGCCCAAACTGCCGTTAGACCCTGTCTACCGAGATCATCTCATCCTCCCCGGCATGGTGACCCTGTATCCACCTCTCTAGTTAGAGCTCAGCTAGCTCATGCATGTGCCTATATGAGGGGAATCTCACATATGGCCTCCAGATAATGTCCACTCTGGACAACCCCTCTAACAACTACCAAAAATGGGCCACATCATATGTCGGCCTATCCAATCTCCACTCTCCTACAACTGGCACCCATCTCCTATATCCCACCTACACACATCTAGTGGGAAATGAATCTACTCGGGGAATCCCTATAGGTCGAACACATACTATGTGCTCATAGGCCTGACAGTGTAGTATAAATGTACAACACATGCTAAACCTGCACAACCACTCATATGCCCACAAATCTCAGTATAGCTACACCAAGAATGTTGGTGCCTAGGAAAAGTGTGTCTCATGCACCATCATATCGTGAAGCACCCCCATCAGTGATTGGGGAAAGTGTCCACTCTCTACATCTGGAAGTGCATAGCACCACACTGCCTCCATCAATAAAACCACTAGCCTTGTCTCATCCAGACGGGCTAGGTACATCTCGCCATAGCTCAAACTGGCACTATGGAATCTCAGATCCACCACCCCCTCACAAAAAATTGTCCTGATCAGCTCCTTTGAGGCCTTGGAGGAGATAGAGTAAACCTGGGCACCCAATATGGGTAACCGTAAAATCTAAAACATGTCCTCCAGGGTGATAGTCATCTCACCCGTCGGAAGGTGGAACGTGTTGGTCATGGAGTCCCATCTATTGATGAGCATGAACATCAAGTTGGGCTGCCGAACAACATGTCAGTAGCGCTGAATCCCACTCAAGCCCACTACCTCCATGTGTTGTAGCTCCAAAGGGGTCACTAAGCCATGCAATGTCACTAGTAGAGGTAGAACACTGTCCTGCATGTGTAACTGTGCTCTCCCCTGCATCTAATCCAAGCACCACATTAATCCCTATTTACCATGACCATATTCACCAATTATCATTACCCTCCACCCTATTTTTACCCTACCCATCTAAACCACCTAACCTACCTCACTTTTGCACCCTTATGCCCAAAAATCCTGACCGGTACCAGTTTATTCTAATCGAATTCAGTCACCTATTTGGTGACCGATACTAGTTCTACCCAACCGACGTTGACTAAGCTTGACCGACACCAGTCGTTGTCATGAAAAATTCTGTGACTTCCCAAACCCCCCTTTTCTATAAACCTCCCCCCTGCCCCTTTTACCCCACCTATAATGACCTAAACTCCCCTTAGACCCCTACCCACCCCACCTATACAATTTACTACCCTCCCCCCCTCTTTTTTTCTCGTTATTCCCCCCATACCCAAATTTAACTTTTGCCCACCCACAGAAAACAAAAAACCCACAAAACCCTACAAATAACAAATACTAAAACTTCTAATCTATTTAATCATCAATGTAGTGTTAGGTGCTTACCTTGTCACGCTGCCACCGTCTTGGTGGCACATCTGGCCACTGTGCTAGTGGTCCACATGATCCCTCTCACGCATCTGCCATCACTGAATCACTACTCTTAACCTTTGACCAATCAACTCTCTCACCTTGATCCCGTGGACTCGCTACTCACCAACCCAACCCTCGTCAAATCAGCCTGCCAGCTCACTATCCCATTTCCTCCACACACTTTTCTCTCTTTTCTCTCTTTTTTGTCATTTCTTCACTTCGGAAATAAGAAGTGAATAATAAGAACGTAGATTTTTTGTTTTTTTAACCCACCCGAGCTAACCGACATCGGTTACCATTGACCAACATCGGTCGCGTGCCCTACCTCACTGTCGCCGGTTTACCTATACAGACGTCGGTTATCCATGACCACCATCGGTCACCCAAACCTACACATTGCCCTTTACCTTGCTCCTTTACCCCATCCAACCTTTATCCAACCCATTACGTTACCTTTCCTGAGCTCATCACTTCCTACTTCCATTTTTCCTCCTTTGAGAACTTCTTATTCTTCTATGCTTGCCTTGGCCTTACCCGTGTCGAGACCTAGATGTTTAGACTTGGACCATCGCTAGTGACCTTTTCCCTCATGTGTTCGCTATACCTTGTGGCATTGTTACCTGTGTTGATTGACCTAATGACCTTACCTAGCCTATTACCATGACCATCTATTCTGACCCTACCTTTGGTGACCGAAACATACCTAAACATTCCTGTACCTAACCTATGTTGTGTTTCTTGACCATATCCTATACCTTGGATACCGGATTCACTTCAACCTTTTTCAGATAAACCTATTGACCTTAGACGATGTAGAGTTTTCCTACTCTTCAACCCGGTAGCATGCTGAAATTTATACATGTGCGTGCGTTTGACTGTTGCTACCTTTAACCCTGATCCATTACCTAGATTTACCGAGTAGACATTTTATCTTTTTTTTCCCCATGCCCACCTACATTTTCTTCACATTTTCCTTTTATCAAACCACTTACCGCTTCAGCCTGCTACCTTGTCAATTCCTAGTTTGAGGGTTATCACCTTCACCCACACATGGGGTAACCACATCTTATTTTTGTTAGTGTCGCTTACCAATACAAGCTATGCAAAAAAAAGGGGCAAAATGTAGACACTAAAATTAGATCACACTCCCCTTTGGTCCCTCGACATATAAGCACCCTTTATTACATTTACCTAGCCATGACCCCCTTCACCCCACTAATATTAATTTAATTTAATTAATGTATTATCCTCATTATATTTATTATTTGAATATTTTATTTAAATAATATCCACACATACAATTCACTTAGACACCTCACCAAGCCAACTCAGCCTAAGACCTATTCTTAGTAAGTTGCCATAACTAACTACAACTCACCCAAACCCTAAAAAATCAATGCCTACATTCCCTCTAACTACATTCCTGCATGATCACAAGAGGCTCTCATTCTAATCCACAGGATAATGACATGAGATCCAAGGAAATCAAGAGGATCTCCCTAGTTTAGTAAACCTAGGAAATCCCACCTTGACTGGCGTCGGTTACCCCTAACCATCGCCGGTTAATCCAGACCGCCATCGGTTACCCCTGTTAACCCCTAAACTACCTTATTCTCCAGGTTGGAAAACATTAGGAGAAATTTGACGAGAAAGAATACATCACAGAGAGATAACGCATCTTCAAAGAGCAAATTCCAGTGAAAACTCACATCCAAGGAAGGAGATTGAGCATCTTCTCGTGCACAGCCATCCCAGCCATGATCTGATCTATCCAAGCAAAGAGGAGTGTACATGTAGCCCATGTAGAAGCTCTTTTTTAGTTGCTGATCATTTTCAACCTTCAAACCCATCATCAAAACCTCCATCCCTCCCACACAAGCATTCAGGAATAGAATCCAAGTATAACATCATACTTTCTTGGTTTATTTCATTTCATCATCCATTGTTTATCTTGCCCCCTATTTACTTTCTCCAACATTTTCACCTCCATATACCCATTAAAACCTCGTAAAATCCTACTCCAGTCACCTAATACCTCATATTTACCAAACAAAGTCCTTTGTGTAATCACAAAGGAGACCACAACTTGTTCTGTAACATTTTCAGATCTCACAGTAACCGGCACCGGTTACACCTAACCGCCATCAGTCACTCCTGACTGACACCGAACTCTGTATTTTCCCACACATCCTAGAACAGATACCTACCCACCAAATTTCATCTCACCCCCATTCACTTGTGATCTACCCGAGACCTTTATCAGACTTGCAGAGACCCCAAACCAATCATTTGACCTTTGGATTCTATTCTAGCTTAGCTTGTTAGATTAGATCTATTTGTTATTGTGTTTTAAGTGAGATACCTAAATCATTCTAAAATAACAATAGGATTTACTTTGTTTACAACATTAAATTGTTTAAAACAGTGGACTGACAGCCATCTAGGAAGTATCATACTTCATGGATCTAGCATACGCTAGGTAGTTCATTGCCCATATTGTTTAATTCCTTCTGGTGGTCTTGTTTTCATTATAGGTAGTTTCTCATAGCAAAAAGGAAGCTCTCATGATCAGCTGTGGATCCAAAGTCATACGCACACAACAACCCATCAACCAACATTTGAACAGGTATTCCTCCTACGCCTGTTGCCCTATCTGTTTCGTCAACACTTCAAAGAAATGATCTAAGAATCAGGTGAAACATTTTACACCATGCACATCCCCTTATAGTTTTAGGATCTCATCATTATTGGACACCACTACATCCTTCCATGTGCTCCTACATAGATTATCATATTCATCATACATGGTTACACATATATTATTTTTATTTGCACACTCAAATGTTTTATCACATATCCCTGAAAAAGAGGTGGCATTTATTCAGGTATATTCTACACCTACATAATACATAAAATGGAATATGGGAAAATATACAATTATACATATGGTATAGGTAATTAGAACCAAAATAAAATACAAAAATTTAGAAAATCATGAATATGTTCAAAAACATACAACTTGGTCAGGAACGTATGGATAGTTTTGACCTCTTCGCATAGTTTTTCCTAAGGGAAGTTACAAACAACTTTTTTAGTAGTTTCAAATTTCCACCTATAGGTATTATTTATTGGCATATTTTCAAATCCATTTAGATCAATTTACATTAGTTACAAGGGGAAAAAAATAATTCACCCATTCTTCACCATGACATTTAATTTAGTTACATTTTCAGGGCTTTTAAGGGTATAGGTCTCCTATCTCCATATAAATGTTAGTACCTTACATTTGCTATTATGTGTGTGTATAATTGTGATCACTTTGTGGAGGGAAGGATAAGTTGTACTCAGTTATATTGAACGATTGAAAGTGTTTGGGAAATGGACTGCATCAACCTTTGCATAGTTTGTGTTTAGAAATTTCTAGCATATATATATATATATATATATATATATATATATATATATATATATATATGTATATATGTATGTATGTATATGGTGGTATATAAACTACTATTTGTTTAAAGGTGGCTAAGATGGTAATGTTGTTTAGCTAGTGGCATATGAGAAAGCATATAAGTGTGTCCCAAAAGGTGGCCAAAAATATTTTAAAATATGACTAGTAAATAAATATTTTAAAATACCATAAAAACTTTAAAAAATCAAGTAAATTTTGGATGCCCTACACTTGGTATTTATAAGATCTTAAAAATACAATTTTGGTCATTTAATATGTGTTTGGTTATGTTTTGGTTGTCGGAAACATTTTTTTGAAGGTACAAAAACTACAAAAAAGTGGGACACATTTATATGCTTTGATTCGCAACACATGGGAATGACGTGGGGGAAATCATTCTCTTTTCTATTGTGTTTCCTTATTTACAAAATTGGTTCTAGATCCATCTACAGTGGTGTGGTCCGTGGGGTTATGGAAGGTATCAAATAAAATAATTTCTTCATAGGCATTCCTTCCTTTCCTCTGACATTCAAAGGGGAAGATATCAGAGTTACTAAATGTCTTTGATACACGATCTTCTTACTTCATGGGGTGCTTTTGTACTTAAATATTCTTCTATCTCTTCTACATTCCATTTTGGGTTGCATGTACCTAAAGTTTTTATTTCTCCTCAAGGCAGTTAGGGAATGATCACCCCAATCCTTAAACAATCTCAACAATCAAAATATTCAAGTGCAAGTAAAGAACATGAACTTCTCCCTCCACATAACAACTAGGTGTATTCCTTCAATATTCTTCATCTCTTTATTTAAATTTATGAGGGGGGGGAAAACACAAATGCAAATTATTCATATTACACTTTACATTTGAGTTAAAGTTAAATTATTTACTATGGAAATTGACTACACTTTGTATTTCAAGTTTCATCATAGAGCATGCCAATACCAACACAACGTGACAGTACAAAACACATATTCAAAATATAAAGTGTATCTACACACTCATGTATATTTCCCTTTAAGAATGTAGTTTTCATGTCATACTTAAAGGGAGGGAAATGTAGACACTAAAATTGGGCAATATACCCTTTGAAATTGTTTGTTTTGACAATGCACTCTTTATAAGACACAAATAATCTTTATATCCCCACTTAGTAGATCTCAACATCTCTTTTATAGGGTTTTTATTCATACGCACTGATATGTCAATAGAATCTGAATATTAAATGCATAAAATTTATTAAAAAAAAACTACTTGACAAGATGCAACATTCAATTTTCATATTTCTCATCCTTGTTCAGAAGCATTCACTTTCTCATCTTGTGAAATATAGTCATATCTGACTTGTACGGTTTTAGACTGACATATCATCCATATTATTTTTCAATTTAATATTCTTCATTAGGTCATTTACTCCCTCTAGGTCATCCTTTCCATGATAATTTACCTTTGTAACCATATATAAGCAAGTTAAACTCACGTCATTTAAGAACTTGGCACAACCTAGAACTATAATGAAATCCTATTACAAAATCTAGAATAATAGGCACCCAAGGCTCCCTAAATCTTGCTAAATCTCACCAAATCTGACCAAATCTCATACACTATCATTAGGGTTTCAATCAATATAGGCCTGAAGCATTCTACCAAGTCGAGGAATCATCTTCCCTCATTTATATGCACTCAAAAATCCCCACTTCAACTATTAGCAAGAGACAAACTCAATTCAAGCATTTTTAATGATATTCCAATTGTCAAATATATTTACATTCATTTCGATATTAGATCTTAGGTGAAGAATGATGTGTGGTTTGAGGCATATTTGGATTATTGTTGACATAAGTGGTGTATGGATTACATTTTAAACCAGATAATGTTTATTTTTCATGGTATCCCACCCATGGCTAGGGTTTGAGACCTTACTCAGAATATTAAGGGGACTTCACAATATGAGATACAACTACAGTTTGAAAATGAAAGACATTTATAGGTAGGTGAAAATCTCAAGAATTTATAAAGAAGGATTTAGAGTAGGTCCAAAGCCATAAAATAGGTACAAAACCATACAAACATTCTTAACATATATGTATGGTCCTACATCAGGTTATATTAAAATACATTTCCTAGAATGAAGAACTCTTGGGTTTAGATCTCCCAGTTTAAGCACTCTACACACCCATAACTTCCTAGATATATATATAAATAGGTAGGTGTACTCATCCTCTTATGTTTTTGAGATTATATCATATTGTATACACTAGTTGAAATAATTAAATCATTATTATGATATTACATAAGTAATGTTGGAAGTTAATTCAAAATAACCTCACGTGTTCCCCTTTGCATACTTTTAGTGTATTTCACTCACTAAACCTAGATAAATCTACTAAGGGTGTAAAACATGAACAAAGCTCATAAATATATTTTTTATTAAAGTAAATAACATCATAAATGAAAATGTTGTAACATAGATAAAACCAAAATTGAGTTCCAAAGGTGATCCATAGTAAAAATCCAACTTTAGATAATGATAACTAGATCTAGTGAATGTTTGATCACTCTTATATGCTTATGGTTTATCTAAAAGTGATAGAAACATACTATGTGTCAAAATAAATTCAACACATGTACATTAATAGAAAATTGAATTCAAATTAGGGCCATATTGTCACACCAAAACCAAATGTAATGGCCAACAGTGACAAGGAAAAGAGAAGAGTTTGACATGGATTCCCCAACTTCATAATGACGAATAAAAGGGAATAGTAGTGTTAGTCGCACTTACAACACAAAGATTAAGATGCACATGAAAGAGAAGATGAGTGTGTGGGGAGATAAGAAAAATGGGAAGAATATTTTAAAGTCAAAAGAGCATGAATAAAACATAACGAGGAACTATAATATAAAAATTAGTTTTTTCGTAAATTAAATTAGTTATTCATAAATATGAATTCGAATAAAAAATATAAAAAACAATAGGAAATCACATATCCTAATAATATTATTGTAATTACATGATATCATACAAGATATAGAAATATAGACAAATGAAATGTAGGTTTATTAAAATATTTGTACGAAGTTACTAGCTAAGAAAACTTAACAATGATATAAGTGTGTAAATAGGTTCTACAAAGCGTTATTGAGTTGTCTTGAAATTATGGGGAATGAAAAATAAAAGGAGGATGAAATCTCCTATATAGGAAAAAGTCACCTAGAATGATTTTCCTTCTGTTAGCATATGGATTTGTACACATGAAAATGACATGCAACAGTGTGGGGATGAAGTCCCTCCTCAATGAAGGTGAGGCTGCCTTTATTGAAAAACCAAAACTATATTTACACTTGTACATTCAAAATTTTATGTGGGGGATGTTTTAGAACATCAATGAAAAGAAAAGTGAATGAGGAATATGGAATGGGATGAAGGAAAGGAATGGAAAGGAATGGATGGAAGGAACATGCAAGAGTTAGGTAAAATCAGAGCCTAATATTTAATGTAGCCAAATTCTAACAAACTTGATATTCTACAAATAGCATGAACTCCAAAAGAAATAAATCTCCTTCTTCATTATTCAATAATGAATTACAATGTTTCCTAAATAGGAAAATAACTCCCAACTCGAGTTTCCAAGTAAACTCTAACTAACTCTTAACTAAATCTACTCTAGGTGGCGGAAATTACTATTTTTAGCAGTTTACTAGAACCTGCTATTCTTAGTAAGTTCACATGCTTATTCATATGGTCACAAAAATTTCCACACATCTTCTACATCCATAAATTAGAGGAATTTCTAACTTTCTAACTCATAGTGCAACTAATAGACTAGAATTAACTAATGCTCAAAAATAGGAAAAAACCAAACTACAACTTAAATCCTAATTTTTGGCCTCAAGATGGCGGAATTAGGGCCCGAAAACGTGTCAAAAAATTTCCCCAACTGGTAGGGCGGTTTGCCGCTACATTCATCTTATCGAAACATGTGGTTAAAAGAAAAAGGGATTCAAATGGACACCCGGAGCTCAAGTTTGACCTTGTTAAGTTCCTGCTAATTCTGGCACATCAATATTACATGGAGAAGAACAAACAATAACTAACACAAATAAAAAATAGTTTGCATCAGCTAAACAAGAATGAGTAAAAGGGAACACACATGAGAAAGTAAATAGCAGAGCTTGATCATTGTGAACTAGAACAACAGATTAATAACTTTAACAATAAGATCAAAGATAATATTTGCATGCAAGATTCAAACACTAACATCTAATGAATATAAGAACATCAAATGCTATAAGAGAAAATTAATGGGACAAAAAGTTCATATTTCACTAACTCAAAAATGTCTTCTCAAAACAACACAAAGTTTCTTTCTTTGAAGTAAAGCTTGCCTACAAAATTATTTTCTTCTCCTCTCTCAAAGTCACCCTCTACAAATGAGCCCCTCACTTCATTTTATAACCCAAAAGTTGGTTACAAAGTAGTTAGGGTTTTACATGAAAATTAAATAGGTTACTTAAGTGACCTTTGAATTTTTCAACCAACTTCATTAAAATAAGTTAAAAATAGAAATCATTTAAGTAATCCTCAGTTTTTTGAAAGCAAACTAAATAACAACATCCTTTTCTTAAAATCCCATTTTTAAAACATACATTAATAACCAGTGCCTTATCCATTGAAATGGGGTCCATCTATCTCAAACATATGCGAAATGGACTCTCCCACTTTGTTAGATACCAAGAAAACTATCTCCTTGAACTGTCGATGAAATTAGGATTTGCTACTTTCACCAATTAAAAGGATTTGAACCTTCCCAATGTTTCGAACATCTTTTCTTCTTCTGGAGGTTCATTTGGTCGAAGAATAGCCTCACAAAATACCTGTAATTCCAAAATCCTACTTGGCATATCATTTACATTAACCATCTTTGATTGAGCATTCTAAAACAAGTTCCTTAATTTGATGCAACACTCTATTGAAGTTGAAGATAAATTATTGGCGGGAGTATACATGTCCTTAAACAATTGTGAAAATTGATCTTCTACATGTTCCAATGAACACCTTTGATTATGCTCATTCATGAGGTTGTAAGGGATGTTAGCTATGAATTCTTGAATCAAGGTGAGTGAAGCGAAGTCTTCATTGCATATGCTCCCATAATCGATCATAGAATCATTGAGAAGTGTCTTCCTTGATTTGAGATGCAGACACCAAATAAAACGTGTCCCTCGATGTTCAAATTCAAGAATTCCTTCAATGGCTAAAATTGAGGATTACATACTTGTCATCTCCTATAAACTGGGCAATATCTCATCCAAATTTGATATGTTAGAAACAAAAGTTTCCTTGAAATAAAGAATTGGATGAAGATATGCACTAACATCTTCATGGAGCTTAACTGCTGTTTTGACTGTCTCTTGGCCTAAAACAAGAATCTTTGAAAGCCAAGTTTTAGTGAGATGGCCAAATGTGTTTATTTATTTTGATAAATTGAGAGTTTATTCATTAGGTTCAGCCACTTCATCAGGTACTGGGAAAGTGGATGATATGGGATTTATCATATGTTGAACATATTCCACTAATTGATTCTTTTTAGCCTTGAGCTAAGAGTTCTAAGACTTATATTTCTCAAGTATCTTAAGCACGATATCAATTGAATCTCGAGCCATCACCATGTCACTTTCCAATGTGGACCTCCCAAGTCCTAGTTTGGAAAATACATAATCAATAGATGTCATGGTGTCACGCTCATTGTCAACTTGTGGGATGACAAGATCCAAAAATTTGTTTCCATCACTATCCACCATTATTCGAGAAAGCACTTTAGGATTCTTGGGAATGAAATAATTTGAATGTTTTAAAAGGGTGTCAAAATCAATGTCTATTACCTTGAAAAACCTCTTCCTTTTCTTGACCTCCAATCAACCCAAGAAGGAGTATCATTCGCTATTTTTACATACAAAATCTTGGAGCTCGAAGCAACATTATCTTTATTCTCGACATCATGATATTCTACAAGAATCCTTTCCACGACATCGATTTTAGGGTAAATAACCTCAATATCCACCTCCTTCTCATTTGGGATATTTTGGGAAATCTCTTCGTGAGCTGTAAGTTCCTAAGTGTTTGATATTTGGACTACCTGCACCTGAGTGGACGCTTGTGCAAGGCATGACTAAGGATTGTTTGTCACTAGTTTCTGAGAACTATTAACAATGTGAGTAGAAGAATCTCTACTTGAAGTAGAAAACCTCGATACACACTCTCTTCCTTCACTAGGGATAGGACCCTTATGTTTTTCTCCTTGTGACACATTATTCAGCGAAGTGGATTTTGGAAACCACTCCTTGCTTACTGGTTGTGTATGATTGGATGGCACAGAGGTCAATTGAGAAAGGGATTTGGTTGAATGAAGACCTCCTCGAGTTGGCAATTTTTGTGATTTTAAAGTATGATCTTGAATTGACTATAACTTGGAAAGTTCTCTTTCGTACCAAGATATGCTTCTTTCAAGAATTAGTTGATTCTTGCTATCAAGAGAAAATTCATCTCTTTTGGTCCAATAAATTTGGTGAAACAGGTTAAAAGAAACTACATCATATATAACATCTTCATCATCATTTACGAATGAATCTAGAGGGATCTTGATGCAAAAGGTCTTGATCTAAGCAAGGGTTATGCAAGAAAACTCTCATCTTCTCACTTCATGCTAGTATGAATAGGCAGCCCATAAATATTCCATGGTAGGGTTATGTTGATATTTTGTTCCAAGAATTTTCTACATATATCCATTGATATCAAACTGGGATCTCTTCACATATGGATGAATTGTGATGAGGGAAAACTATTTTTCCATGAGTTGTACACTGAAGAGATTTGGACATTGGTATTCCCCGATTTGGATTGGGAAATGAATTCCTAAGCAATGCTTGTCACAGAGAAGACAATGAACTTGGAATAGTTGTCGTGCAAGCTCAATCAATGCCCATTTTTCACTGACGTACTTGGGAATTTTCCATGGAGTACCCAAAAATCCACTTACGTGAATGTAGGAAAAGATGAAAATTAAATAAACCATGTTCCCCATTGGGACATGACATTCATGGATTCTTTAGAAAATATTTCCTTTGTATTCTGATTCAGATTCCGAATCACACAGAAGGTGAATGCATCATTAACTCTTCTGAAATGGTGAGATCTATTTTTAAAACTTATTTGCGGATAGTAATGGAAGACACTATTTGATGGACCCATGACTCCTCTTGTTTCGAGTCCCGAAAACAACTTTCTTCTTGCCACTACGTAAGTCAGATAGGATTTCATGTAGAATCATCTAGTCATCTTTAATTTGATCAATTGTTTGTGAAGGGTATCACTGATGATGGTGGTCCAATCCACAAACTCTCTCTTGGCAAGGATGATACAGATAAACTGATACATCCATTGGTGGAAAATATTGGCAAAAGGTAAATTGAAGACTTGACTCAAGAGAGTAATCATGTCCACAATTTCTTCTATAAACTCAACACGGTACAATTATTTAATAAGTTGGTCAATTAGAGGCCTCTTGGTCACTAACCAATTGTTATTTACCATCTTGCTACACTTGAGGGGCTCTTCAGCCCAAAATTATTGTGCTGACTTTCTAGTGATATCTGCATTCTTGGGGAAGTCAGGTATGCTGAGAAATTCCTCAATGTTCTTTGGTGTGATTAGGAGGAAAGGCTCATGATTATCTTTAAAAATTATTCAACTCTCGAGATCATAATGCTCAGTGCAAGTGATAACCATCTCCAGACACTACATCGAGACAAGAAATGTTGCTACTTGGGGTAAACCACTATGGTAAAGCCTATCCGAGAATATGGTTTTGCCCTTATTTTTCATGCAATCACAAAACTGTTGCACATTAATGTGACCCAGATTCGTATCTGTGATATTTTCATATGCCAACTTAATTGAACTAGGACTGATGATTCCTTGGAATTCGTACTTGAGCACAGATCTGTTTGATTTCTCCACTGGTTTCCTCAATCTTCCTACATATTTATTAGATTTTTCGGCCATTATGAATTTTATAGAAAAATGACTCAGGCACGTAAAACAATGCAGGCAGGGCTGAGTCTCAGTCTCCAAAACCCCCGTCAATGCAAGAATAATATGACTTGTTTTATTATTATTATTATTATTATTATTTAATAATAATAATAATAACCTGATCCAGTTACAATTTTCGATTCCAGTGATAATTTTTTATTTTATTTTATTTCTTTAAAATAAACAAAATCACCCAATTTCTAATATCCCAATTTTTATTTAATTCGCCAGAGCAAAAATTCCTTGGTATGCATGAAAATTGCCTGATTTTAATGACCACGTACTTTGAGATTTACTTATTCCTTCTGATCTTCTAATTGATGCATGACTATACTTGTTGAATCTTCTTGCAAATGCGTTGATACACCTGGAGAATGCGTGGTTTCTTGTTTGCTGCTGGAGATGTTGAGGAATGCGTGATGAAGCTTGCTTTCACTTTAGCTGTTTTACCCAGCATGGGAGAATAAAAACTATTTTAATTTCCCTTGCTTGATTTTTCTAGGCATGTGGATATGAAGTTTGGACTATTATGCTATTTTTTATCTCCTTGGGCGTTAAAACCAACTTCTTCCTTCCCCTACTACATGGACTTCCTAGTTTTCTCTAGCTGCTTGGTATTTTGGCCTGTGTTTTACCTCTTGCGTGGCCTTTCTTTATTTATTTCCTTCAGGCTGTGTGGAGATGCTCATCAAAACAAAACAAAATGTCCATTTTTTTGGACTTTTCTCCTTCCTTCCTTCCACATGGAAACTGGACTATTCTTTTGGCTGAGTGGAAGAATGTTTTATTGCTTTTGTGTGGACTATTTTATTCTTGTTCCCTTCTCCAATGTGTGGGATTCTAAAACTAATTCCTTTTCCCCCTTGCTGCGTGGACTGTTATGGAAAATGCATGGAAACTTATCTTGTTTTGTTTTGTTCTGCAGGCATAAAACAAAGCTTGGTCTTTTTGTGGAAATTTATCTTTCTTTAATGAATGCGTGGAAATTGTTTTTCCTTTCACCTTACTACATGTATGCTTATTTCCCTCTCCTTCCACGTAGCCTTCCTATAAACTCTTCTTGGGACTTCCTCTCCTTGCTGCATTGAAAAAATGGACTTCTCTTTTGGCTTATTTTATTTTCTTTGACTTCATAGAAACTACAATTTCTTTGGTGTGGGTTGTATCTTTCTTGAAAAATGCGTGGAAATTATAGCTTTGAAATGCATAACTCAAGTGTATTAACTAATGCGTGTGGATCTTACAACTGTGGCTTTGTTTATCCATTTATTTTTTCCTTGGACTAGCTTTTACTTTGGCTGTGTGTCAGAAGTTTCTTTGGTAAAAATTGTGTTGAATATTTCCTTGGAGTGTTCTTTGGCCTCCTTACTTAATGAATGCGTGATGATATCCTTTGGTCTCACCTCTTCTCTTTACTGGAATGTATATTCTTTGAAAAAAAGGATTTTTGTAATCTTGGCTATGTGGAAATTTATTGAAGGATGTGATAAAATATTACTCGGAGACGTTCCTTTAGAAAAAATAAGAAGAAATTGGAAAGCTTCGCATGACTTATTCTAACGATTTTGACAGAAGGATTTTATGAGGATTAAGGAAGCTTCCTCACAATCATTTCTTATTTGTCCCGTTAAAACAACTTCCCTATTTTCTGGGTAATGGCATTAATTTCTAGGGGGAAGTGGGGAAATAAACTACCATTTTCTAGTGGAAATGGGAAGGTGGGCTAGCAATCCCCATTTTATACACCTAGAGAATGCGTTGATACACTTGGAGAATGCGTCATTTCTTGTTTGCTGCTGGAGATACTGAGGAATGTGTGATGAAGATTGATTTCACATTAGCTATTTTACCCAGCGTGGAAGATTGAAAACTATTTTAATTTCCCTTGCTTTATGTTCCTAGGCATGTGGATATGAATTTTGGACTATTATGCTATTTTTTTTATCTCCTTGGGCGTTAAAACTGACTTTTTCCTTCCCCTATTGCATGGACTTCCTAGTTTGCTCTAGCTGCTTGGTCTTTTGGCTTGTGTTTTACCTCTTGCATGGCCTTTCTTTATTTCTTTCCTTCATGATGTGTGGAGATGCTCATCAAAACAAAACAAAATGTCCCTTTTTTTGGACTATACTCCTTCCTTCCTTGCACGTGGAAATTGGACTATTCTTTTGGCTGCGTGGAAAATTGTTTTATTGCTTTTGTGTGGACTGTTTTATTCTTGCTCCCTTCTCCAATGTGTGGGCTTCTAAAACTAATTCTGTTTCCCACTTACTGCATGGACTGTTCTAGAAAATGTGTAGAAACTTATCTTATTGTGTTTTGTTTTGCAGGCGTAAGCAATGTTTGGTCTTTTTGTGGAAATTTACCTCCCTTTAATGAATGCATGGAAATTGTTTTTTCTTTCAACTTGCTTCCTGTATGATGATTTTCCTCTCCTTCCACGTGGCCTACCTGGAAACTCTTCTTGGGAATTCCTTTCCCTGTTGCATTGAAAAAATGGACTACTCTTTTGGCTTATTTTATTTTCTTTGACTACATAGAAACTACAATTTCTTTGGTGTGGGTTGTATCTTTCTTGAAAAATGCGTGGAAATTATAGCTTTGAAATACATAACTCAAGTGTATTAACTAATGCGTGTGGATCTTATAGTTGTCGCTTTGTTTATCCATTTATGTTTACCTTGGAATGGATTTTACTTTGGCTGTGCGTGGGAAGTTTATTTGGTAAAAATCACGTTGAATACTACCTTGGAGTGTTCTTTAGCCTCCTTCCTTGATGAATGTGTGATGATCTTCTTTGGTCTTACCTCTTCTCTTTGCTGGAATGTATATTCTTTGAAAAAAATTCGTGGGAACTATCTCCTGGTAAATGTGTGGCTTTCTGCAATCTTGGCTATGTGGAAATTTTTTGAGGGATGTGATAAAATATTTTTCTAAGATGTTCCTTCAAAAGAAATAAGAATAAATTGGAAAGATTCACACGAATTCTTCCAATGAGTTTGACGGAAGGATTTTATGAGGATTTAGGAAGCTTCCTCGCAACCGTTTCTTATTCATCCCGTTAAAACAACTTCCCTCTTTCCCGGGTAGTGGCATTAATTTCCAGGGGGAATTGGGGAAATAAACAGCCATTTGCCAACAGAAATGGCAAGACGGGATGAAAATCCCCATTTTATTTCTCCATGTGGGAAATTGGGAGATTTTTTTCCCATTTTCAAATTCATAGATTTGGAAATCAGGGGAAGAAATCCCACAAGCGGGGAATTAAAACAAATTTTCCGGGAAAGGGGAAATCCAGGTCCGGGAAGCCAATTTGAAATCTCCAACAATGGGAAGCAGAAGCTTATTTTCCCCCGGTAATAAATAAAAATTTGTCAAATGAATTTTAATTAATATTTATTTAATTAAAAACCCCAAAATTATTAAAAATTGATTTTATCAAGCAAAGAGTAATTAATGAATTAAATATTAATTAATTAATAGTTAATGCATCTTAAGACCTAGTGGGAGTTCTCTCCCGAAATGGATGAAATAAAGACCGGAATGATAAAAAAAATGAGACGATCGTGATGAGAGTAATAAATCACACAAAGTAACACTTTTGAAAAATTTCAAAATTTCCATTTTTATTAATTTTACACAGTCAAAATTAGCTGATAACAGTTGGCTCTTATTAGGGACAAGGACTTTATGTATGTAACAATGGACCCAAACCAAAATATTAATGAACATGATCCTAAAAACAATGGGGCACAAAAATGGGATGCTATAAGGGAGAAGACTAAAAAATGGGGAAAAGAAACAAACCAAAATCCTAATTACCTATGAACATACAGGGGGACAACCCGTTTTCAATTTTGATAATGTTTGAGATATTTCCCATTGTAGGGAAAAGGAAAATGAGTTCCTTCAGGATACACCAAGTCATAGGTGTTATCCCTACAGAAATGTATGATCTTGAAAGGACCTAGCCATAGCGAATCAAACTTCCCATGTTTTCCTTTCAGTTTGTGTCTCTTATCCCAAAGAAGAACTAGGTCATTGATTTGGAATTGCCTCTCCTTATTTTTCTTGTCGAATAACATCTTCACTTTGGAATGATGTTCCTCAATCATTTTTACCACTTGACTTATTTGTTCTTTAATCTTTCTTAGGAACATGATCCTTTTATCTAATGCATTAGTGAAACATTCATCATCAACTGCTTGAGCTAATCGTAATGTTGGTAACTCTAATGTGATGGGAATTTGAGCATCAGTTTCATACAAGAGTTGAAATGGAGACATCCTGATTACTCTTTTTGGAGTTATGTAGTTAGCCCACAATGCATCATATAAAATTTTGTGCCAATTTATTTGATTTTCTTCTACTAACTTGTGCATGATAGTAATGATGTTTTTGTTACTGGATTCCTCCTAACCATTTCCCTGCCGATAATAATATGAAAAATGAGACAAAGATATCCCATACCCATAAGAAAAACCTATCATCTCTGCAAAAGAAAAATTAGAGGCATTATCCATCACAATCTTGTTTGGAATTCCATAACGAACCGATATATTCTCTTTGATGAAGTCACAGATTACCGCAGTAGATGTTTTTTTCACCGGAATAGCTTCTACCCATTTTGTAAAGTAGTCAGTTACAGTGAGCACATGAGTATGACCAACACTAGAATTAGGATTCAAAACTTTGATGAAATCTAAACCCCATTATTGAAAGGGTTCTTCAATGATAACTAGCTTCAAAGGTAAGGTTGTCAATTTAGGTCTTCCAACAAATTGTTGGCAAGATTCACATTTTGTTACCCATTTCTGAGCATCAAAAAACATAGTGGGCTAATAATAATGTGCTCACAAAATTTTATGAGCCATCATCGGGCTAGAGAAATGACCACAAAAAGCATGATTGTGAAAGGTTTTCAACAACATAGGTTGTTTTTCTTTATCAAAACATCTGAAGAACATGTCGTCAATTCCTTTCTTGAACAAAGTGTTGTCCCAAATGACGTACCAAACAGATCATTGTTTGATAGATCATTTTTACTTAGCTATCAAATTCTCTGGACAATCGATGTATGTGAGAAAGTGGGCCATATCAAAATACCATTGTATGTGGTACTAAAAAAGACCACCAGTGGTAAATTTTCCTCAACTGGTTCTTCTTCAGAGACATCTCGTGGTTCATTTTCTGCAATGAGTTGGCAAAGTACTTTTTCTCAAACCAACTTGGTAGGATTGATATCCAAATCATATTCCTAGATCTTGGAGACCCAATTACCTCTTTTAGATCCTGGTTCTTGTTGCATCAACATCAATTTAACTGTGGTGTTTGGTTTTAAGACTTTAGTGTGAGAATTCAATACATAGTACTTGAAATGTTTCAAATCTCTCACCACTGTGTACGCATGCCTCTCAAGGGGAGTGTAATTGATTTCATGTTTCTTGAATCCAAAAATCATGAATACAATAGGAGATTCGATTCCCTCTTGATTGTGTTGAGTCAAGATGGTAGAGATCGTGTGTGGTGAAGCATAGAAATATATTATAAAATCCTTTTTTAAATTGGGGGCGCGCTAATGTAGGAGCTTTCAAAATAACACCCTTGATTTTCTAAAATGCTTATCTACCTTCCTTCAACCATTTGAAGGATTCTTTGCCTTTCATCATATCAGAAATTTATTTGGTTAGCTCGGAAAAATATGGCATGAACCTTTTTTAAAAATTTCACCTTCCTAAAGAATGAGTGAACTCTAGGATTATTGTAGGCAAGGAAAGATTCTTGATAGCTTGAACGCACTTAGGATTGATTTTAGTTCCTTATTTAGAAACAATATGACATAGGATTTTACCTTCTCTAACTCTGAACATGGACTTCTTTGGATTCAGGGAAATCTTATGAAGTCTACACCTTTGCAATATTTTCTCTAAATCTCTTAGGTGATCTCCTCATTTCGTTGAGAACACTATCAAGTCATCTAGGTATATCATGATGATCTTGTCTATATAATCTATGAATGCCTTATCCATGGACCTTTGAAAATTTGTGTCGGAATTGATCAAACCAAAAGACATTCTTCTATATGTGAACGTACCCCAGGGGGTGGTGAACGTGATTTTATGTTGTTTTTCTCTAGCCACTTTAATCTGATTATAACCAGAGTAACCATCTAGCATAGATAACATTTCTGATCGAGTTACTGCCTACAAAATATGGTCCATGACTGACAATGGATAGTTATCCTTCAAGGAAGCTTGATTAAGATTGCAGAAATCCATGTAAATCCTAATTTCTCCGTTTTCTTATGAACTGGTACAATATTAGCTATCCAACTCTAATGTTGAATAAGAAACATTATCTGTGCATCTAACATCTTTTGAACCTCATAGAATATTTTCCCTGTAATCTTGGGATTATACTATCTTTCCTTCTACCTGAATGGAACTGCACCAAGTTTGAAGGGGTATGGCATGCTCCATTTCCCTAGGTTGGAAATACTTCAAGTCTTCATATGAGTAAGCCAAGATATCCGAATATTTGGTAAGGAGGCTTATGAATTTCTTATGCTCCTCAAGTGAGAAACACTTACTGATGTTGACTAGGTGAGGTTTATACTTGGTAATAATGTTAACTTGCTCATAGTCAATAGAATTTGTAGGTCCTGACTGCTTTTTCTCTTTGATAAACCTCTCATGTTTATCAAAAATTTCTTCAAGTGAAACCAATCCTTTAGGAATTTTATTTCCTTTGAGTTGAATGATGCCATCAGCAGGATCTTCATTCTCAACTCCTTCTTGAATGGGTGAGGTCTTCGATTCACGAAATGTAGAATCAATTCCTTCAAAGTATAATTGTTTAAAATTATCCTTTTTTTCCAAATAGGAAATAATTTGTTGATCATCATTGAATACTTTCCAATTTTCTACATTGTCAGGAACACTTGGCCTAAAAACCATTTCGATGGTGTATTTATCTTGATTAAACTGTGAATGAGGAATCATCAATGAAGCTAAGACTACTAGAGAATCTTCTTTGTCATTATTTTCATGAGGGACTAATTTTATGGAAAAATCATCAAATTTTTCTATTGCGTCCCACACTTTATTTTTGTAGTGTCTCAAATGATCATTCCTTACTTGGAACTGATTTTTGACTTGTTTCACGATCAACTCCGCATCTCCAAAGACTTTAAAATTTTTGATCTCTTTCTCTTTTACAGCTTAGAGGCCAAGGATTTATGCCTTGTACTCTGCAGTGTTGTTAGTATTTAAAAATTAGAGTTTGTAAGAAAAAGGAAATATTTTACCATTTGGAGATATGAGCACCACTCCTGCGCCAGAACCTGTTGAGCAACAACTTCCATCAAACTCAAGATTCTATATCTCATTAGATTCTTGGAAAGTGACCTTAGGTGTATGAACCTTTTTAGTCATCATATAATTACCCATAATTGAGTTTTGAAATAAGACTAGTGTAGACACTAAAATTAGGTCACACTCCCCCTTCATCCTACTAGTATTAATTTAATTAAATTAATTCATTATACTAACCATTTTTATTATTTAAATATCCTAATTTAGATAATATCCACACAAACAATTCACTCAAACACCTCACCAAGTTAACTCAACCTAAGACCTATTCTTAGTAAGTTTCCAAAACTAACTAAGACTTACCCAAACCCTAAAAATCAATGCCTACACTCCCTCTAACCACATTCCCGCATGCTCACAAGAAGCTCCTAGTTGAATCCGTGGGATAATGACACAATATCCAATGAAATCAAGAGGATCTTTCCTAAGTTTGGTAAACCTAGGAAATCCCACCTTGACTGACGTCGGTTACCCCTAATTGTCACCGGTTAAGCTGGACCACCATCGGTTACCCCCTTTTTAATCCCAAAAAAACTTTATTCTCAAGGTTGGAATTTGGAACCTGGAAGTTGGAAGAAAGAAATTTGATGAGTAAGAACAAGATCTCAAAAGATAATGCATCTTCAGAGAGTCAATTCCAACAAGAACTCACATCCAAGGAAGGAGATTGAGCATCTTCTCCTACATAGCCATCCTAGCCACGTTTAGATCTATATAAACAAAGAGGAGCGTGCATGCAGCCCATGCAGAAGCTTTTCTTCAGTTGGTGATCACTTGTAGCCTTGAAACCAATCATTAGCACCTCCATTATTCACACACAAACTTTCAGAAACAAAATCCAAGTAATTATAACATCGTACTTTCCTAGTTATTTCATTTCATCATTATGTTATCACCCATTGTTTATCTTGCTCCGTATTGACCATCCCCAACACTTTTCACCTCCGTAGACCCAACAAAACCTTGTCAAAACCTACTACAGTTACCCATTACCTTGTCCTGACCAACCAAATTCTTTGTGCAATCACAAAGAAGACCAAAAACCCCATTCTATGACATTCCCAGATCTCACAGTAATCAGTGCCGGTTATACCTAACTATGGTCGGTCACCCCTGAACGAAGTTGGTCTCTGTGTTTGCCCACACAACCTTAAATAGAGACCTACCCACCTCCTTTTACTTCACCCTCACTCACCTGTGACCTACCTGAGACCTTTATTAGACCTACAAAACCCATAACCAACCATTTGACCTATGGATTCTATTCTAGCTTAACCTGTTAAATTAGATCTATTTCTTATTGTGTTTTAAGTGAGATACCTAAATCATTTTAAAATAACAATAGGATTTACCTTGTTTTCAGAATTATTTTGTTTAAAATATTGGACTAACAACCATTTAGGAAGTACCATACTTCCTAGATCTAGCTTAGGCTAGGCAATTCACTGCCCATATTGTTTAATTATTTTTGGTGGTCTTACTTTCATTACAGGACTTCATCCTAGCCAAAGGGAAGCTCTCACAATCAGATATGGATTCGGAAGTCATACGCGCATAACAACTCATCAACCAAAATTTGAACATGTATTCCTCCTATGCCTGTTATCGTATCTGTTTCGTCAACAATTCAAAGAAACAATCTAAGAAAAAGGTGAAACAACTAGTGCACGAGGATCATCAGTTTTCATCACCATGAATTTTTCTTGAGTTTATGGCATTAGATTCTTCATTTTTCCATTGATAGGGATCATAGAAAGAGACCACTCCATTTGAATCTTTCCACTCAAATCTCTACAAAATTTCCTGCTCAACAACATACCATATGAAGAAGGAATGTTAGTAACTAGAATGGTTACCTTAACTTGCTTATGAGGAAATTGGGCTAAAACCATATAAGCATCTTTAATCTACCCAATCAGAGGAACTTGTCTAATCTCCATGGAGTTACAAGATCTGAATGTTCTCATACAATTCAATCCAAGAGCATGTGCTACTTTCATAGGCATCACATTATCTGAGGCTATAGAATCTATAATGCAATTACTTAATTTGCATCCGTTGATCAGAAAGGAAACAAAGAAAGGTTCAATATTTTCATTCGAAGGTGTAGTGGCTGCCACAATATTTTGAGTCTTCCCATATTTGGGAGTTTTTAGAATTCTTTTAGAGGAATGAATAGTAGAGTCATCTTTGATAAACTGGACCAATTTCTCGAGTTAATCCTTATTGGACTTAAATTACTCTACCTGTGACATGGATATTTTTGTTTTATTGATATAATCAATGATATAATTTTTTTGGCAAAGTAACTGTTAGTGCAAAATCACAGCACCCCTGGATGTTGATCAAATTTCTAGGTTGATCATACTAATATCCAGTGTGATTGCATAACATTGAATCCTTTCTCCAAGTGTGGGACTTGAAGAGTGAGAAAGGAATCTCCAGAGAAAGGCTGGTTCCTATTCCTCTGTTCAGGTGCACATGAAATATGCAGAGGGTTTTCTCAAAATCTAATCTAATCTGCCAAGGAGACAAGGTAAGAAGATGCATAAAATAAATCTAAGCTAATAGAGGTGATGCACCGAGGAATGAAAAACATATGCTTTATCAAATTAAACACAGACCATGTAGATATAACACAACACCATGCATAGATAGCAAAAAATGCAATGAAAGATCAAGAATGACAGTAATAAATATGTAAGAGGGTTTAGAAGCAACCACAGACACATATATATTACTCAAGGATCGATTCAATACATTGCAATGGCCAAAAGGCAAAAAACGGTGTTACAGTCTATATGGGAGGTTTGAAAACTCCACAAATCTTCTTATGAACAGGAGAGAAGGGAGGGTGCAAAGCAGAAAAAATGTCCCCCCATCAGAAAGAAACCCCTCCTTACAATTTATAGGAAGAATGGGAGAGAAAAGAGAGAGGAATTAGAAATACTGCCCCAACCACCTCTAGGTTGCATTTAATTTGTCCATCATGGCAGAAGTGGCGGGTTCTGGCAAAGTGGCGGTTTGCCTAACAGAAGTAGCGAGTTGTCTGCTGCATTAAAGTGGTTGTTGAAGCATTACCTCTGCTTGTTATTTCATGCCAGAGGCATTTCTCAATTTTCTCCCTCCAGACTACACCAAAATTCACGATTGACCCTGGAATCGTGTAGAGAATTTCAGCAGCTTTCCGTTGATATCAAGAACGTGCAAATCTGAGCTCTGGATCGAAAGATATGTCGATCTGAAGATTTAGGACACGGAATGGGCGAAAACAGATTTTGAAATATTTTCCCGCGCACTGCCACTTGGACGCCACGTGGCATGCTCTGATTAGCTGAATAATTCTCTCTCCTCTGCTTTTCGGTGGGTTGTCTCTTGAATTTTGACTTTTGGTGCTCTTGGAATATTTTCCACATTTTTTCCATGCCCCGCCATTAGGGATACGTGGCATGCATTGGTTGGTTCACGAACCTGTCGGGTCTTCCTTCCCTTTTACCCCTTTTTGCTTAGATTTGGCCAAACTTTCCAACTCCTCCCCGAGCTCTGCACTTCTATGCTCCATTGGACACGTGTCCAATTTCTATTAGCTCGGGCCAGCGCTTCAAACCTTGCCTTTTGACCTTTTGGCTTCTCCTTGATGACACGTGGCAATGTCTCAACGGTTCTCGGGCCTGCCGGGTCTTCCGTGTACTTCGCGTGGCCATTCATCCCGGACGTCCCATTTTGATTTTGGACCTTTTGGGACAATTTCGGCCGGTTTGTCCGGTTCGGGTATTTTTGGCCCGCTTGTCCCACTTTGATTCAGACTGACTTGACTCTTTTCGGCCAGTTCGGCCGGTTTGGGTCCTTTTGTCCTGCGCGTCCCGAACTGCCCCTCTCAGCAGTTAGTCGATTTTCACTCTTGGTCGAACCGGCATTTCGTGCCCGCCGCATACTTTCATTCCACTTATCCCAAATGCTTACTGGGCCACCTGGACTCATTTCGGGCGGTTCGGGCGGTTCGCATACCTTTGTCCCATTTGTCCCACCTTGTGCTGGACTAGGACTTAGCCGATTTTCACAATTTTTTCTAGCCCAAACTACTTGATTTCTGCAACCTTCTCCGAACTTTCTCAAAGCTTTCTCCTTCCTTCTTCAGCCTGGGGAGTTTAGAAATATTCCTGAAGGGACCCTAGAAAACTGATTTTGCTCTGAATCAGTCATTTTTCTTGGAATTTGGACATCATGATGCATGTTATCAAATTTACCCTGGGGGGGTGAATTTTGGATAACAATTTGGCGACTCAGCGGGATCATCTGCCTACTAGATGAAAAGGCCAGTTTCCTGAAGCCATCCATTGGGCATGGAGTCATCAAATATTCTGTTAGAATCCAAACTGACTTAGAATGTGCGAGGAGGAAGATGGAAAGAGACTTGATTTTAGCAAAGACATGCATCATCTCCATGGACAGCAAGCTGTGCCAAGGCACTTAGGGAAAACAAAACTAATCTATAGCAAAAAAATGTGCACAAGCACTTGGAGGAAAGAAAATCTAATCTAGTATTTACAGATGTAGTGAACCTCCCTCTAGAAGCAACGCTTGAGATAGATTCCATTTACTGGAATCTGCAGTTCTTCACCATCCAATGAGGCCAATTGGAAAGCATTGTTGTTCTTGCACTTTGTGACCATGTATGGGCCACTCCAAATGGCATCAAATTTTGAATGTCTTCCTGGTTTTGCTTTATCCACATCCCATTTCAATACTAGATCTCCTACTTGAAAAGATCTATCTTTTGCCTTCCTATCAAATGTCTTCTTGTTCAAAGCCTGATCCTTTTCCATTGCTTGGAATGCCTGATCTCTGATTTCTTGCAGCTCCATCAATTCTCCATATCTCACCTCCATGGGCCCAAAATCTAGCAACTCCAGCTGTTTCATGAGTTCCAATGTTGGCAGCTCAAGTGACATGGGCAAGACTGCCTCTCTTCCGTAGACAAGCCTAAATGGAGAGTTACCTGTGGATCTTTTGGGAGTTATCCTATCAGCCCATAAGGCTGATTTCAGTTTGGTATGCCAAGCCTTCTGATTCTCATCAAGAGTCCTCCTAATGATCCTCAGCAAGTTTTTGTTTGTAGACTCGGCCTGGCCATTACCTTGAGGGTAATAGTTTGATGAAGTGCTCAGGTAAATCCCGTTCTTGACAGCCCACTCAGTAACTTTAGATCCAATGAATGCCAATGCATTATCAGAGACTATTGTAGCAGGTACACCAAATCTGGTAGTTATCCCCTCGTAAAAGTCCAAGATGCTAGACTCATTCGCCTCTTTGAGTGCTACTGCTTCTGTCCATCTGGTGAAGTAGTCTGTGGCTGTCAAAATCCATTTGTGCCCTTGGCTCGAATTGGGATTGATGATTCCAATGAAGTCCAAACCCCATTGCATGAATGGCTGGTCAACTGAGATTGGATGTAATGGGAGGGCTGCAAGTCTCTCTTTTCCTGTGAAGAATGCACAATTCTTACATTTCTTGATCCATGCATAGCAATCACTAAAGATTTTAGGCCAATAATAACCAGCCTTCATGATTTTCAGAGCTGTCACTCTTGGTGCAAAATGGCCACCAGCTGGTCCATCATGAAACTCCTTTAATACCCTTTGAATCTGACCTGTGTTAATGCATCTCAGCAGCACTCCATTCACGTCCTTCTTGAACAAAACTCCATCAATGATGGTATATGGAATAGCCTGCAACCTGAAGTGTCTTCTTTTTGCTTTGCTCATTTCTAGAGGGCACATACCCGTCTGTAGGAAATGTATCATATTCTGAGTCCAACAGGGAGTGGACGCATTATCATTTTCCTGTTTTTTATCATCTTGTAATAGCAGGACAACGTCTTCTTCATCTTCTGGGCTGTCTGGTTGTTTGGAAGTGAGCTGCTCGCACAAACCTTTGCCTCTTACCAGCTTGGTGATCTTGATCTCAATGTCATACTCCATGACACGGGTGATCCAACCTGCCCTTTTCTCATTTAAATCCTTGTTGAGGAGGAAGTCCTTAACCCCAGCATGTGAGACCAGCAACTGGACCTTGTTGTTTGAGACTAAATGCTTGAATTTCTTCAAGCTCCTGATTACTGCAAGCACATGTTTTTCAATAAAAGAGTACCTCAATTCGCAGTCATTTAGGCTTTGGCTGAAGAAGGCAATC
Source organism: Taxus chinensis (assembly GCA_019776745.2). Lineage (NCBI taxonomy): Eukaryota > Viridiplantae > Streptophyta > Pinopsida > Cupressales > Taxaceae > Taxus > Taxus chinensis. The sequence goes on from CM034149.1 coordinate 751,529,938, forward strand.
AGCTGCTCATCATTATCTTTGTTCTGCTGTACCAGAATGGCAGAAATAGTGTCATCACCTCCAAATGCATAGAGGATGAAATCCTTGGAAAAGTCTGGGTTGATGAGAGTGGGTGCCTGGGAGATGGCTTCTTTGATTGCTTCAAAACTCTCCTTGCCTTCTGCCGTCCATTTGAAAGCCATGCTTTTTCTTAACATTTTGGTGATGGGCTTGACAAAGGCTGCAAAATCTGGGACAAACCTTCGAACAAAGTTTATCCTTCCCAGGAAACTCTGAAGGGCTTTCTTGTGACTTGGCAATGGCAGAGCTCTTATGGCTTCAACCCTCTCTAGATCAATTGCTAATCCTTCCTTGGAGACAATATGGCCAAGGAGTTTCCCTTCATGTGCAAGAAAGATGCACTTCTTAGGATTCAAAGACACTCCAAACTTTCTACACCTCTGAAACACTTGCCTGAGGTGAAAGAGATGGTCTGCAGCATTCTTTGAGAAGACAGTGATATCATCTAGGTATATCAGCACTATCTTGTTGATCAAGCCTTTGAATGCCATATCCATGGCTCGCTGGAATGTTGCTCCGGCGTTCGACAGTCCAAATGGCATCTTCTTGTAAGCATATGTGCCCCATTTGGTTGTGAAGGCTGTCTTGAACTGGTCTTCCTCCTTTACCATAATTTGATTGAAGCCTGAGTATCCATCAAGTAGTGAAAACCTTTCTGAACCAGCTACGACCTGCAATATTTGCTCCATGGAGGGGAGTGGATAATGGTCCTTGAGAGAGGCTCTATTCAAATCTCTGAAGTCAACACATAGCCTGATCTCTCCACTTTTCTTTCTGACTGGAACTAGGTTGGCAACCCAACTAGAATGCTTGATTGGGAATATAATTGCTGACTCAATCAGCTTGTCCAATTCTTTCCTCATGAGAGGCTCCATGTGTGGATTGATTGGTCTCTGTTTCTACCTGATAGGCTTAGTATTTGGATCCAACTCGATTGTATGCTGAGCTAAGTTGGGATTGAACCCTTTCAAGTCTTCATAGCTCTAAGCAAACACGTCAGGGAATTCTTGACATAGCTGTATGAACTCATACCTTTCCTGTTCAGTTGTCATTTTTCCAATTTGCAGTGGCTTGTTCTCTTCTACCAAGATGGATGCCGAATCTTCTCTCTTGACCTGAATGTTTGCTTTCTCCTTTCTAAACTGATCATTGGGGTTAAAAATGGACTCCAAAGTGATAAGTCCCTTGGGCAGCTTGTCAGTTCTCAGCTGTATCACCTGGTCACCATATTGTTGTTCCAACTTCTCTTGATTCTTAGCTGAGAACTCAGCTTCTTCTTGCAAGAAGTGGATGATTTTCTGATCATTCTCAAATACTTGCCAACTGACATCGTTATCTGGCACTGAAGGCCTCACAATCACGTGGATGTTTGGCTGTACCTTGTTTTGTTGAATGTTTTCTATAATGTCAAAGGCTGCCCCTACTGCTGCAAGCCTGTCAGCAGCTTGATTCTCTTTCCTAGGGATGGATTTGATGCCAAAGCCCTCAAAATCTTCCATGAGGTCCCATACCCTGTTCTTGTAGCACCTGAGTAGGTCATTTTTGGCGGCATGCTGTCCCTTGACCTGATTTACAATCAGCTCACTGTCCCCAAAAACTTGCAAGTTATTTATTTTTCTCTTTATTGCCCAATGCATCCCTTGCACCAAGGCTTCATATTCAGCAGTGTTATTGGAGCATGCAAATTGAAATCTAAAAGCTGAATAATACTTTACTCCTTGAGGTGAAATAAGCACGGCTCCACCTCCTGTGCCTTGTCTACTCCTTGATCCATCAAAAAACAGTTGCCATACCTCGTTGTCATCCTTGTGGTTTGGCTTGGTGATGCTAGGAATAGGTTGACTTTCTTCGTGTATACAATAGACCCCTAGCTCAGATTCTTCTACTTCTTGATAAGGATCAAAAGCATGCACCTTGCTTGCCCATTCATCAAGAGTCAAATCTGGGATACTTCCAACCTTAGTGTCGGCTTCATCAGTGCCAAGGTGATCTTCTTGATCAAATGCTGAGCAATTGGTATTAATATGACTTGGAGTATAGGGCTCAATGTGGAAATCTGCAATAGGTTCTGACCTAATTGTAGCTTTAGTTCCATACCTCGTTCTGAACAGCATGTGTGACCAATCAGCGGACAAATATCCCCCAATCTTGGCAGTAAAGTCCCTTGACAAACAGAGGGCAAAGAGTGGTGGAAGGTCTATGACTGATATATCTTGTAAGACAACAACATTTGGACATGCATGCAAGGTAAGACTCAAATTTCTAATCACTCCAACTGTTGCTATTGCTGTCCCATCCAGCTGCACTACTCCCTTAGATGTTATTTCATACTGGAGCCCTAACTGATCAGCTATCTGTTTAGGCATTACTGAGCTACTTGCCCCGGAATCTATCATGCAATTATGTACTAGCTGATTTCCAATGATTAACGAAACATAGAAAGGGGGAGGTTTCAGCATTCTACCTTGTTGTGCTCCATGATTTCCTTCAGGCTGGGCAGCATTTGTAAGCACTTTGTCTTGCCTCTGAACCTGTTGATTCGAAGTTGGCCAATCCTTTATGGCAGCTTGCAGCAGATTTCTTTGGCCTGGGATGGATAGGGATTCCCACATAGATATATTGATATTTGTCTTCTTCATCTGATCAATGATACTAAATGGTGATGAAGGATCTCTCTGCTGTCCCTTGATTTGCACATTTACTCCTTGAATGTGGGCAGCAACAGCTGGCATTTGAGTTGGCCTAGGGGCTGTTCTTGGCTGCCCTTGTGCATTTGAAACTGGGTTTTGCTTGCCAATCATTTGTGGAGCTGTGGAAGGTTGTGGATTGGCTGGGGCTAACGGCTGTTCTTCACCCAAATTTCTCCTTTTTGACCTTGTGTTGGCAGCAACACCTTGAGAAACTGCCTGATTCATGCCACAGAAATCCTCTGCTTGCCAATTTACCAATGTGGTGTCATTTGGGGCAGGTTGCTGTTGGAATATTTCTTGTTGTTGGCTGTTTTCTTGACTACTCTCACCCTCCACACCAGCACTTGTTACCATTAAAGCTTGGGTTAAAGCACCATTATAGCACATGGATTGATTATGGGGTTCATTACATGGAAAACACCATTCATACTCCTGGGCAATGTTGTTTTGTGCTGGTACTAATGCCTTAGAGGCAGATATGGCATTTGGATTATAGGGCTGGAATGGTCTATTGGCAGGAGGCCTTGTTTGATTCATATTTGCAGCTGGATTAGGTGGCCTTTGAGGCTGATATGGCTGCCTATTAGGTTGAGCTTGAGGCTGATACGAAGGTCTAAAACCTTGAGCTTGCTGTCTTTTTAGAGTAACCAGCTCATTGCCTAGATTTTGTAATTGCTTCATGACCTCCTGAAGCTCATTTGGGGCACTTGGAGATGAAGTGGAAGCTCCGTTTGAACTTTGATTTCTAGGAGTGGGAATAGGAGTTAAGACAGGTGCTTGACCAGTACTTGGGCTCTCTAAACTTGGATATAATGGCATTGGAGGCCTAGGAGCTAGCTTGCCAGCTTGAATCAGACAATTTTCAGCTCTAATGGCAATACTATAAGCAGCAGGGATAGTTGTGCCTCCCATAGATTGAACCAACATAGAAATATCAGAATTTAAAGCTTTAAGGTAGTATAGAAAAGCACCTTCTGCTGTTGGCCTGACTGCCACGGAATTCTATCCCAAGATCTTTGAAATCTGAAGTTGAAGTCGGTTAGCTGCTCATTGGGAGCTCTCTTGATGGTTGTCAGCTGCTCCAAAAGAGACAAGTTGTCTCCCTTCTCTCCAAATTGATCATGAAGTGCAATACATAGCTGATTCCAGTTTGTGATAGAGCCAGCTCCAAGGCTCCTAAACCATTGCAATGCTTTCCCCTTGAATGAAGATGCCAGCAATTTGACAGCTACTTGCATCTCATTAATCTCATGGATTGCACAAATATTAGCAATGTCCTTGACATGATCACCAGGAGTGGTCTGATTTTCTCCAGTAAAATATGGAATGTTCTTCAATGCTGCAACTGGGATTGGATTTTGTGCATTGAGAGCAAGTGGGCTGCTGCCTGTGAAGTTGACATAGGGGTTTACTGGTTGCGCCATTCTGAGTGGTCTTAAAACCCTTGTATATTGAAAGAAAGGCCTGTCAGGTGGAGGAGTTGAGAGAGTTCTGCTTGGTGGAGATGGAGACCTTTGAATCCTTCTTCCTCTTTGCCTTCTTCTTGGAGATAGTTGCAGGTATTCAAACAGCACTTCCTCTTCTCCAGCTCTTGACCTTGTGATTCTTCTCATAAGCTTTTAGGCCTGACTGCTGAAACTAGTTGATTCTTCCCCTTGGAGTCGCCAGATATGCAAATAATAGCTCTTTTCAGCAAGAAAATTGCAGCAGATGCACATCAACCTGCTGCAATAAAAAAAATGAGACCTCCTGTCCCACCGGGCGTGCCAAAACTGTTAGTGCAAAATCACAGCACCCCTGGATGTTGATCAGATTTCTAGGTTGATCATACTAATATCCAGTGTGATTGCATAACATTGAATCCTTTCTCCAAGTGTGGGACTTGAAGAGTGAGAAAGGAATCTCCAGAGAAAGGCTGGTTCCTATTCCTCTGTTCAGGTGCACACGAAATATGCAGAGGGTTTTCTCAAAATCTAATCTAATCTGCCAAGGAGACAAGGTAAGAAGATGCATAAAATAAATCTAAGCTAATAGAGGTGATGCACCGAGGAATGAAGAACATATGCTTTGCCAAATTAAACACAGACCATGTAGATATAACACAACACCATGCACAGATAGCAAAAATGCAATGAAAGATCAAGAATGACAGTAATAAATATGTAAGAGGGTTTAGAAGCAACCACAGACACATATATATTGCTCAAGGATCGATTCAATACATTGCAATGGCCAAAAGGAAAAAAACGGTGTTACAGTCTATATGGGAGGTTTGAAAACTCCACAAATCTTCTTATGAACAGGAGAGAAGGGAGGGTGCAAAGCAGAAAATGTCCCCCTCAGAAAGAAACCCCTCCTTACAATTTATAGGAAGAATGGGAGAGAAAAGAGAGAGGAATTCGAAAACTGCCCCAACCACCTCTAGGTTGCATTTAATTCATCCATCATGGCAGAAGCGGCGGGTTCTGGCAAAGCGGCGGTTTGCCTAACAGAAGCGGCGGGTTGTCTGCTGCATTAAAGTGGTTGTTGAAGCATTACCTCTGCTTGTTATTTCGTGCCAGAGGCGTTTCTCAATTTTCTCCCTCCAGACTACACCAAAATGCAAGATTGACCCTGGAAACGTGTAGAGAATTTCAGCAGCTTTCCGTTGATATCAAGAACGTGCAAATCCGAGCTCTGGATCGAAAGATATGTCGATCTGAAGATTTAGGACACGGAACAGGTGAAAACGGATTTTGAAATATTTTCCCGCGCACTGCCACTTGGACGCCACGTGGCATGCTCTGATTCGCTGAATAATTCTCTCTCCTCTGCTTTTCGGCGGGCTGTCTCTTGAATTTTGACTTTTGGTGCTCTTGGAATATTTTCCACATTTTTCCCACGCCCCGCCACTAGGGATACGTGGCATGCATTGGTTGGTTCACGAACCTGTCGGGTCTTCCTTCCCTTTTACCCCTTTTGGCTTAGATTTGGCCAAACTTTCCAACTCCTCCCCGAGCTCCGCACTTCTATGCTCCATTGGACACGGTGTCCAATTTCTATTGGCTCGGGCCAGCGCTTCAAACCTTGCCTTTTGACCTTTTGGCTTCTCCTTGATGACACGTGGCAATTTCTCAATGGTTCTCGGGCCTGCCGGGTCTTCCGCGTACTTCGCGTCCATTCTTCCCGGACGTCCCATTTTGATTTTGGACCTTTTGGGACAATTTCGGCCGGTTCGGCCGGTTCGGGTATTTCTGGCCCGCTTGTCCCACTTTGTTTCGGACTGACTTGACTCTTTTCGGCCGGTTCGGGTCCTTTTGTCCCGCGCGTCCCGAACTGCCCCTCTCAGCAGTTAGTCAATTTTCTCTCTCGGTCGAACCGGCATTTCGCGCCCGCCACGTACTTTCGTCCCACTTGTCCCAAATGCTTAGTGGGCCACCTGGACTCATTTCGGCCGGTTCGGGCGGTTCGCGTACCTTTGTCCCATTTGTCCCACCTTGTGCTGGACTAGGACTTAGCCGATTTTCACAATTTTTTCTGGCCCAAACTACTTGCTTTCTGCAACCTTCTCCGAACTTTCTCAAAGCTTGCTCCTTCCTTCTTCGGCCTGGGGAGTTTAGAAAGATTCCTGAAGGGACCCTAGAAACCTGATTTTGCTCTGAATCAATCATTTTTCTTGGAATTTGGACATCCTGATGCATGTTATCAAATTTACCCTGGGGGGGTGAATTTTGGATAACAGTAACCATACTTTATGTCTCAAATACTAGTTCTTTCAAACTTGATTATGACACACTTTTGAAATTTTCTTTGGGCTTGGTTGATATGGATGTGGAAGAAGAAACTTTCTTCATAGCTGATTTATCAACTGATTGCCTTGACAAAGACCCTCCTTTCTTTAAGATAGTTTTGACCTTGGAAACCTCAGTCGCCTTAGACTCTTTAAGAGTATCATTTGTCTTGGATTCTTCAGAAGTTTCCTTAGTCTTAGATTCTTTGGGAAGTTCCTTGGAAACCTCTTTATCTCCCACCTTTGTGGTATTCTACTCCTTTTTCTGATAGCGTGTGAAGACAGCGAAGGATTGACTATTCATATCTTCTATACTTTCTTTGTATTCGTCTTCTTCTTCAGAACAGTACTCAAAGAAATGATTATTACTTTCTCCCTTAGGATCTTCAACTTCAGGTTCAAATGTTCCAGAATCTGACTCTTTCTCATCAACCTTGATGACTTCAACTTCATCATCACTTTCTTCAACGACATCACATTTTGAGTTAGTTGCGGGAGCTACTTTAATAGCAAGCCTCATTAGAGTACCCACAAACCTGACTTTGTTGGGAACGTAGCCTTTTCTTGGGATGACTTTATAAGGAGCAGGTTTACTACTTTGAGCAACTTACTTTTTCAAAGCCAGCACATCATTAGCCAACTTAGTGAGTATAGATTCTGAAGCATTGGGGGTTTCTTGACTCTTTCCCTTGAGGGAATTTTTCTTGAACTTCCCTACCATGATTAATTCATCCTCACTTTCTATGGCCAAGGATTGAGCAAGTTCCAAAGTAGCCACTCTATCCCTTCTCAGCTAATAGCACACTTTTGGTTGTTGTGCATTAATAAAGAAACATTTTTTTCCATCAAGGTTTGGACGAATCCCAGTAAGAACTTTGTTTACTATTTTGTTGAACTTAGCCATGAAATTCCTCATGGGTTCTGCTAGCTCTTTCTTCACCTGAGATAGTTGGGCAAGAAGAGAATATTCATCTTCTATTGTCTTGAATCGATCTTCAAACTTAGTTTTCATATCATTCTAATTTGTAATGCATTCATTTGGCAGATGATGAAACCAATCTGCAGCAACATCATGCAATGTTTCGACAAAGAGGTGAATAACATCTTCATATTCTACTGACAAAACACCACATGTAGTAAAGAAGGCATAAATATGGTCATTTGGTGATGTCTTCCCATCTCCATCAAACTTGGGAAGAATCTTCCTCGATCCTCTTGGGAGGTCATGTCAAGCTGGTAAGGCCAATGGGCCTATGGCATTTCCCCATGGTATGTTGACTACCATTTTGGGAAAGGTGGTATGCGAAAGTAAAACAATGTGAGCAAGGACAAGTGTTTGACTGGTAGTGATTCCTTACTTGCTTTCTCTTTTAGGACTTGATGTAAGGCTTACAGATCTACGAGGTGTGTTCTTCTTTGGAGTAGATAACTTGAAACCAAACTTTCCTTGGAAAGTAAAAAATGGGATCAGATCGACCTTTAGCTTTTTCTCCTCGTGTAAACCTCTTTGCTATCAGTTTGAATTCTTTACTGTGAAGGGATCATTGGCATGTTCTAATCGTCTCTAGTATTTTCTCTTCGCTTTCTTTCTTGAGTTATTTATGCCTAAATAAATCCATCAACTCTCAGCTTGATCTTCTTCATTATCACTGATGCGGTGAGATGAAAATGATAGTTGCTCTTGTGCTTTTCCCAAATAGCTTGCCTTAGATCTGATGATATATCTTCTTGAGTATTTGCAAAAATAAGATTTGGTTGCAAGATAGGTGGGTTACCTATAATAGTCATACAAATTATTACCTTGGTGGAAGAGGACCGTGTCGGTGAACAATGATCAACATGTGTCTAGGAGGTCTTCTGGCCACAAGTGTGGGTGCTCTTCTTCTAAGGTATTTCAATGTAGATTTCTCTGTCAATGGCTCTATCAACAGCCACAAATTGTTGCAAGATTTCACGGTTTTCCCAAGCTACTATTCAAAGGTTGGAAGCAATGTCTCCTTGAAAATATTCTTTGGGAACAAGGTTCAGTTGAAGAACTGGAGCTTGTGCAGAGGGGATAGTCATAAAGATTTAACCAAGTACTGGTTAATGATTCCTGAATTCCCCAGTACGAAGTCACCAAAAAATGTTAGCATATGGATTTGCACACATGTAAATGACATGCAACAGTGTGGGAACAAATTCCCTCCTTAATGAAGGTGAGGATTCCTTTATTGAAAACCAAAACTATATTTACACCTGGAACATTCAAAATTTATGTGGGGGGTGTTTTGGAACATTAATGGAAAGAAAAGTGAATGAGGAAGATGGAATGGAATGAAGGAAAGGAATGGAAAGGAATGAATGGAAGGAACATGCAAGAGTTAGGTAAAAGAAGAGCCTAATATTGCATAGATAAGAACAAACAATAACTAACACAAATAAAATAGAGTTTGCATCAGCTAAACAAGAATGAGTAAAAGGGAACACACATGAGCAAGTAAATAGCAGAGCTTGATCATTATTAACTAGAACAACAAATTAATAATGTTGACAATAATATCAAAGACAATATTTGCATGCAAGATTTCTAACATCTAATGAACATAAGAACATCAAATGCTATAAGAGACAATGAATGGGACACAAATTTCATATTTCATTAACTCCAAAATGTCTTCTCAAAAGAACACAAAGTTTCTTTCTTTGAAGTAAAGCTTGCATACAAAAGTATTTTCTTCTCCTCTCTCAAAGTCACCCTCTACAAATGAGCCCCTCACTTCCTTTTATAACCCAAAAGTTGGTTACAAAGTAGTTAGGGTTTTACATGAACATTAAATAGGGCACTTAAGTGACCTTTGAATTTTTCAACCAACTTTATTAAAAGAAACTAAAAATAGAAATCACTTAAGTCATCCACAGTTTTCTGAAAGAAAACTAAATAACAACATCCTTTTCTTAAAATCCCATTTTTAAAACATACAATAATAACCAGTGCCTTATCCATTGAAATGGGGTCTACCTATCTCAAATGTATGAGAAATGGACTCTCCCACTTTGTTAGATACCAAGAAAACTATCTCCTTGAACCATCGGTGAAATTAGGATCTTCCACTTTCACCAATTGAAAGGATTTGAACCTTCCCAATGTTTCAAACATCATTTTCTTCTTCTGGAGGTTCATTTGGTCAAAGAATAGCCTCAAAAAATACCTATGCAATTCCAAAATCCTACTTGGCATATCATTTAAATTAACCATATGTGATTGAGCGTTCTCAAACAAGTTCTTTAATTTGATGCAACGCTCCATTGAAGCGGAAGCAGAAATTATTGGCAGGAGTATACGTGTCCTTTAAACAATTGTGAAAATCTGCTCTTCCACATGTTCTGATGAACACCTTTGATTATGCTCATTTACAAGGTTACAAGGGATCTCAGCTATGAATTCTTGAATCAAGGTGAGTGAAGTGAAGGATTCATTGCATATGCTCTCATAATGGATCATATAATCCTTGAGAAGTGTCTTCCTTGATTTGAGATGCAGACTCCAAAGAAAATGTGTCCCTCGATGTTCAAATTCAAGAATTCCTTCAATGGCTAAAACTGAGGATTCCATACTCGTCATCTCCTATAAACTGGGAAATATCTCATCCAAATTTGATATGTTAGAAACAAGAAGTTTCCTTGAAAGAAAGAATTGGATCAAGATATGCACTGACATCTTCATGGAGCTTAACCATTGTTTTGATCGTCTCTTGGCCTAAAATGAGAATCTTTGAAAGCCAAGTTTTAGTGACATGGCCCAATGTGTTTATTTATTTTGATAAATTGAGAGTTTCTTCATCAGGGGCAGCCACTGCATCAGGTACTAGGAAAGTGGATGATATGGGATTTATCAAATGTTGAACATATTCCACCAATTGATTCTTTTCAGCCTTGAGCTAAGAGTTCTGAGACTTATATTTCTCAAGTCTCTTAAGCATTATATCAATTGAATCTTGAGCCATCACAATGTCACTTTCCAATGTGGACATCCCAAGTCCCAGTCTCGAAACTTCATAATCAGTAGATGTCATGGCATCACGCTCCTTATCAACTTGTGGGATGATAAGATTCACAAATCTATTTCTATCACTATCCACCATTATTTGAGAAAGCACTTTAGGCTTCTTGGGAATGACATCATTTGAAAGTTTGAAAAGGGCATCAAAATCAATGTCTATTGCCTTGAAAACCCTCTTCCTTTTCTTGACCTCAAAATCAACCCAGGAATAGGAGTATCATTCACTATTTCTGCATACAAAATCCTGGAGCTCGAAGCAACATTCTCATTGTTCTCGACATCATGAGATTTTGCAAAAAATCCTTTCCATGACCACGATTTCAGGAGAAATAACCTCAATATCCACCTCCTTTTCATTTGGGAGATTTTGGGAAATCTCTTCGTGAACTGTAGGTTCCGAAGTGTTTGATATTTGGACTACCTGCACCTGAGTGGATGCTTGTGCAAGGCATGGCTGAGGATCATTTTTCACTAGCTTCTGAGAAATATTAACAATGTGAGTATAAGAATCTCTACTTGAAGTAGAAAATCGTAATACATGCTCTCTTCCTTCACTGGGGCTAGGTCCCTTAGGTTTTTCTCCTCATGACACATTATTCAGCAAAGTGGATTTTGGAAACCACTCCTTTCTTGTTGGTTACATATGATTGGATGGCACGGAGGTTGATTGAGAAGGGGATTTGGTTGAATGAAGACCTCCTCGAGTTGGTAATTTTTGTGATCATGAAGTATGATCTTGAATTGACTATAACTTGGCAAGTTCTCTTTCGTACCAAGATATACTTCTTTCAAGAATCAGTTGATTCTTGCTATCAAGAGAAAATTCATCTCTTTTGGTCCAATCAATTTGGGGCAACATGGTAAAAGAAAATGCATCATATGAAGCATCAATAACAATCTTCATCATCATTTAAGAATGAATCTAGAGGGCTCTTGATGCAAAAGGCCTTGATCTGAGAAAGGGTTAGGCGAGAAAATTCTCATCTTACTTACTTCATGCTCGTCTGAACAAGAAGCCCATAAATCTTCCATGGTAGGGTTATGTTGATACTTTTCTCCAAGAATTTTCTACATATATCCATTGATATCAAACTGGGATCTCTTCACATATGGATGAATTGTGATGAGGGAAAACTATTTTTCCATGAGTTATACACTGAAGAGATTTGGACATTGGTATTCCCTGATTTGGATTGGGAAATGAATTACTGAGCGATGCTTGTCACTAAGAAGACAATGAACTTGGAATAGTTATCACGCAAGCTCGATCAATTCCCATTATTCATTGACATACTTGGGAAGTTTCCATGGATTATCCATGAATCTGCTTACGTGAATGTAGGAAAAAGATGAAAATTGAATAAACCATGTTACCCATTGGGAAATGAATTTCATGGATTCTTTAGAAAATCTTCCCTCTGTATTCCGATTCAGATTCTGAATCACACGAAAGGTGAATGCATCATTGAATATTCTAAAATGGTGAGAGATGTTTTTGAAACTTAGTTGTGGATAGTAATGCAAGACACTATTTGATGGACCCATGACTCCTCTTGTTTCGAGTCCCGAAAATAGCTTTCTTCTTGCCACTGCGTAAGTCAGATACGATGTCATGTAGAAGCATCCAATCATCTTTACTTCAATCAATTTTTTGTGAAGGGTATCACTGATGATGGTGGCCCAATCTACAAACTCTCTCTTAGCAAGGATGATACAGATAAAATTATATATCCATTGGTGGAAAATCTTGGTAGAAGGTAAACCAAAGAATCAACTCAAGAGAGTAATCATGTCCCCGATTTCTTCTACAAACTCAACGCGATATAATTCTTTAGGAAGTTAGTCAATTTGAGGCCTCTTGGTCACTAACCAGTTGTTATTTACCATCTTGCTCCACCTGAGGGTCTCTTCATCCCAAAATTATTGTGCTGAATTTCTAGTGATATTTGCATTCTCAGGGAAGTCAGGTATGTTGATAAATTCCTCAATGTGCTCTGGTGTGATTATGAGGAAAGGCTCCTGATTATCTTTAAAAATTCCTCATCTCTCAGGATCATAATGCTCCGTGCAAGTGATAACTAGCTCCAGACACTGTACCAAGATAGGAAATGCTACTGCTTAGGGTAAACCACCATGGTAAAGCCTATCCGAGAATATGGTTTTGCCTTCAGTTTTCACCCGATCACAGAATTATTACACATTGATGTGACCCATATTCGTATATTAGTGATATTGTCATATACCAGCTTAATGGAACTGGGAGGAATGATTCCTTGGAATTTTTACTTGAATATGGATTTGTTCGATTTCTCCACTAGCTTCCTTGATCTTCATGCAGATTTTTTTTTGGCCATTATGAATTTTGTAGAAAAATGACTCAAGCACGCAAAACAATGTAAGTAGGGTCTGGTCTCAGTCTCCAAAACCCCTATCAATGCAAGAATAATATGACTTGTTTTAATATTATTATTATTATTTAATAATAATAATAATAACCTGATCTGGTTACAATTTTCGATTCCAGTAACAATAATTTATTTATTTATTTAAAATAAACAAACTCACCTGATTTCTAATATCATGATTTTTATTTAATTTGCCAGAGAAAATTATCCTTGGTATGCGTGAAATCATCTAATTTTAATGACTGCATACTTTGAGATTTACTTCTTCCTTGTGATTTTCTAATCGATGCGTGACTATAATTGTTGAATCTTCTTACGAATGTGTTGATACACCTGGAGAATGCGTGGTTTCTTGTTTACTGCTGGAGATGTTGAGGAATGCGTGATGAAGCTTGCTTTCATTTTAGCTGTTTTACCCAGCATGGGAGACTAAAAATATTTTAATTTCCCTTGCTTGATTTTTCTAGGCGTGTGGATATGAAGTTTGGACTATTATGCTATTTTTTATCTCCTTGGGCATTAAAACCAACTTCTTCCTTCCCCTGTTGCATGGACTTCCTAGTTTTCTCTGGCTGCTTGTTATTTTGGCATGTGTTTTACCTCTTGCATAACCTTTATTTATTTCTTTCCTTCAGGTTGTGTGGAGATGCTCATCAAAACAAAATAAAATATCCTTTTTTTTGGACTTTTCTTTCCTTCCTTCCACGTGGAAACTGGACTATTCTTTTGGCTGAGTGGAAGAATGTTTTATTACTTTTGTATGGACTATTTTATTCTTGTTCCCTTCTCCAATGTGTGGGCTTCTAAAACTAATTCCTTTTCCCCCTTGTTGTGTGGACAGTTTTGGAAAATGCGTGGAAAATTATCTTGTTTTTTTTTGGTTTTGCAGGCATTAAACAATGCTTGGTATTTTTGTGGAAATTTACCTTCCTTTAATGAATGCGTGGAAATTGTTTTTACTTTCACCTTGCTTCCTGTATATTGATTTCCCTCTCCTTCCATGCATCCTTCCTAGAAACTCTTATTAGGACTTCCTCTCCCTGCCGCGTTGAAAAAATGGACTACTCTTTTGGTTTATTTTCTTTTCTTTGACTGCATAGAAACTATAATTTCTTTGGTGTGGGTTGTATCTTTCTTGAAAAATGCATGGAAATTTTAGCTTTGAAATGCATAACTCAAGTGTATTAACTAATGTGTGTGGATCTTACAGCTATGGCTTTGTTTATCCGTTTATTTTTGCCTTAGATTGGCTTTTACTTTGGCTGTGTGTCGGAAGTTTCTTTGGTAAAAATTATGTTGAATACTGCCTTGGAGTGTTCTTTGAACTCCTTCCTTAATGAATGCGTGATGATCTTCTTTTGTCTTACCTCTTCTTTTTGCTGGAATGTATATTCTTTGAAAAACTTTTATGGGAACTATCTCCTAGTAAATGCGTGGCTTTTTACAATCTTGAATATGTGGAAATTTATTGAGGGATGTGATAAAATATTACTCTGAGACGTTCCTTCAAAAAAAAATAAGAAGAAATTGGAAAGCTTCTGATGACTTATTCTAACGATTTTGACTGAAGGATTTTATGAGGATTTAGGAAGCTTCCTTGCAATCATTTCTTATTCGTCCTGTTAAAAAAACTTCCCGCTTTCTCGGGTAATGGCATTAATTTCCATGGGGAAGTGGGGAAATAAATAGCCATTTGCTAGAGGAAATGGCAAGGTGGGCTAACAATCCCCATTTTATTTCCCCATGTGGAAATCGGGATATTTTTTTTTCCTGTTTGCTAATTCATAGATTTGGAAATCGGGGGAAGAAATCCCACAAGCGGGGAATTAACACAAATTTTCTGGGAAAGGGGAAATTCGGGTCCGGGAAGCCAATTTGGCATCCTCAGCAATGGGAAGCGGAAGATTATTTTCTCCCGGAAATAAATAAATTGTTTCAAATGAATATTAATTAATATTTATTTAATTAAAAACCCCAAAGTTATAAACAATTGATTTTATCAAATAAAGAGTAATTAATTAATTAATATTTAATGTAGTTTAAGAGCTGGCGGGAGGAGTCCTCACCCGAAATGGATGAAACAAAGACCAGAATGATCACAAAAATGAGACGATCGCGATGAGAGTGATAAATCATGCAAAGTAACACTTTTGAAAAATTTCAAAATTTCCATTTTTATTAATTTTTCGCAATCAAAATTAGATGATAACACCTTCTATGGATGGATTTATGGGTATATGCATTGAAATAAGGGACCAAAAGAGGGTCAAAGCTAGCCATTTATTTACTAAAATTAGTAAAAGTTAAACTTCAACAAGTAATGTGGCACACATATGATCAAAATTTGACAATTTGATAAGAACAAGAATAACAGTGCTCAAAATATAGTTTCTAAACTACTAATTATTTTTTAAATGGTGTAGATTAAGAGGGTGGAATGTTGTGTGCACGTAAAGTGGTCCTTTTTTCCTCAAAAATATAACATAATTTCACGTGTGCATCCCCCATTATTTTAGGTCTATTAATTATTTTACAAATCACTTCAATAGAAAGTTAGCTAAGATTATGTATTAGGTCCCACTATCTTTTCCTATTTTTCAATGAATATACTATTTGTTACTAATTTTCAATGTGGACAGATTCTGGAAAATGAAATAACCCCCCTAAATTTGAGAAAAATAATTGAAAACATGTTAATGTATTTTTTCTAAATTTAGATTAACATATCAAAATTTATGTAAAATATAATTTTTCATGTGTTTTTGGAAAATAATGAGGACACTACTAAAAGTAATTGAGGATAAAAACCTTAAAATATTCAAATTTTATAAATAAATACATCAACACAAATATAAGATGAAGCTTGACATAATAGTCATGTTCTTTTTGGAATATTGTTTTAAAACACATGATAAAATGGGGAGTACACTCAAGATTTGTATTATTTTTTAAAGCAAGGATTCAATCGTAAAATAGATTGTTTAACCCTTAGACTTAGATATCCAAGAAAAAGGGTAGGTGATTTCCAAGACAAAGAATACAAAACATGTTTGCTTTAATTTCTCAATGAATAATTATTTTTACATAGTAAAAATGCACTCACATTATAATGCAAGTGCATTATGGATTGGAATTACCAACCCATAACATTGTCTTGTTAAATATGTTGGTGTTATGTCTTAGTCACCTTATATCATGACCAAGCCATAACATGAGTGTGTTATGTTCAAAATGCCTCTCAAACATGTTTTTGGCCAAGCTTTGGTCCCCCATTTTCATTTACATGCCCTTGTTTGGTGCTAGGTTTTGTTTGATCTTGTTTATTGAATTATGATCTTTTGTATTTAACTTAATTTCCCATATTTGAAAATATGTGATTGAAACTATGCAGTGGATTAGGGATTATATTTATTCAAATCCTAGCTCTGCTTAGTCTGATTTGGGTTTAGTTTCACCCGCAACACCTAAATAATAATACTCCTAAGCGGCATCAAACCATTATAGTTACCGAACCTTCCAAATACATGAAAAATGATTAATAACAATGTGTTTAGAAATGAAGACCCAAATAGGACCTTAAACACTTGGAAATGGTCTTTGGTGTGGGTGTAAACACCCAAAATTGGGTTGCGACGCTTTTAATCCCCTTCAAATAATTAATTTAATATTACTCCCCCACCATGCCCACTTGCACACATTTTAATTAATTTAATTATCACAATTAAGTTAATTACCCAACTCACCTAGACACCTAAATTATCCACCTCACCTTTCCACCTCACCCAAAACCCATTATAAGACTATGAAATGCCTTAGACCAAGTCCCCACTTATCCTAACCAACTGGGACTCTTTCCAACCCTAACTATTCATGACCTATTAATCCTCTAACTAATTCCATGCTTTAATTTACGCCATTCAACAATCTAGACCCTGACTAAGCCAAAGATCATGCCAAATTTGGGAGAGAAACCCTATTTTTGGAAAATTATACCAATTCTCCTTAACTGATGCTGATTATCCCTCAGTCGGTGCCAATTCCATAATCACCGTCGGTTACCTTAAATAAGAGTTTCTAACTCTTTGAACGGGTTCTTCAATTCATTCATTCATTGAAGATTTGTAATTTTAACTCTCAAGCATTCAATCTACCAGACAATGAACCAGAGCACATCAGGTCTTCACCAGTAGCTAATTTCTTCCTCCATAACCTTGGATCACCCATGGTAGATCATACAGGCTCTGTTGCCGTAACACTGGACACAACCCCATTTCATCTCTGAATGCTCATCACCACCACCACCTTTAGATCTACAAGTTCTCAGATAAGTAACTCACTCTTATGTGTTAGTTCTGGTTTTTGATCTTAAGTATTTTATTCATTTCCACTATTATATTCTCCTCTATCTAGAATATCACCCTTCACTCGTCTACCATCTATTCTACCAACCTATACCATTTTTCCCATCCTAGTGCATCTATCACCCTTGCTGATTCTTCGTATAAATCATACCATCCTTCCCGAACTCCCTCAAATTTTTATGCAGCCATAGAGAGATCCAAAAAATCTATTTTTAATATTTTAACCATATTGCCCCTACTAACACTGGTCACCCAACCGACGTCGGTCATTTTAGAGTACTGACATCGGTTACCTAACCAATACCGGTCTTTATGACTGGTAATTTTGCCTAGAACAACGAGCTTATAAATTTCACCAAACAACCCAGAACGTAACCAAAATTCACCCTGATCTTTCCTAACACCTCAGTGACCTTTCCCAACTAGAACCATACCTTTCCTAATGCTAGATTAGTTTTTACTTCAATATTTTTCTTAATCTAGTGTGTTGATAATGTTTTTAGACACCTAAATCAAAGTGTTAGCAATAGGACTTCTATTTCTCTCATTTATTTCATTAATTTGATAAAAACAATGGATTGACAACCATTTAGGAAGTGTCACACTTCCCAAAACTAGAAATCACTAGGAAGTCCACTGTCATTTAATATTTAATATCATTTGGTGGTCTTGTGGTGTTTCTTATACAAGTCATTCCTCCTAGCCAAAGGGAAGAGATCACATTCAGTCTGATCAAATTCTATAACGCGTGCAACTTTCTCTTGATTATTCATATGTATTCCTCCTATGCACCTTATCTCTATCTGTTTTATCACATACTTTGAGGTGAAACATTTTGGCAAGCCCAATGGGACCCTTTTTGTGGGTTCTTTACATTGTTCATTTTAGGGAATATTCGTGTGTTTATTTCTTTTCTGAAAAGTTCACATTAAAATTTCTCCTTGGTAAATATTCTCTTCTTCTATTTGTCTAAAGGAAATTTTTCATTTGGTGTTTAAAAATAATTCTTCTTCCTTTCTTTTACACCTGCATTTTAGTGAAAGAGTATTATCTTTTCCTTATTCATCACTTGCTACATCAAATTTCATTGTCAATTTGGGTTTTAAAAATACTTGCATTTCATCCCTATGATTGTTGTATTAGATCACCTAAATTTATTTTCAATCTATATACTGGAGGTCATGACCAATTGATGATTGGCAGGAATTAATTGTAGTTCACACTTTGTGTACACACACCCCTATCCAAATCACTTTAACAATTTACTTATTTCTTAAACATCTTCCTTCCCAGTAGTTACCGCCAAAGGTTAATAGTCTGATTGACAGTGGATCCAGCTGGTGTTCTGGCCAATCATCATATTAGAGTTCAGACATCGTGTACTGTGAAGTATATATTGGGGACACTTTAGCCAAAACACACGTGATACCATCCATAGATTGCTTATAGGGAACATTCATTGACCAAAAACTCTACTCTATTCATAGTCAGTTTTAAATGGTATAAGCCACATAAAATTAAAATCGTAAGCATAGGATTGACGTGTTTTGTTAGCTTTTGATTGTTAAATTACGTTTTGAAAAGTGAGGTTGTTTCTTCTTATTTTTCTTTTCCTTCATGCCCCACCATCATAACTGGTGTATTCCGGTTCATTCTGGGTGTGTTAGGACTCATCACTTCCATACTCAGTTTCTAGGTTGGTGTTTTATTTGGACTTAATCACTTTAAAATTAAATTTTCATCATCTTCTCAAATTTCACACTAACCAACATCAGTCTAGTGACTGCAATCACTTACCTCCTCATAGTGGCATTAGTTGAACTAACCAACATCGGTTCCCTATTGTTTTGGTTATTTTTCCCAAAATAGTATTCAATTCATATCCATTCATTTTCTGTGACCTATTTTTATCATTTTACACATTTATGAGTCTCTGTTACCATCAGCAGAGTTCAAGTTCATTTGATTTACACTCTTCATCTCTAGATTTCTAAATCTATCATTTATTCTCAATAACCAACATCGATGCAACGACTGGACATCGGTTACCCCATCCTATCAGCATCATTTAACCTACCGACATCCGTCTCTATGTTTTGATTTTTTTCTATCAAAACAACATCTTATCATCTTATTACAGATTTTTCTATCTTCTGTTTCTATGTTTCTGTAACATTTTTAGAGCTCAAACCACCTGTCCTACTACTATTCAAATGGTTTTGACTCACAGACAAGCCAACACTCTAGTTTTCATGTTATTCGTCAACTATTACCTCCTAGTCCTTCACCACATTCTATTTGTTCACCCATAAACCCCACTTCTTCTATCGCTATATCTGCAGGTGACAAGGAGTTCACAAAACTCGTTGATCATAATCCCACAACCTTGCAACATTACCTTGCTCACTCATCTACTCATGACTCATCAGGAAAAATTATATATAGGATGCATGTATCCATTCCTCTCGCTCTTGCCCCCACTTCCACATTAGCCAATACCATCTTAGCATTACCGCTTCTACCTCACAGCCATGTTATTTCTCAAATTTATCCCACATATTCGGTATCTGTCACACCTACGATATCTATGACACCTTTGACATCTGTCACCCCTTCGACATCTGCCTCACCATCATCTACTGCTCTTAGTGTAGGGATACCCACATCATAAGAATCTCAGATATCCCTTGCTTCTCAACCACCTATGTGTCGACTTCTCACACCCCCTTTCAGAAATTAGTATTTTCCATACCACTACTCTACCACCTATCACCACGAGAGTCTCCACACATGTCCCTCCTACCTACACCTTTCCCAATAACCACCCATTTCTTCTTCTTCCTATTTAGGATATATGCCATCGACATTTATTCCTTCCTACATACCTCCATCACAGTTTTCTTACTCGGCACCACCACACACTAGAGGTCCATCCATGCCTTATTCATCTTATTTACCTCCTTATACCATAGGGGGTGCTCCTTCATCTAATCCTATAATAGATCTCATAAAAATGATGATGGATAAGATGCAAACCTTGGAAGTTTTTGTCACTAGCTCACACAATTCTTTAACTTAAGTTGAGATTTGTAATGAGCCTATTCACCCTTCTATTCCAATTCATCCTTATCATGCACATTGGGAAATGCCAAAGTTTAACCAATTTAATAGCAAGGAGGATCTGCAACAAACATTTGTGATATTTTAAACACGTATGTTATCTGATTTCCCATGATGATGCCTTGCTTCTTCAAACTTTCCCAATGTCCTTGACAGGACCGGCCTTAGACTGGTATAGTATTTTACCTAGGAACTCTATCTTTTCATTCAATCAATTAGCCCAGGCCTTTCTCGATCATTTCTCCATCAACATTGTCAAGAAGGTTACCATGACTGACTTGTATTCGATACGCCAATATGAATTTGAGTCTATCAAAGATTTTTCGTGTGTTGCAGGAGCCTTATTAACCAACTCACTTTCCAATTGCCTCAAACTGAACTAATAGAGTTGTTTACTAGAAATTGTGCTAGACATATCTCTCTAACTCTCCAAGTTAAAACCTTCTGAATGTTTGATGAGGCATTCACAATGGCTCAGAAGCTTGAAATACGTGTTATCAAAGAGAAGAAATTACAATTACACAACAAGAGCACTCCATTCAAATCAAATGACTCTTCTTCTTCTTTCGAACCACAAAAAATCATTCAAAACCCCAAAGGATCTACCAACGTGGTGGTCTTGAAAGCTGGTCCATCTCATCCATCTAACCAACCAAAACCACCTTCCACTCTTTCTCTTGTTCAGAAATTTCAATATAGGCATGAACATTGATGATATACTCCCATAGGAGAACCTTATCCCTCAGTTTTGGAAAATATTATAAACGTAGGAGCCATAACTCTTCTACCCATCAAACAACATACTTGGTTTTGACCCTTCCAATCATGAGCATGCATGGTATAAGGAGAATGATTACTGCAACTATCACTGTGTCAGAGTTCATAGTGATGGTAATTGTAAAACGTTTAAAAATATCATCTAGGAGATGTTAGATAACAAAGATCTTGTCTTGGATAACCTTAATGCACCAGATAACCAAAACCTCCACATCTTTAAGAATTTTTTTCCAAATCACACTCCATCATCCAACCAAGCTGGAAAAATATCAACCAAGGATACCAACATTCGAGAGGTTAATGCCATTTTTGATACCATACCAGCCCCTTCTACTCAATTTCCTCTCATCCCATCAGTTGATGAAATCCTTGAGTGATTTATTTTAGCCACAAAGGATTTCACCTCATCCTCTCCTCTACCCATGGAGGAGTCGACTTTATCTATTGTTTCATCTATTGCTTCATCTACGGAGGCATATGCCTCACTCATCTCTCTACCTATCGAGCAACCCAAATTACTTACTCTTCTACCCATGGAGGAGCCCAATTTACCCTTTTCTTCACCAATTGAAGACTCTACACCATTCACCTTGCCCCCTCCTCTACCCATAGAGGATCCAATTTTAGCATCTCTTCCTATTAGGGAAAACTCCCCAATACCTTTTAAAGACCTTTTCAACTTGCTATCATCTCTTCTACCCACAGAGTCTGAAGCTAACCATTTCCCTGTCTCATAGGCATCAAATTTATTTATAGGGATTACTACCAAATCATCATCACCCCCCTCCAATTCTTTTCCATTCTCTCATTTAGTCGATCGCTTGGAGTATGTTGACTACTCCATGCTTTGGGGATGCCTTCGACTTCATGTATTGACTCAAATGTAAATGTCGTCTGCAAAAACTTCAACGATTTATGCTAAACTATTCAAAATAGCTAAATATTTCACATCTGAGCTGGTTATAGTAATCTCTTCTACATCATCCTTACCTACACCTAAACCTTTACAATTACCCCAATAATCATCTGCACCTAAACCTCTACCTACACCTAACCCTTCACCTATGTCCAAACTTACCACTACATTGGGGGTTGTGTTGACACCGAGTCTAGTCCATCCTAATGTTAAGATCAATTTAGCCACATCTTCCCAAACTATCACCCAGTCTATCCCCCCACCTAAGAGGAAAACCCAAACTCGTAGGCCTTGTACCCTAGTTTCTACCACTCCTCTTTCACCTTCACCACTTCCATCAATCTTAGGTCCCCATCCATCAACCTTGGCCAAACAACCTCCTACCCAAGTTAAAACTAAAACAAATCAATCTACATCCCTATCACAACCCCCCATTCCACCCAAGCCTTATACATTACCTAAGCCTACTCCACTACCCATTCCGTTACCTTCCCTTCAACCTACACTTTTTTTATTACCTCTTACCACTATCTTCACTGCACCTCCACTCTCGCTTTGGTTGACCTATCCACTTCCATTTTCTACATTCCCTTCTACTTCATGCACTACCCCAACACCTTTACCAAAGAAGGTGCAACCCAAGCCTAAAACCACACTACCTACAAAAAAGGTAGTTAAAATTAATCAACCTCTAACTCCACCTCTAGCAGCGCCTCTTCCACAAAATCCACCCTCACCTCCATCCAAACCAACTCCACCTCCAACAACATCTATTCAATAGACATCACCGAAACCTCTATCCAAACCCACTCTCACTTCTCATTCTGATCCCTTGGCAGGGTCTTACGCTAATATCCTCACTCAATTGTTAGAAACTTCCACCATTACATTTCTACCACTCAGGCCTTACAACCCACTCAACCCTAAACCAGAAGGGTTTGACGATACCAATATTTATGCCTATCATCGTGTGCCAGGGAATGATGTTGAAAAATGTAAGGCCCTTAAAAATATTATTATTTAACTGTGTTCTCCTGATGATATCTTTGATGAAGATTACCTTTTGGATGAATATACCATTCCACGTTTGCCTCTTGCCATGCAACCTCACCCCATATCTATTCAGTGTCCTTCACCTCCACCTCCACAGCCCTCATTTCCCCCTCCAACCTTTGAGATCAATATGGTCTAGATTAAGGAGCTAGCCTAACCCCCTCCAAAATGCCAGTGTTCCATACTCATTTCACAAGTCTCTTATCCGACACTAGGTTTTTGTCCCTTATGTTGTTATACCTTTGATAAAAAATATCACTCTTTTCCTCAGATCAATATGGTTCGAGTTTCCACTCAAGTACATAAAGAAAAAGGAAAAGAGAAGACAAGAAACCCATCCACTATACCTTTACCCAACATTCCATCTATACATGCACCCAAGGTAACCATCTGTGGGCTGACATATCCCATTTCTAACGTATTCGCACAACATACCATGATTAAACAACTTCACCAATCTCCCTCAAGATGTCTTTGTACGACCTCACACAAACCTATAAGTCTCATCATCACACCTTCATTGAGGTTGAACAATCTATTAACGTTCTACCTAATGACCCCACACCTGTTGCTACCATTATTAATCCTCATCATGTTGCCTCTATCACTATTTCACCTCCATCTTCTGCCCCAGATACCTTTCATCAAGTTTCTACCATTAGTTTCTCTAATGAAGAGATTTTCCCTCTCCAATTTGATGATCTTGACCCCACCCTATTCATTTCCACCCACATTGATAATACATGTGTTTGACATGTTATAATTGATGGAGGTGTCAGTATCAACATCATTTCTTCCCATGCATACAAACAAATGTGCATCCCTGCCAATTGCATGCATAATAACCTAATTATGTTACGTTCATTTAACGAATCCATGAATTCCAACCTTGGCATCATCATCCTCTATGTTTTTGTGGGCCCGTGTACCATTCCTGAATTATTCTATGCCCTATAGGGGAAATTCTAGTACAACATGCTACTTGACCGACCCTGGATTCATGCCATGGGTTATGTACCTTTAACCTTACACTGTTGTTTAAAATTTGAACATGAAGGGCACACCTACACCATTCAGGCAGATCCCTCACTATTTAAAACTTGTAACATGCTCTATCAGCCTAATGATGTCCTTATAATAGTTAAGACATCTACCACCACTATTGCTTCTTCTTCAGCCGTTGTTCCATCTACCACCGCTACTGCTTCTTTAGCCACTTCCTCATCCATCACTTCTGCCGCTACATATTCCACAACCAAATCCTCTAATCCCACTATTCCCGCAGCTTTCGTAGCTTCTACAGCTATCCCATCATCCAACCCATCTACTTCACAGACATCTAATGCATCCCCTTCTTAGGATTTTTGTGATTCTTCCATTCCCACTAACCAAATACCAACTTTTGATCCCTTGGTAAGTGTTTTTCAATGCGTTACCTTAGAGGAGTATCACCTCTATAACATCAACACCTTCCTTACTCCTCAAGAGTACAGAAGACTCCATCGACACCCACATTACAACCATCATGTAAGTGAGGTCTTTCCATATGGTCCGCCCCACCTTTGTACCAACTTCACATATGGGGGATTTGATACTTCTTCATATACTCTAGTACCGCCCACTCAAACCCATCCATTATCATCTGATTTACAATATCTTACCAATCGCTGCTTCACACACACATTTATTCATCAATGTTCTTGGAAAGGATTTGGCTTTGGTATTTAGAAGAAGGGTCATCACCAGGGATAATTTTAGCGGCGAATATTCGTAATATGGAAAAAATTTCATTTTATGAAAATTTGAAAAGGTGAATTATTCGGAGTGGGTCGGTGTCCTGTTCGCCTAAAATATATAGTATATTTTTTTTGGGGGGTCAGCTTCGCCTTCATTTGAAAACATCTCCTATAAAAACCTAGCTAATTCGCCGGGTAGTATACCTCAAGTAGCTTAACAAATTACCAATACTGTGAAATTTTAACTCGCATACCCTTAAGCACCAGAGATTCAGATTACTGTTAGCTTGTGATTGTTGATGCACGAAAATAGCTGTACTGACGGGCAGTGTTGACGCATGACAGAGGAAGTGTTGATGCGTGACTTGGGCAGTGGTGATGTGCGACAGAGGAAGTGGTGACGCGCGACATGGGTAGTGGTGACGCGCGACATGGGCAGTGGTGACGCACGATAGAGGAGGTATTGACGCGCAACATGGGCAGTGGTGACGCGCGACAGAGGAGGTATTGACGCGTGACATGGGCAGTGGTGACGCGCGACAGAGGAGGTATTGACGTGCGACATGGGCAATGGTGACGCGCGACAGAGGAGGTATTGACTTGCGACATGGGCAGTGGTGACGCGCGACAGAGGAGGTATTGACGCGCGACATGGGGGGTGGTGACGTGCGACAGAGGAGGTATTGACGCGTGACATGGGCAGTGGTGACGCACAACAGAGGAGGTATTGATGCACGACATGGGCAGTGGTGACGCGTGGAGGACGCGCGACAAGGGAAGTGTTGATGCGCGATAGTATATTCAGATAGTGGATCCGCGATAGGAAATGGGTTGTTGACAGCGAGACAAGTGCAAAGTTGACATGTGACAAAGACCTCAGACACAAAGATTTTTGATGAGAAAGTAGAGGTCAGAGGCTGCAGATGCGTGACAGGAGATTTTGCTGTCACGCGTCAAGAAAATGAAGTGACGCGCGTTAATAGACCTTAGTGACGCGCGTCAACAACCTTGTTGACGCGCGTCACTGAGGTCTGTTGACGCGCGTCACTGAGGTCTGTTGACGCGCATCACTGAGGATGCTGTCAGACAGCACCCTCAGTGACGCGCGTCAACAAGGTTATTGACGCGCGTCACTAAGGTCTATTGACGCGTGTCACTTCATTTTCTTGACGCGCGACAGTAAAATCTCCTATCGTGCATTTACAGCCTTCTGTCGCGCCACTTGACAATCAGGTGAAATTTTTTCATACAACCCCCAAAAAATTCACCTTCCCGCGAAACCAGTTCTGGGGATATTCACCAGGTATTCTCCACCTCCGATTTCCAAGAGGTCTCTTAAAATGAACCCTGGTCATCACACAGTCATACCATGAACCACCCAGAAACATAAAGACTGCAACAATCTTATATTTTCTGAGGAACCTTCTTCTAAGAAGGATCATACTGACCTCATAGAGGAAGGTACACCTTCTCCACCTCATTCACCTACCACACCGCCTTCATCCACAGAGTCCATGGATCCATAATCCATCCCTCCTAACATTTTTTTATGAAAACTGTTTCTTTGAGACCTCTGACCTATTAATGCGATGATGAGGCTCCCTCTTCCCTTCCTTTCCTTTATCCTGACATGATCAGTGATGACACACATTCTATAAAATTCATTCAATGTTAGGATGATGATTATATTACCACCTATCTAGGTGTAGAAGATTATTACATTCACCATTCATTGCCTTCTGAGACATAAATCATGATAAATGTATTGACCATAGAAATCAACATTCACACTCAAGATGACCATCACATTCTAAAGATAGGTCAATATTTAGATTATACTAAACAAGAATCATTCACTTATTTCCTTCAAGATCATAGAAATGATTTTTCTTGGTCTTATGCTGACATGTCTGGTATTGACCCTAATATCATGGTCCACAATATCGTAACTATTCTTGACTCTAAACCTATGAAGAAAAAGCTGTGAAAAATGCATCCCTACATTTCCTTTCTTTTGAAAGAGAAACTCCAGTGCCTACTTTCTGTTTCTTTTATTCTACCCATTGAATATCCCCAATGGATTTCTAACATTTTTCCTTTCACCAAAGCAAAAGGGGGGCTCCGCATGTACACAGATTTCCTCGACCTTAAACTTGCTTTCCCTAAGGATGAATTTCCTCTACCTAGTATCGACTAACTTATTGATCTTACAGCCAGTCATGAGATGCTATCACTCATGGACAATTTTTTGGGTTATAATAAAATATTACTTGCCTCTTGAAGATAAACACAAAACCACCTTCATCATCCCTTGGGGGACCTTCTTCTATTACATAATTCCCTTTGGCCTTAAAAATGCTGGTGTCATAAATCAATGTGTTATGATCTATATATTCCATGACATCATGCATAACATATTGGAATATTATGTCAATGACCTTCTTGCCAAGTCCAAACATCACACCAAACATCTCATAGTTCTTAAAATTCATCTTTGATTGCCTTATCAAATACTGTGTTCTCCTTCAACTGAAGAAATGTGTCTTTTCCATCCTCTTGTGGAAAATCCTTGGTTTCATCATCTTATTGCTGGGAACCAAATTCAATCCCACAAAAATTAAGGCTATTCTCAAGATGCCTCCACCTACTAATCTCTAAAAACTTTGTAGTTTGTAAGGAAAAGTTGTAGTCCATTCAACATTTTATTCCCCAACTTTCTGACTAATGTCACCCTTTCATCATATTCTTAAAAAATATGTTTCCTTAAATTGGGAGGAAGAGTTCCATAAAGCTTTTGAAGAGTTAAAGGAATACCTCCTTCAGCCACCTGTACTCATCCCACCAAAAGATGACAAACCTTTCTACCTCTACATTTCTTCCACTGACCATTCCTTGGGTGTCATGCTCGCTCATCACAATGAAAAACACAGGGAGAAAATAGTTTATTACATAACTAGTACGATTTTAGACTATGAAACTAGATATACCCATGTTGAAAATATTTTCCTAGCCTTAGTCTTCGTAGCCAAAAACCTTCACCACTACTTACTTAACCATAAGGACCTTCATCGTCACCAACACTGACCCCTTGCATTACATGTATGCTAAACCCTACCAACACTAAAGGGCCACACATTGTCTCATTATCCTTGAAGACCTAGACCTTGAATTCATTCATCAAAATTTTGTCAAGGGACAAACCATTGCGTATTAGCTTGCAAACACACCTCTTTCCATAAATTCAATCTTCTAACTTCGATTTTCCTGATGAATCCATTGTTACCCTCTCCCTTGATGAAAATGTTTATCAAATGAAGTTATTTTTTGATGGTTCTAAATGTTAGCCACGGGGGTGGTACAAGGGTCATCCTCATTCCTCTTGACGGTGAACCTATGCCATCATTGTTCAAACTAGATTTTGACTGCACTAAAAACATAACCAAATAGGAAGCACTCGTGTTAGGTATTCAAACCACCATAGCCTTAGATGTAAAATCCATTAATATCTTTGGTGAATCTCAACTGGTGGTGAGCCAAGTCAATGGTTTATATCAGTGTCGTAATGAGGTACTTTAAAACTATAAACATCGCGTTGACATGATTTTTACTACCTTCTATCATTATGAACTCCCAAACCACTCCACAGACACTATGGTTTATCATGCTTCTCAAATACCCACTTCACCTTTGGACTCAAAAATATTTTTTCATAGTAAAAAGGTTGCAGTCCACCCTCTTATCTATTTCGAGACATTAAATTTGTGGGAATAATTGAAACTAACCCACATGATATTTGGTATAAGTAGTTTGTTGACTACCTATCCCTTTCAATTCTACCTCCAGATCTTGCTCGCAATGGACAACAAGCCTTCCTCAAGAGTGTCTCTCGATATGTCATCATGGGGGGTCTTCTCTAAAAAACATGGTTGTGACGATATACTCATATATTTCCTTACAAGTTCTAAAATCTCATACACCATCAAGGAGATTAACAATGGGATTTACGGAGGTCATTTCAGTGGCCTCGCCATCAATAAATGCATCCTTCGCCTTGACTACTATTTGGCCAACCCTCAATCAAGATTTTTGTGACTACATAAAACATTATGTGAAATGTAAACAACATGATAATCTTCACCACACCTCTAGTCACACAGTATAGGTCACTAGAGATCTTTGACCTTTTTCTAAATAGGATTTAGATCTCGTCGGAGAGATTAACCCCCATTCTTCTCAATGTCATCAATGGATCATCACATCGACTAAATATTACACTAAATTGGTGGAAGCCGTACCTCTCATTTATACCAAATCTCAAAAAATATGCGAGTTCATCAACCATCACCATAATTTTTTGCTTTGGTGCTCCTCATCACCTCATCATTGATATTGGGAAATAATTCAAAAACAAGACTGTACATAAACTATGCTACACTTTTGGCATTCAACTTAGTTTCTCTTCACCATATTATCCTTAAATAAACGACCAAGATGAATCAACTAAAAAAAATCTCAACAAAATTCTTATGAAAGTAGTTGAAAATACTGGTAAGGATTCGCAGACGCACATTCCTATCACCTTATGGGCTTATCGCACTAGTATTCACACCTCTACCACCGCCATGCCTTTCTCTTTGGTATACAGTTCTGAAGCCCTTTTACCTCTTGAATTCTAAATTCCATCTCTTCGTATCTCACTCAAATATATGCTCAATGATGATGACTTTTTTCAAGACCGTTTGGCACAACTTGAGTTATTTGAAAAACATCATTTAAATGCTCTTGACCACCTCCAAATCTACCAAAAATGCATCAAACACTCCTATGAAAAATGTGTCCTTGAATGAAACCTTCAAGGTCAGTGACCTTGTCCTGAAGGAAAATCAACATGTAACCAAAGCTGAGAAAAGAAAACGAGGTGATTTTTCTCCTAATTGGCTTGGACCCTATATCGTCACTCATACCTATGGATCTGATGCTTATCATTTATCTTCTCTTGAAGGTAAACCCTGAACCTGATCCCCTTAATGCCTTGCATATTTGATCATTCTACTATTGAATAAGGTGCTACATCACTTTATGTCACTTATAGGATCATCCCTTGAGCTAACCACTCCTTCCATCTACCTCTTTTAAGGACCAACAACTAAACATGAATTGTGTGATTATCCATCACCATTCAACCTTGTTTTCAATATGAGTACCATGGCTCTACTCATAGCATGATTCTCATGGATAATTTTTGTTCTTTTCAGGATGGAATCCCATGGTCATTTGTCACTTGAAACCCCTCTTGCATAGTGTTATCCCGTAAAATTGACAAGGGCAATTTTATCGATAACCATACAGAAAATTTTGTTCTGATCCCTCGTTAGGGATCCCTTACGTTCGAAACGTTGTAAAATCCCTTCCCGGGAAATCTAGTTTTCGAACTTAGTCTTTCTGAGCCTTTTTGGCTGGGCGCATGAAATATCCTTGTAACACTAGCTTTTGATGCGCCCCCTTAAAAGCCTTTGGCACATGGTTTTCCATGTTAACACATCTTTCGGTGCGCCAAAGGATGTTGAGTATCTTTTGCGTGCACCAAGGCGCATGCGCTTGTGTTGATACAACTTGTGTTGCGCCGCTCTTTGGTATGCCAAAGGGCGCACATAATACCGTGTCGACAATAGATTTGGTGCGCCAAGGGCGCGCTTTATCTCATGTTGGCAGATGCTTTGATGCGCCAAAGGGCGCATCCCTTCCCGTGTCGACAACAAATCTCCTGTGCCTTTGAAAAAGTGGTTGGCACATTTATGTCCAGTTTTTCTATATATATGGTTTGCGCGCCAAAATGTCATTTTCACTTTTGTTGAGCACATGATCGTTCTGAACTTGTCAGCCTCTGCTCCGTCGTTTTCATCATCCTGTGGACCCGTTGCAACTTTTGCTATATATCCAGGTAAGAGGTGTTATTTCTCTCTTGTGCGTTTTGTGCTTTCATTTCCTGGTGTGTTCCTGGTTTGGTTCTTGCTTGTTGGGTGGTTGTTTATATGTAAATGTGTTGGCCTAGCCTCCTCTGTTTGCTGTCTGCCCCCCATGCTATCCTTCCTCTTTCCAGATCTGCTGGAGAAGGTCATTTTCTTGAAACCATGGTTATAATCCTCTTGGTTTTAACCGTTTCATTTGCCCACTGAGCATGTTAAAAAAGAGAGGAGAAGAAATCTATGAATCATGTAAAAAACCCCCTTTAAGAGTTTAGTTTTCTGTTTTTCTCCTTGGCGTGTCTGTAACCCCTGCAACACTAAGAACAGTTGCGCCCCCATGGCGCACCTACCCGCCCTGTTACAAAGAGCAAAATCCGCGCCAATGGCGCACCCTTTCGGCCTGCTGCATCATGAGCTCATGCGCCCTCAAGGCGCGCCTTTTACGCGTGCTACAAGTACTGAAACTGCACCCTAATGGCGCACCATCCATCCATGTTGCATCCCTTTTCCATGCACCCATGGCGCACCTAGCTTCCATGCAACACAAGCTTTATCTGCGCAAGTATGAAGCTATAAAGGCGCAGGCACATCCCCGATTGCAATAACATCATGTTGTGTAAACTCTTCATGTGCCGCGCCATATTTCCTTAGGCACACGAAAAGTCCATGTTACACGCTTTTCCCATGTGCCAAAGATGCACCCAATCCTAATGTAACATGCAAGGCCCATGTGCCTTTGGCGCATCCTGTTTCCATGCAACACACTGTTCTCATGCGCCTTTTATAAAATGCAATCTGCAACATCCATGTGCCCTGCGCCCTGTTTATTTAGCCCTGTTAGCTGCAGTTTTCATGCGCCCCGCGCCCTGAGCCTTAAAATCTCTAACTCTTTCTTCTGCTAACATTCTGATGGAAGATCAAATGGCTAATTCAACCTTTTTGGATTGGGTCTCACTTCTTCTTCATGCAGATCAGCAACTGAGTTCAAAAGAACATATGTCTACATCCAGCAAAAGACCCACCAAAGCAAGAGGAAAGGCTAAGCTTACAGAGGAGGAGATGAAGTACAAATATCAAAGGGTCAGGATGCCCGAATCACAGGCTGAATGTAGTATGGATGTCAGGGACTCAGAGTTGGGTCACATTGACATGGAAGAATTCTGGGTTAGGACTCAGAAGGTTACAAGAAGTCCGTGGATGGAAAAATTAATAGGCAGTGCCATGCATTTCGCCAGAGGAATCCCCGTCAGTGCCGTCAACAATGAATTCATGATGGTGATTACACAGTCTTACAACAAGGACACAAGATGTGTCGAAAACAGCAAGGGCAAGGTAATCATAAACCTCACTGCCCGTCATTTTGAGATAATGCTCGGCATCCCTCACCACCGGCACTTTGTGGCCGTCAGCCAAGAAGAGTGCATCAAGGCCTGGGAAGACAATGAAGACCAATGCATGCAACTAATGAACGAAGTCTACCTAAAAAACAAGAAGGTGGTAACCCGGTGGCCCCAAATCATCCACCGCAGTGACTTCTCAGAAGAGCTCAGCGATACTATTACTTTCCTGAGCAGGGTCTTCGGGCTTTCTGATGCCCACTACTTCCATAAATGGATGCTGAGGTACTTGGAAACAATGAATAAGAATGTGCCTAAGCAGCGCTTTTGCTGGGGAGAAATAATAAGCAGCACCATCTCTGAGCAGCTACAACAATTTGCCACAACGGGAGTGTTCCATATGAACTCCTACGTAGTCTACGCTGCAGCGTCGGAAAGGGATTATCCAGGGCTAAACCGAAGTGGAATTTTGCCTCAGGTCAAAATATATGAATATTATCCAAAACTAAGGCTGGAGAATAGCATCCCTCAATTCGCCAAAATTAATGATGCTTTCTTCTATCACATCATTTGCCTATTGAGGCCAAATCTAACTCATGGTCGCACAACCAAGAACATTGTGTCAACTGTGGAGAAGTGGGGGGCCCTATTCACCCAGTTTCCCACATTTACCTATCTAAGGGCGGTCAACTTCTTGGGCGAACCAACCAGGCTACCGAGGTATGCTGGACCTAAGCTGATTCTACTAGAGTTATCAAGGCAGCTGGTCACATACCATGAGAAATTCCTCAAAAGAAAGAAGGGCGGAACTCCTTTCCCCCTCACAGTGGGCCGGTACACATGCTCCTCCCATCACAAGGTGAAGGAAATGTTCGCAGAAATGGAGTTGCTCAATTTGAAACATGATTTCCTAGCCAGGCCTACCTTTGACCCAAGGGGCTGCCTACCAAGGGCTAAGCTTGATCTGATCCACGTCCCTCAAATTGAGGATATTTACATTGACGTCATCCACGAGGTGGAACTCAGAAGAAAGGATCATTCTCGCTTAGCATTGGCAGAAATTATACAATACGGAGTGGCCATTGTCCCTAAAGGCTTCCAAACTACGGAAGATGAAGTAGACAAGGTGTATAATGACACGGAAGGGGATGATTGGCCCTTCCCGGCCATTGACAGAAGCAAATCTCCTCAAACAATTAAGGAGAGGGTCAAGGAGACTATGCGCAGAATAGAGCACTGGTGCCGCATGAACGGGCTGATCTACCTCAGGGTAGATTTCACAACCTCCCCATTGGGAAATGCACCTCCAAGGTCCAAGAAGCAGCTAAAAGGAAAAGGTGCAGAAGGTGAACCTAGCACCATTCAGGAAGAAGCCCCTGGAAGTCCTCCTTCCACAGTGCCAGAACAGGTAATAACTCTGGATTCGCCAAAGAAAGAAGTAGCGGAGGATAGTCCCATTCACCCATCCACTCAGGATGTCGGCATTGCTACAACCACAGAGGTCCCTTCTGTCCCTTCTTCTTCTCTTTCTTCCCCTCCTCGAGTGACTCAAACGACCATCCCTTTGGTTGTGTCCTCTGCCCCTTCTTCTACTCTTTCCCCTGCCTCTTCGTCTATCTTCTCCTCCCTCGATGATCTTTCCTCCTCCATTTCTTCCCTCATTTCTGGGCTCCCTTCCCTTCCTTTGTCTTCTGCAGTTGCAGTTTCCCTTCCTCCCGTGGACACTTCTTCGGCTATGATTTCAACGCCCCCGCCGCGTGTCTCCACATTTTCCCCCTCTTCTACTGTTGTTCCCTCCTCCTCTGTCTCTGGTCCTTCTTCTATGGGACCAGCCTGGATCTCTCAGCAGCTGAGCCAACAAAAGAGGAAAGTTCCCATCGCTCCGATGGACTTTTCAGTGATTCCGGCCAAAGGGGCAAAGAAGCAAAAGCCTGTAACATGCTTCTCTCAAAGTGATGCGGGTGAGAGAGTTATGGAAATAGCATACCATGATCCCCTCAAGGAGAAAAAGGATCTGTCTCCGGCAGATTTTACTGTGACCCAAGTCACAATGGGGACGTCTTCTGAAAGTCTCCAGGGGGAAGCTCTTTCTGCGGTCGACGCCCTTTGTCAAAAGCTTCAGGAAATAAAAGAAGAGAAAAGGCTACTGAAGGAGCATAACAAATATCTGCTTCAAGCCTTACAGAAGATGGGTAGTGCACCTCCCACGACTACCGCCGAGACTTCTGAGCTTCTCAACCAGGAGAAAATCAATGAATATTCAAAGATCGGCGAGCAGGGTATGGCCGTTTCTGCTTGGAGGAGCCAGATCCTCAAGGATAGTGAAAGAGTGATCGCTGAGTATGTCAATTCATATCTAAACATCAAAAAGGTGAACAAGGAACTCCAAGTATTAGTGGGTCCCATATCAGAAGAGCTAGATCATGCTAGACTCCAACATGAGACCTTTCAACAAATGTTCGACTGTTCAGTCGAAGATCTGGTCAAGTTCGGAGTTTTCGGCCATCCAAGGGCCCTCAACAAAACCATGTCCACTCTGGACTATCAGATAGATCAGCTGGAATTTGTTCTGGAAAAGATAGACAAGGTGAAGGAAGAGGCCCTGGATGCGATGCATCAAATGGAGCGAATTTTTCTTAACATGTCTCCAGGGCTGCTCACTCCTTCCTTTACCATGAGATCAACTGATGAAACTATCCGGATCTTCAAGGAGATCGCTTCTCAAGGAACGGGGCCAGAGGTCACATTTGACACTGAATCTATCAACAACCTGCTGGCCTGTAGGGACTTCATCGGGTTCCTCATCGAGGTGGAGAAAGATTATTCTAAACTCCCAGGAAAATCTCATAAGCGAGCGGGAGACTTGCGAAGCAATCAGCGAACGGCACAAGGATCCATCACAGGATCAATTTGGGCCCATGATTAGCAAGTTTTTGGAATACCGCGCTTAATTCCACATATCATCTCCTGAGCAGCATCAGAATCAGGAAACCTCCTTTCGACCGCAGGATGACGATGATGAGTAGCTGCTTCTTCTGCTTCTTCTTCTTCTTCTCTCTATTCTCCGACTTTCTTGTTGAAATGTCTAAAGTGTGTTGGCACAAATAATGACATCATCCATGTTGCATCATGGGATGATGTCATCCATCAAGTTGTCAAAAGTCAACATGACTTTTAGATATTTTGTAAATATCTTTGTAAATATTTGTTGGCTCCTTTTTGCTTTCCTTCTCCTCTCTTCTATAAATACTGGAATACTTGTTGTATTCGGGGTGAACATTTTTTAGATGAAAATAGAAGTGAGGAGAGAAAGACTTTGAGCTTTCCTGTAACAGAAGAAAACAGTAATACAAATATTAAGACTTTGTGCTCAATAGCTGTGTTATGCATTAGATCTTCCTTACGTTAGATCTGTATGTGTTTAATCTGTTGGATTCATATCTACTTTTCTGTCATTTTCTCATCAGTATTGCTTTGTTTATTTATGCAAGTAGGTTTGGCTCTGTTTACTACCAACCCAAAAACATAAATCTTCTGACCTTTCTGCTTTGGAATTCTTTTCTTTTCTTCCTTCGGATCTGTTCTTTCCCTCTTTCATTCCTTTCTTTTCGCAGCCTGAAACACTCTGCTGGGATGAGATCCCAAACCCCCGAAGGTAGAATCTGTGAGACTTGCATAGGTTCCTGCTGGTAGAATAGCAATAAACCAGTTTCGCTTTACTGACTCAAAGAGGGGCTAAGCCCTACACACTGTTGGCTAGTCTATCCATAGATCTGTCTAGGCGACAGATTTTCGGACCAACAGTTTTTGGCGACTCCTCTGGGGAACGAATAGATCTGTCAGATCTATGATGGTGGTAAGATAAAAAATCAGAAAAAAAACAGCAGATTGCTGCCTGTTTGGAAATCTGAACTTTTTGTAAAAATCCAAAAAATTTGCAAAAGTGCTCAAATTAAAAAAAATTTCTTCTGAGAGTCATAGATCTGGTCCAGTTATAGATCTTTAGTTCGCTGAGTTTTTGAAAAAATTAGTATTTTGCCATAGATCTAAGTTTCAGACTGTTTGCAAAAAAGTTTGAAACCCTCTAAAAAAGTTAAAATCAGATCAGAAAATCAGCTTACTAATCTTCCCTGCCGTCTTATCCTCGTTGTAATTTGTCATTTAACCGCAATCGGTTTTCTGAAGAGGATAGTTTTTAAATATCTAGAAAAGTGCCTGCTGCTGGTTTTTGACAGAAAAACCAAAAAATCAGCAAGTACAACCAAAAAGAAAGTTTGAATCTGTGCCATAACATTGCAGATCTGGAAGGAACACTGGTGAGTGAACCTTTTACGCACAGCAGGAGAGCCCGTGGAGAAGCTGATCCCACTTTCAATCTGCTTCAGAGGCACAATTTCAGCGTAACACCGGCACGTTTTTCAGCGCTAAGCTCAGCTAGCCGGTCATCCAGGAGTGTCTCACCTCCACAAAGAAAAAGTCTGTTACAAGGAGCATCTACGTCCCTTTGTAGTGCCTTGTTACTCAGTGGAACTACACTTCCAGCTCATGTTCTCTTTCTGGCTTTTCAAATGGCGGTTCCATGGGGAAACATGATGGGTCTGTTGGCTTTACCACATCCAGTTCACGCTCTCCCTCATGGAAATCGAAAGAATTTTCCCAAATTTGATGG
The DNA here is from genome assembly GCA_019776745.2 of Taxus chinensis. NCBI lineage: Eukaryota > Viridiplantae > Streptophyta > Pinopsida > Cupressales > Taxaceae > Taxus > Taxus chinensis. The sequence goes on from CM034149.1 coordinate 751,566,839, forward strand.
GAGAGGAAATCAAAGCACGGATTCCCACATATCTGCATTCATTATGTCATGCAGTATTTTGGATGTGACCCACGAAGATGTGTCGGTTCACCTTTTTCTGGAAACCCTACAAGGACTTGCGGCCGAATGGTTTCAGCATTTGCCGGCCAGATCTATCACCAGTTGGGCCACCTTACGGGATGCTTTTAAAGATAGGTATAAGCCTTCAGAGGATGCATTTGCATTATTATCACGAATCACTCACCTCAAGAAGGAGGCGAATGAGACCATGCGCGATTTTATCACCCGGTTCAATGCACTAATCAATCGTGTCCCGGTTGCCATGCTTCCAACGTCGGAAAATCAAAAGTGTTTCTTCGTAAACGCCATGAGCTCAAAAGTTAGTTTCTTGCTCCTTCAAGAGCGAGTTGCCACCTTGATTCTCGCTCAAGCCGCTGCCATTCGCATAGAAGATAATCTGATAATATCTGGCGAATTAAAAAAGGAATCAGCAAAGCCTAAATCTTTGGGCCCTTCGCCCACCACTTCGTCTGATCCAGCATTCCAAAAGATGGCAAATGATTTTCTCGCATTAAAGAAGCAGTTGGCCCAGGCCTCTCCCAGTTCCTCATACCGGGATATCCCGCGGAGGAATTTTGTTCCTAACAATGTTTCACAAAGACCGCGCTTACCTAGAGCTGCTCCACGGTTGGCACTTGAGGCCCCTCCGATCAATGCTTTGGGCAAGATTGAAGAAGAAGAGCAGTACTATGAAGAACCTTCGTCTCAGGGCGAAGATGATCAAGATGTCGGTGAACCGACTGGCGACTCTACTATCAGGTATATGGAATTTGATGAGGAAGAATCTAATGAAGAAGAGGGTACCCAGGGGTACGCAAGCGGGCAGTCATATGCTGTTTTTACTCGCTCACAAGGAAAAGAAGTGGAAGTTGCTACCCATGTCCAGCAGGAGAAGGCCGTGTCGAACGCGCCTCCGATCATTGCTAAAAGAGGTAATCCTCTTCCTACTCAACTCCCTGGCAAATATTTTACAAAGAGATCTTTTCCCCCTATCTCTCCTCCAAATCAATCCTCTCACATTCCTCCTAAGACCACTAATCCTATTCCATCATCGCGAGGTGAGGGACTCATTCCTTTACCAACGCAACCCTTGGCCGCGTTTGATATTATAGATCATGCAAAAAAGACCAAGATCCAAATGTCTGAAGCTGAGTATCTTCAGTCAAACCCCGAACAGCTTGTAAGATTGACTAAGTATATCCAAAGTCAAGCTGTTATATCTAATCAGGTTTCCCCAAAAGGAATCCTATCCACTCCCCCTGAATCTCATATAAATGTTGCTTCAACATATGCGTCAGGCAAGATAGAACCTTTCTATCTCTCTCTACTGATCAATGGACACAAGCTGAGTAATTGCATAATTGATTCCGGAGCTTCTGATAACATCATGCTGGCAAAAGTCGCCCATGCTTTGGGCCTCACTCTTACCAAGCCTTTCGGCAGGTGTTATTCTTTGGAAACTAAGCAAGTTCCGTTGGTTGGCCAATTCAAGGACGCATAATTTGCATTTGCGGCTTTCCCGAATAAAAGAGTAAAAATGACAGTCCTCGTTGCTGACATTCCTACAGCCTATGGAATTTTGCTGGGAAGGAGTTTTTGCAGCGAAGTTGGTGGAGAAATTCATATGGACTGGTCAAAAGCTAGAATTCCAGTCAAAGGCGTAATGCAGACTTTGGAGCCTGAATCACAAAAGAAATACTTGGTTACCAACTCTGAAGACCCCAAAGCTCAAATCCTTTTTGAATCATCAGGGATGGGGAATTACTTCTTATCTACTGAGACGGATAAAATAGGGGCTGTTCTCATTCAAGAAGGAGATCTTAATAAGATCTAGACATTGCAATTCGATGGGAGCTGTGCAACTAGTGGATGTGGCGCTAGGGTCGTGTTAATATCTCCTGAGGAAGAAGTCATTCCTCTCTCTTTCAAATTGCAGTTTTTCAACACCAACAATACCGCTGAGTATGAATCTCTCTTACTCGGTATGCAATCCACAAAAGAAAGAGGAATAAAAAATCTAAAAGTACAAGGTGATGCTGAGCTAGTTGTAAATCAGGTCAAAAGGATTTACCAAGTGAAAAATGAAAGACTCAGGCACTACCTTAACGCAGTATGGGACAGCATCGAAGAATTTGATGCCTTTTCAATAGGGGCAATTTCAAGAGCCCAAAATGACATGGCTGATTCATTGGCTGTTTCAGCATCTCTCATGCTCCCACATCCAGGTTTGAAAACAAACAAGTACACCATTGAGGTGGTTTTCCGCCCAAGCATACCAGACAATTCTCAACATTGGCAGGTGTTCAATGATGATAATCAACTCATTGCCTTTTTGGAGAAGGCAGAAAATTTTAAAGAATTACACTTTGAAGGTTCTACTTCCACTTGCCGTGAGTCAGTCACCGACCAAGGCAATGAATCTGAAGGTATCGATGGCATATGTCAGCTCAAGGGAAATAAAATTCCAAAGGGCCTGGTTTCTCTGGAATGCCTGTTTGACAGGCATGACCATTTTGTAAAAAAGAAGAGGCGGGATGATCCTGACTCATCCCCAGAGACCGAACCAGTCAATTTAGGTTCGGAGGCACATCCGCAATTTGTGAACATCGGGAAATGTTGCACGCCAGAAGAAAAGCAAAAATTTGTCAAGTTGCTGAAAAAATATATGGATGTATTGGCATGGTCTTATGCCAATTTAAATTCCTTCTGGCCAAAGGACGTTCAACACGATATTCCGTTGAAAGACGATGCCAAAGCCTTCCACCAGAAGCAGAGGCACTATAATCCTAAGATTTTGGGCACCATTCAGGCCGAAATTCAGAAGATGCTAGATGCAAGAATCATCTTCCCTATCCATCACAGTACTTGGGTAGCAAATATTGTGCCAGTGCGCAAGAAAAACGGTGAAATACGCATCTGCGTAGACTTTCGAAATTTGAATCAAGCTTCGCTGAAAGACAACTACCCTCTTTCGATAATGGATCAAGTTCTGCAAGCAGTAACTGGATCAGAGATGCTGTCCATGCTTGATGGTTTTTCAGGTTACAATCAGATTGAAGTTTCACCTGAAGATCAGTTTAAAACAGCATTCACTACTCCCTGGGGTACATTTGCCTACAGTAGGATGCCTTTTGGCCTAACTAATGCTGGTGCTACTTTTCAGTGGGCCATGGACTTTGCATTCAAAGGTATGATGGGGAAGGTCATTGTGGTTTACTTAGATGACCTGATTGTGTTCTCCAAACGACGAAGCGATCACTGTGATCACTTGGAGCAAGTGTTGGCTAGGTGCCGAGAACATGGGATTTCCCTAAACCCAAAAAAGTCTATTTTTGGAGTCACGGAAGGGAAGTTGCTAGGCCATGTGGTCAGCAAAGAAGGGACAAAGATAGATACTGAAAGAGTTAAGGCTATTCAAAGCCTTACTTTTCCTACAAGCAAGACTGGTGTTCATTCTTTCTTTGGAAAGGTGAACTTTCTCAGGCGTTTTGTTCCTGACTTTGCCGAGAAGACCCGTCACATATTGAACATGATGAAAGGGTCACCAACTTTCAGATGGAGTGAAGAGGGGAAAAAGGTCATTTGAAGAAATAAAAGCTTCCGTTGCCCATGCACCAATCCTGGTATGTCCAGATTTCTCCAAGGACTTCATCATGTATAGTTATGCATCTGAGCATATTGTGTCTGCAATCTTAATGCAAAAGAATTCAGAAGACATTGAGTCCCCGATTGCATTCATGAGTTCTCCCCTCAAGCTTCACGAACTAAAGATGACTCAGCTGGAAAAGCATGCCTTTGCCGTTGTCAAAGCAGTGAAGAATTTCAGGTATTACATTCTAAACTCGCATACGGTGGTACTGGTCCCGGACACGGCGGTGAAATCAATTCTAACTCAGCAGGAGTTAGGAAGCTTGTGAGGAAATTGGATCGCAAAGGTCCAGGAGTATGACCTGGATATTAAACCAACCAAGCTAGTAAGGGGCAAGGGCCTGTGTCAGCTAATGGCTGAAAACAAAGATTCAGAAAATCTTGATGAGAGGGGTGACTACATCGGAGAAGCGCAGGACCGGCAAGAAGGGCCTGATTCTCTGCCTCTGGTTCTATTTGTTGCAATTAGTGATGAGTGGTACTCTGACATCGCTTTGTTCCTTACCTACGGTGAATGCCCGATGCACCTAACTGCAAAGGAGAAGTGCACTATAAAGCTCAGGGAGGCTAAATACGTCATTTGGGATGACGGCTTATATAAGCGCGGGATAGATGGCATCTTCCTGCGATGTGTCGACAAGCCCCAGCAAGTAAAACTACTGGAAAGTTTTCACAATTCAGCTTGTGGAGGACATTTCTCTTCATCCGTAACTACACACAAGATCATTCGAGCCAGGTATTATTGGCCGACGCTCTTTCAAGATACAGCCACTTGGGTGGCGAAATGTGAACCCTGCCAACAATTTTTTGGCAAGCCCAAGCTGGCTGCCCTTCCCCTAAGGCCGATCATTATCAATGAACCATTCAGACAATGGGGAATTGATTTTATTGGCGCACTCAATCCTCAATCGAGTGCTGGACATAGCTATGTCCTTACAGCAACGGATTACTTCACCAAGTGGGTGGAAGCCATACCTGTCAAGCATGCCACTTCTGAGGTGGTTTGCAATTTCATTAAAGAAAATATCATTGTCAGGTTCGGCGCTCCAAACAATATCATTGCTGATAATGCTTCTAACTTCTCCTCACGAGAAGTTATTAGTTTTTGCTATGAATATGGGATAACCTTGGCTCACGCATCCGACTATTATCCTCAGGGAAATGGTCAAGCGGAATCCAGCAACAAGAACTTGGTGGCCATCATACGAAAACTGGTGGAATCAAATCAGCAGATGTGGCACAAGTCTTTGTACGACGCTTTATGGGTGGAACGCATTACTCCCAAGAGATCTCTCGACATGTCACCTTTTCAAGTGTTATATGGCACTGATGCCGAGCTTCCCATTTTTGCGGAACTTCCTGCTCTGCGCTTGGCACGAGCCATTGAAGATGAAACTTTCCAAAGTTCTCTTGAAAAGAGAATCATGTATCTGGAAGAACTTGAAGAAAAGAGAGTGAAGGTGGTCGATAGGATCACTGAACATCAGAATCAAGTTAAGAGGATTTTCAATAAGAAATCCAAGCAAAGGGATTTTCAAGTGGGAGATCTCATCCTTTTATGGGACAAGTGAAGAGAACCAAAGGGCATGCATGGAAAGTTTGATTCCCTATGGAGAGGGCCCTTCAAAATCAAGTAACTCAACGGAGAGAATAGTTTCTATCTCTCATATCTGGATGGAACTAAGCTCCCGCTTCCCTATAGCGGGCAGCATCTGAAGATCTTCAGGAAGTAGAGCTTGCTCTCTTCTTTGTACAATTTGTTTTAAGTTGTGTGTTTGCTTTCGTCGTGTGTTTGCTTTCGGTTTGTCGTGTGTTTCTTTTGTTCTCCCTCCGGTCCCCCTTGTTTTTGACTCTGTTACCCAATGGATAGGCACAAGTGATCTGGGATTCTCTACCCCCGAGTTCGTTCAGGGATAGTCCCCAGAAAGAGCCAGCTATTATCCCGTAAAATTGACAAGGGAAATTTTACCGATAACCATACGGAAAATTTTGTTCTGATCCCTCGTTAGGGATCCCTTGCGTTCAAAACGTTGTAAAATCCCTTCCCGAGAAATCTAGTTTTTGAACTTAGTCTTTCTGAGCCTTTTTGGCTGGGCACATGAAATATCCTTGTAACACTAGCTTTTGATGCGCCCCCTTAAAAGCCTTTGGTGCATGGTTTTCCATGTTAACACGTCTTTTGGTGCGCCAAAGGATGTTGAGTCTCTTTTGCGTGCACCAAGGCGCATGCGCTTGTGTTGATACAACTTGTGTTGCGCCGCTCTTTGGTGCGCCAAAGGGCGCACATAATACCATGTCGACAATAGATTTGGTGCGCACCTAGCTTCCATGCAACACAAGATTTATCTGCGCAAGTATGAAGCTATAAAGGCGCAGGCGCATCCCCGATTGCAATAACATCATGTTGTGTAAACTCTTCATGCGCCGTGCCATATTTCCTTCGGCGCATGAAAAGTCCATGTTGCACGCTTTTCCCATGCGCCAAAGACGCACCCAATCCTAATGTAACATGCAAGGCCCATGCGCCTTTGGCACATCTTGTTTCCATGCAACACACTGTTCTCATGCACCTTTTATAAAATGCAATCTGCAACATCCATGCACCCTGCGCCCTATTTATTTAGCCCTATTAGCTGCAGTTTTCATGCACCCCGCGCCCTGAGCCTTAAAATCTCTAACTCTTTCTTCTGCTAACATTCTGATGGAAGATCAAATGGCTAATTCAACCTTTTTGGATTGGGTCTCGCTTCTTCTTCATGCAGATCAACAACTGAGTTCAAAAGAACATATGTCTACATCCAGCAAAAGACCCACCAAAGCAAGAGGAAAGGCTAAGCTTACAGAGGAGGAGATGAAGTACAAATATCAAAGGGTCAAGATGCCCGAATCACAGGCTGAATGCAGTATGGATGTCAGGGACTCAGAGTTGGGTCACATTGACATGGAAGAATTCTGGGTTAGGACTCAGAAGGTTACAAGAAGTCTGTGGATGGACAAATTAATAGGCACTGCCCTGCATTTCACTGGAGGAATCCCCGTCAGTGCCGTCAACAATGAATTCATGATGGTGATTGCACAGTCTTACAACAAGGACACAAGATGTGTCAAAAACAGCAAGGGCGAGGTAATCATAAACCTCACTGCCCGTCATTTTGAGATAATGCTCGGCATCCCTCACCACCGGCACTTTGTGGCCGTCAGCCAAGAAGAGTGCATCAAGGCCTGGGAAGACAATGAAGACCAATGCATGCAACTAATGAACGAAGTCTACCTGAAAAACAAGAAGGTGGTAACCCGGTGGCCCCAAATCATCCACTGCAGTGACTTCTCAGAAGAGCTCAGCGATACTATTACTTTCCTGAGCAGGGTCTTCGGGCTTTCTGATGCCCACTACTTCCATAAATGGATGCTGAGGTACTTGGAAACAATGAATAAGAATGTGCCTAAGCAGCGCTTTTGCTGGGGAGAAATAATAAGCAGCACCATCTCCGAGCAGCTACAACAATTTGCCACAACGGGAGTGTTCCATATGAACTCCTACGTAGTCTACGCTGCAGCGTCGGAAAGGGATTATCCAGGGCTAAACCGAAGTGGAATTTTGCCTCAGGTCAAAATATATGAATATTATCCAGAACTAAGGCTAGAGAATAGCATCCCTCAATTCGCCAAAATTAATGATGCTTTCTTCTATCACATCATTTGCCTGTTGAGGCCAAATCTAACTCATGGTCGCACAACCAAGAACATTGTGTCAACTGTGGAGAAGTGGGGGGCCCTATTCACCTAGTTTCCCACATTTACCTATCTGAGGGCAGTCAACTTCTTGGGTGAACCAACCAGGCTACCGAGTTATGCTAGACCTAAGCTGATTCTACTAGAGTTATCAAGGCAGCTGGTCACATACCATGAGAAATTCCTCAAAAGAAAGAAGGGCGGAACTCCTTTCCCCCTCACAGTGGGCCGGTACACATGCTCCTCCCATCACAAGGTGAAGGAAATGTTCGCAGAAATGGAGTTGCTCAATTTGAAACATGATTTCTTAGCCAGGCATACCTTTGACCCAAGGGGCTGCCTGCCAAGGGCTAAGCTTGATCTGATCCACGTCCCTCAAATTGAGGATATTTACATTGACGTCATCCACGAGGTGGAACTCAGAAGAAAGGATCATTCTCGCTTAGCATTGGCAGAAATTATACAATACGGAGTGGCCATTGTCCCTAAAGGCTTCCAAACTACGGAAGATGAAGTAGACAAGGTGTATAATGACATGGAAGGGGATGATTGGCCCTTCCCGGCCATTGACAGAAGCAAAGCTCCTCAAACAATTGAGGAGAGGGTCAAGGAGACTATGCGCAGAATAGAGCACTGGTACCGCATGAACGGGCTGATCTACCTCGGGGTAGATTTCAAAACCTCCCCATTGGGCAATGCACCTCCAAGGTCCAAGAAGCAGCTAAAAGGAAAAGGTGCAGAAGGTGAACCTAGCACCATTCAGGAAGAAGCCCCTGGAAGTCCTCCTTCCACAGTGCCAGAACAGGTAATAACTCTGGATTCGCCAGAGAAAGAAGCAGTGGAGGATAGTCCCATTCACCCATCCACTCAAGATGTCGGCATTGCTACAACCACAAAGGTCCTTCTGTCCCTTCTTCTTCTCTTTCTTCCCCTCCTCGAGTGACTCAAATGACCATCCCTTTGGTTGTGTCCTCTGCCCCTTCTTCTACTCTTTCCCCTGCCTCTTCGTCTATCTTCTCCTCCCTCGATGATCTTTCCTCCTCCATTTCTTCCCTCATTTCTGGGCTCCCTTCCCTTCCTTTGTCTTCTGCAGTTGCAGTTTCCCTTCCTCCCATGGACACTTCTTCGGCTATGATTTCAATGCCCCCGCCGCGTGTCTCCACATTTTTCCCCTCTTCTACTGTTGTTCCCTCCTCCTCTGTCTCTGGTCCTTCTTCTATGGGACCAGCCTGGATCTCTCAGCGGCTGAGCCAACAAAAGAGGAAAGTTCCCATCGCTCCGATGGACTTTTCAGTGATTCCGACCAAAGGGGCAAAGAAGCAAAAGCCTGTAACATGCTTCTCTCAAAGTGATGCAGGTGAGAGAGTTATGGAAATAGCATACCCTGATCCCCTCAAGGAGAAAAAGGATCTGTTTCCGGCAGATTTTACTGTGACCCAAGTCACAATGGGGACGTCTTCTGAAAGTCTCCAGGGGGAAGCTCTTTCCGCGGTCAACGCCCTTTGTCAAAAGCTTCAGGAAATAAAAGAAGAGAAAAGGCTACTGAAGGAGTAGAACAAATATCTGCTTCAAGCCTTATAGAAGATGGGTAGTGCACCTCCCACGACTACCGTTGAGACTTCTGAGCTTCTCAGCCAGGAGAAAATAAATGAATATTCAAAGATCGGTGAGTAGGGTATGGCCGTTTCTGCTTGGAGGAGCCAGATCCTCAAGGACAGTGAGAGTGATCGCCGATATGTCAATTCATATCTAAACATCAAAAAGGTGAACAAGGAACTCCAAGTATTAGCGGGTCCCATATCAGAAGAGCTAGATCATGCTAGACTCCAACATGAGACCTTTCAACAAATGTTTGACTGTTCAGTCGAAGATCTGGTCAAGTTCGGAGTTTTCGGCCATCCAAGGGCCCTCAACAAAACCATGTCCACTCTGGACTATCAGATAGATCAGCTGGAATTTGTTCTAGAAAAGATAGACAAGGTGAAGGAAGAGGCCCTGGATGCGATGCATCAAATGGAGCGAATTGTTCTTAACATGTCTCCAGGGCTGCTCACTCCTTCCTTTACCATGAGATCAGCTGATGAAACTATCCAGATCTTCAAGGAGTTCACTTCTCAAGGAACGGGGCCAGAGGTCACATTTGACATTGAATCTATCAACAACCTGCTGGCCTGTAGGTACTTCATCGGGTTCCTCATCGAGGCAGAGAAAGATTATTCTAAACTCCCAGAAAAGCTCATAAGCGAGCGGGAGACTTGCGAAGCAATCAGCGAACGGCACAAGGATCCATCACATGATCAATTTGGGCCCATGATTAGCAAGTTTTTGGAATACCGCGCTCAGTTCCACATATCATCTCCTGAGCAGCATCAGAAGTAGGCAACCCCCTTTCGGCCGCAGGATGACGATGACGAGTAGCTGCTTCTTTTGCTTCTTCTTCTTCTTCTCTCTATTCTCCGACTTTCTTGTTGAAATGTCTAAAGTGTGTTGGCACAAATAATGACATCATCCATGTTGCATCATGGGATGATGTCATCCATCAAGTTATCAAAAGTCAACATGACTTTTAGATATTTTGTAAATATTTGTTGGCTCCTTTTTGCTTTCCTTCTCCTCTCTTCTATAAATACTGGAATACTTGTTGTATTCGGGGGTGAACATTTTTTAGATGAAAATAGAAGTGAGGAGAGAAAGACTTTGAGCTTTCCTGTAACAGAAGAAAATAGTAATACAAATATTAAGACTTTGTGCTCAATAGCTGTGTTATGCATTAGATCTTCCTTACGTTAGATCTGTATGTGTTTAATCTGTTGGATTCATATCTACTTTTCTGTCATTTTCTCATCAGTATTGCTTTGTTTATTTATGCAAGTAGGTTTGGCTCTGTTTACTACCAACCCAAAAACATAAATCTTCTGACCTTTCTGCTTTGGAATTCATTTCTTTTCTTCCTTCGGATCTGTTCTTTCCCTCTTTCATTCCTTTCTTTTCGCAGCCTGAAACACTCTGCTGGGATGAGATCCCAAACCCCCGAAGGCAGAATCTGTGAGACTTGCATAGGTTCCTGCTAGTAGAATAACAATAAACCAGTTTTGCTTTGCTGACTCAAAGAGGGGCTAAGCCCTACACACTGTTGGCTCGTCTATCCATAGAGCTGTCCAGGCGACAGATTTTCGGACCAACACATAGCTAATATTTTCATGCTATGGTTATGCCTACATACAAGAAGCCTATACTCCTTTATAGTCTTGTCCATGATTTAGAAGTCCAAAATGAAACAAAATATATATGGGATACTAAAAACTCAATTCCTTGAGTCAAAATTATTTTAAATCAAATGATTCCCTAAAAAATACATATCTTTCTCTCTTGCTGTTATAAATAGGCTGCTCCCTCGAAGGAAAACTATAAAACGTTAGCTCTATTGTACAAAGTCTATACAAAAGAAAACTATTTTTGAAAAATTAAAAATACATACTATCCTAAAGCTTCCCACATCAATCAGCTTCACGAAGACCTCAAGGATATATTCTATTTATCCCACATATAATTCCCACATTGATCAGTCTATGAAAGCAAAAAGAAAAGAAAATAATAATAATAACAATAACAACAACAACAATAATAATAATAGTAATAAAACTTTAGGTAATGGACTTGCATATTCTAGTTTTGGGTATCTTGTAGAAGGGGAATGCTATCCCACAAGGAAGTTATGCTAAACGAGATACTCTACCTCACCTTCCTTTATTTTCTTCAGCCTACTCAAGGGATGTGCCACACACATGACACTTTGTGATGATGTAACTTCTTTCACCTATAGACCTATCACTCATACAATGTACCAAGGGACTTAAGTTCACTAAGTATAAGGATATGATAGTCACAGTCTTTGCTAACTAAGGAAAATTTCACTTCTTTTAATTTCACCTTTTCCTACTTGTTTTTTCTTTGACAGGACAAGATAATTGAAACTAAATCAACCATGAAACTTTCATTTATACCTACACGTAATTCACCTTACCTTTTACCTATTCAACATTCAACCTTCCCTATCTTTAAAAAATACCTTACCCAACAAACCTAACTACCCAACCTACCTATTCATCTAACCTAACCCAATCTCATTCTTCCCTAGTTTATGGGAGAACTACATCGGCCTAAGGCCCCTTTCGCAAGGGCTATATAGGCAGCACTCTTAGGGAATGGGGCCCTTTGAGGTTAGCTTGGCCACTCTTTTACCTATCATCACCCCCCATAAAATGAACACTTAGTTTCCATAAAAAAATAATGTGGAATTTAATTCAAAACTAAACCATACAAAATCTATCATACATCATCGTTTTATTTTCCATGGTACCAATAAACTTGGAAATTAAATCAAAATAATCAACACCAAACCATGCCTAATCATCTAGTTTCCATAAACATCAAAGCAATGGAAATTAAACCATTTTAACCATACCAAAACCATGCCTACATCTACTTTCCATGAAATCAATACAATGGAAGTTCAACCAATCATTCACAACAATGACTCAACCATGTCTAATCACCTAGTTTCCATATAATCATTAACTTGGAAATCAAACCAAACCATGCCTACATCTACTCTCCATGATAACAGTACAATGGAACTGAAAACTGAATAACATCATAAAATAAATAAATATCATCATCGATGTATACATTGAAAAGTTTGCATATCAATACACTAAATATCAAAATATAAACATAAGTATCTCAAAACTCTTATATACATGTCATGTCTTAGGCATGCATGCCAGTATATCTATTAAAAATAAAAATATAATGTCTGTATCTCTTAAATATCATCTATGTGAGGGGCCAACACCTCTTCTACTCTCTCCGGTACCCTCATCTGGCCTCTGCCTCTTCCTACTCGTCACCTCTCCCTGACCCTATTTATGAGGCCGACGACTCTATGAGTTGCTAGAACTGTGAGTCTGTGAGCTGGTCCTAGCACTTACTACCTGTTGTGCTCTATACTCTCCATAAGTCACATAGGAAATATCAACCTCTATCAAACATTCCTAGTAATACCTAGCCTTTGCCACAACATATTTATAACTAACCATGGATAGAAGCTGTAGAGGTGCCATAGCTCCCAATGGACCTTGTCTCAATAAAATTGGCCCTTGTCCCTATACCTGTGGTCTCTATCCTATTGCCTGTAATACATGACCCTGTCTCGTTCCCTATAAAGGTGGGCCTTATGCCTGAACTAGTGCCTATGTCTGTACCTGTGCCAACTATCCCTATAAAGTGACAACCTACACATGTGGTGTGGTAACTTATACCTACACCCCTACAATCTACCCCCCATCCCCTTCTTGAGCTTGAGCTAACTGCCCCTGTAATGTGGCAACCTAGGCCTGTAGTATAGTCACCTATTCCTGCACTCCTACAACCAATCCCCCATCTCTTGCTAGTGCATATATCTATGCCTGGGCCTATGCTAAATGCCCCTAAAATGTAGCTACATGTGCATGTGACTAAGCTAGATGCAACTACAAAGTTATCACCTGCCCCTGCAACTGATCTCTCTACACTATCACAGTGGCCAATTCTGGTTGTCCTAGGATAAGTGGTGCTGCTTGTAGCTGGGATACCCACCAGTGCTTGTACACATCAATAGTCCCTACATCGTCAATCCAACTATATGTAAGCTACTCCTCCTGCCCTGATGGCCCTGTCAGATGTGGCGGAGACATGGGTCTCTCCACATCATCCCTACGATATTGCAGAAATGGTGGAGGCACATCATATTGAATCTAGAACCAATGTCACTCTTTGTTTATGGGAATAATCTCATGCTCTCCTTCCCTTTTCCCCTATATCCACCTCACCATTTGTAATCCCCTCATCTCCTTTTCCATGCCTCCATAAGAAGGAAAATTCACATAAGGGTGTTATCCAATATCCAAAGGATATAACGCCTTCAGTGTTTTATGATAATATGTCACATCCTGTGATGCCTCCTCCACCTATAGGTGCGGCCCTACTGGCACCCATCTCATGTAACCATTCTTGTACACTCCCACGTGCCAATCCTGGCATGGAAGTCCCTATGAGTGCACATATATAATGTGCTCATATGCCTATCAATGCAATAGATAAGTACAACAGATGCCATACTTCCGCATCCTCTGATATGCCCACAACTCTCTATATAATTGTACCAAATATGTGGGTGCCCATGTAAAAAAAACCCAGTCCTGAATCATGTCCTCTAATACCCCCATCAATTCCCGGGGAAATATTATTCCCTCTTAATTTGGGAGTGCATAACATCCCACCGCCACCATCATTAGAACTGCCAATTTGGTCTCCAAAGGATGTGCCACGTACAGATCACCATAGCTAATGCTGACACTATGATACCTCAATTCGATCATTGCCTCATCGAATAATGTGACCATTGGCCCAAAAGAATCATCTAATGAAATCTGATATAACGGCTCACCAATGATCGACAACCACAAAATCTTGTAAACATCCTCCAATGTGATAGTCATCTCGTCCATGGGTAAATGGAAAGTGTTGGTCGCTAAGTCCCATCTATCAATGAGAGTTACCATCAAGCTATGATCCCATACAATGTGCCTGTATCACCTAAAAACACCAAGCCCAACCTCCTGCATATGGTCCCACTCATCCTGAGTCACATTGTCCCACATCTGTACAAAAAGGGATGACACTTTGTCTCTCATCATCAACTAATGACGTGCTTCCATCATTACCATTTACACTTGTCAATCAATCACCTCCTTATAATCATTTATTATATCCTACCTAATCACCTACCACCTATGTTTTTTCTAGCCTAAAAACCCTCTAACTCATTCACTCACCTACCCTATAGTTTATCTTACGTAAAATCTCCCATCTATTCTAATTCAGTACTTTCCCTTTTTCACCAAATTAACCTAATTTCCTCTACTTACCCATTCATTCATATACTCATCCTAAAATCCCACCTAATTCTATCTGTACATACTTCCCTACCCATCCATGCTTAGTCTACATCCGTCCATTTATACCTATATTTATTCTAAACCCACCCAATTCCTTCATTCTATACCAATCAATCCACCTACATCTATCTACCTGCACATTCACCTATCATGTTCTACCATTTTTTCCCATCTAAAACTCTATCTTAGAGTTTAGTCATTGTTCATAGTGACCGCCATCAGTCACCTTGACCATTACCAATCACTTTTTATCCCCACCAATGCCAACAAGACTACCAATGTCAGCTGATGCCTGACCGGTGTCGGTCACTGGTTCGGCTCCAAAGCCAAACCCCAACGCCCCCAATTTTCAAAAAAATTAACAAAAACACCTAACAACCTACCCAAAACCATCTAAATTTGACCTACATTCATTTACCAACCTACGTAATCTACATTTGGCCCTCCCCATACCCAAATCAACCATTTTTAACCTAAATATCATTCTAAATCTATAAACCAAATTTTACATTTTGTACTTTAGTTTTACCCAAACCTACCATGTTACTCGATTCCTACCTCTACTCGATGTCATCTCCTCGTTGGGATGTCCGGTCTCTGAACTAGAGGTCCTACATCTCCCTCCCTTGCCTCTGCCATGAATAAATTACCCTTTCAGCTATTTCCCAATCCAATCACTCCGACAGATCTTGTTGGTCCACAACACAAATCTACAAACCACTCAACTCATTCCTATTCAGCTTGAAAAGTAGTATTGTAGTTTTCTCCTAAGTCAAAATCCTAAATCCCATCTCTCTGTCATTTTCCAAATATAAAACTTCACAAATGATTTGTTTTTCACACGAATTTTTCTTTTTAACCTATATTTTTCCTGAATGACGTCGGTCTAAAGTGCTAGTTGACCAGAATCAGTTACCCTAACTGACATTGATTCAACCTCAACCATCATCGATCACCCTGCCATACCTACTTATAGCTAGTTTTCCAAAAATTTAACAAGAGGCCATTTTATTGAAAGCATAGCCTTACCAAAGCCCTACAGGTCCACCTAATAGCCTTATTACCTAACCCCCGACCTTAGTGTACTTTGGAGCATATTTTTCCTAAAACATGGCCCTACCCACGGCCTCACCTATGCACCCAACCCAAACCTTCCCATTTGACACTCGAATTCGCTTACTCATTGTATCTTGTGACGAAGTCACTCATGTTTTTTAGCTTACTGACCTTTCCTTGCATTATGTCATGATGTTTATCTTAAATAGACAAAACATATTGGTGCTTTGGAACACACCTAATGCCCGTTCTGGAACCTAGCCTCATTGTGCTTTCAGGACCGTATCCTACACCTTGGATACCTAGATCACATCAACTTTGTTTGGATAAACTATTGACCTTTGATAATGTAGAGTTTGTGAGTTCTTCAACCTAGTGCCTTATTGCATTCTATGTGTGTGTGTGTGTGTGTGTTTAAATTCCCTCGCCTATTACCTACAACCAACATTACCATTTCCTACACCCTTACCCTACCTTATTATTCTCTGCCTACCACCTTATCAAACCCATCACCAATTTTTCCTACACCTCCATTAGTTCCTAGTCTGATGGGGATCACCTCCAACCATACCTAGGAAATTAAAACTCAACCCATACTTGGGGAAACCACTCTTGTTTTTTTCAGCGTCGCTTATCAATAGAAGCTATGTGACAAAAAGGGGCAAATGTAGACACCAAAAATTGGGTCGCAACCATTTTAATCCCCTTCAACTAATTAATTCAATATTATTCCCACACCATGTCTACTTGCAAACATTTTAATTAATTTAATTATCACAATTAAGTTAATTACCTAACTCACCTAGCCACATCACTTATCCACCTCACGTTTCCACCTCACCCTAGACCCATTCTAAGCATATTAATTTCCTTAGACCAAGTCCCCACTTATCCTAACAAGCTGGGACTCTGTCCAACCCTAACTATTCATGACCTATTAATGATCTAACTCGTTCCATGCTCTAATTTATACCATTCAACACTACAAACCTGGACTAAGCCAAATACCACACCAAATTTGGGACAGAAACTTTATTTTCAGAAAATTTGACCAATTCTCCTTAACCAATGTCAGTTATCCCTCATCTAGCACTGGTTCCCTAACTGCCATCAGTTACTTTAAATTAAAGGTTGTAACTATTTGCACAGGTTATTCAATTCATTCACTCACTAAAGCTTTAGCATTCCAACTCTCGAGCATTCAAGCTACCAAATGAAAAACCAGAACAGATCGGGTCTTCAACAATGACTAATCTCTTCATCCACAACCTTAGATCACCCACAATAGAGCACACATGCTCTGTTACCGTGACACTAGAAAAAACCCTGTTTCATCTCAAAATGCTCAACACCACCACCACCTTTAGATCTACAGGTTCTCAGATAAGTAACTCACTCTTATGTGTTAGTTCTGGTTTTTATCTTAAGTATTTTATTCATTTCCACTATTCTATTCTCCCCTATCCCAAATATCACCCTTCACCCATCTACCATCTATTCTACCAACCTAAACCATTTTTGCCATGCTAGTGCCTCTATCACCCTTGCTGATTCTTCATATAAATCGAACCATCCTTCCCAAACTCCCTCAAATTTCTATGTAACCAAAGAGAGACCCAAAAAATCTATTTTTAATATCCTGACCATATTTCCCCTACCGTCACTGGTCACCCAACCAACATCGGTCATTTTCCAGTACCGACATCAGTTACCTAACTGATATTGGTCTCTTTGATTAGTAATTTTTCCTAGAACAATGAGCTTATAAAAATTTCACCAAACAACCTAGAACGTAACCAAAATTCACCCAGACCTTTCCTAACACCTTAGTGACCTTTCTCAACTAGAACCATACCTTTCCTAATGGTACATTAGTTTTTACTTCAATACTTTTCTTAATCTAGTGTGTTGATAATGTTTTGAGACGCCTAAATTAAAATTTTAGCAATAAGATTTCTATATATTGCATTTCTTTTCATTAATTTGATAAAAACAATGGATTCATAGTCATATAAGAAGTGTCACACTTATCGGAACTAGAAATCACTAGGCAATCCACTATCATTTGCTATTTAATATCATTTGGTGGTCTGGTGGTGTTTCTTATACACATTGTTCCTCCTAGCCAAAGGGAAGCTCTCACATTTACTTTGATCAAATTCTACAACGCATGCAAATTTCTCCCAACTATTCACATATATTCCTCCTATGCCCCTTACCTTTATCTATTTTATCACATACTTTGAGGTGAAACAATGGGATAGAGATTTATAAAATGGCATAGGGAATTTGTATAAGATGCATGAATACTTAGTGTTGGTTGATGTCCTGGATAGACTGATTTACTAATTGGGTACTTTTTTATGATCTCTTAGGTATTCCCCAAAGATGTGAGATAAGAATCCTTTTGAATGGGTGTAGTGATTGTGTTTTTATATATGATTGTCACAAAAAAAATTCCCACTCAAATGATACTAGGCTGACCAAAAAAACTTATGAATTTAAAAAAGTGAGATCTTTAATATAGTTAAGGAAAAAACATCAACCTTAAGACAAATATGCCTAAATGGATATGTTCATCATGGATGAATTTTTCCTGTTATAGTGAAATTTTAAATATGTTAGTTATAGAAGGTAGATAGACACGTACAAAGATGTGTTTTATATTTAAAAAGTGGGTTTTTGACTAGTCAATGATGAGTAATAAGTGTGACATGGTGTTCGAGGAGTGCTAAGTTAAGTGAGATACATATAAGAACTAGTCATCTAAGTGCAAAATAATCAATGAGATGAGATAAATGCCAATGATAATTGCCAAAATGTCATTTCTCTAGATATAGGATACTTAATATTACCCTAATTTAATCTATTAATTAAAAATATCTTGATTAAAATAAAATAGCTTGAAAAAAAAAAACCTATGATGCATGAACATTGCGGGAATTTGAATATTTACATACATTTTGGGATTTTTGGCTAGGTATCGAAGTGCGAATAAGAATTGTAGGGGTCAATCATGAGAAAAGGCATGGTGGGGTATTATGTGGTAGTACACAAAGGTTTTACATACAATTAAGGACTACGAGGAGTCTAATAAAATGACACACAATCAGAAGAGTTGTAAGGATTACAAAAGCATACTTAAGGTGTGTAGATAAGCAATTCCACTTTAGAATGAGTGGAGACAATCCCATGTTGCAAAATGATAAAATTCACAAGAAAATGGAGGAAAGGAAGAAAATGAAAAGGTAGTAGGGGAGGATCTGAACCGCCAACTTAGCAAGGGGACTGTAATTTTCTATATGGATGTCTGCCAATAACCAAAATAGGGTTGTTAGAATCCATTCGTACATGGAAATTAAAATTCTAGTTTGATCACGCTAAGGAGATGATTTTATGAGGAAATTCAAACTTCAAAATGGGTGGGAAGAAAAATCATAAAATCCTACCCAATGTTTCGTTTGGGAGCTTGTGGTGAATATACAGAGAGATCAAACCATTTTTGAAACTAAAAAGCAAGAAAGCTTGTAATAGTCCTTAAAACATCACCCTTAGTGATTCTTAAGTTTGTTACTAGCAGTATAAATGGCCTAGTAAAGGGAAATCAATTTTATATTATGTTAAGGACTTTTATATAATGAAATCTATGTTTTTTGGAGTTAATTCCATTATGTTTTTACTCTGCAAACACCTCAGGGTCATCTCAACTTGATCGGGTTGCATTCAAGTGGTATCGGAGTGTGGAGGCACACATTGGAGATAGCCTAGGAAGTGGGAGGACTGGTAGAATGCTAACCATGAGGAAACTAGTTGAAGAAACAAGGATGATTTTGAGAATATCCATTAATGTAGGGGTAGTGAACATAGCCAAATGTAGCCATTATGGGAGTGCTAGAAAAAGTGATGATAGAATTAAGGGGTGTATAGACTAGGCTCATGGTCATTGAAGAATACAAGTGAAGAGGATTCATTTTGTCAGATGTGTAATATAATGATGATTGTGCAATAATAGGAGGAATGTAAAATGAAGGATATAATAGAGATGAAGAATAAGACAAGGTGAAATCCATGGGAATAAGAGAAATACAATTTTATAGGATATTTCAAGAATGGATGTCCCATCATTTTTTGGAAGGTTGGACCTAGAAGAATTCATGGGCTAGATTATGAGCATGGAATAAAATTTTGAGTTCGAGGAGATATTCAACCCATAACGTGTTAGAGTGGCACAAACCAAGTTGAAGGATCATGTAATGTTATAGTGGGGGGGGTGTGCAAAATGAGCAATGAAGGAGAGGAAATCACAAGATAGTATGTTCTAATCGCATGATTATAAAAATGAGAAGTTCTTTCTGTATGACTACCAAATGTGTTTATTCAAGAAGTTATAAAACTTGAAGCAAAAAATAACTATCTGTGAAATACTAGACTATCAGAAATGTTGGAGAATAAATAATATATTAATTATATTGATTTAATTAAATTATTAATCCAATTTGATAATTACACAATCTAAAAATTATAATTTCAAATGTAGTGCAGAGATATTCAACAATTAATATTTAAACTCTAGAATGTACAATAAATTTATAGAATGAAATTTAACTCAACAAAAGTAAAAAACACAACCCAAACACAAGATATATAGTGGGTAAAACCTGAAGGTAAAAAAACCAATTCAAAATCACTATCCTTTTATTAGAAATTTTTATAAATATTTTACCCGGCACCTCCACTTCCTCCTCAGTCCCACAATATTCTCGCACAACAAAAATAATGTGGAAAATAATATTTCACATACATATACACAAAATCATGAATCCCTCCTTTCGTGAGGGATCACCCTATTAAATAGGGTGGGTGAATCAGTTGCATAAGGGTATACCATTTCACACTTTAATTAAATCATAAAATTTAATCAAATGTGGAAAAATGACCAATTTACTAAAGATTATAAAAAAATAATTAAACAATGGGTGTGAATTGGTGGCCCACCTAAATGGTGTCCCCACTTGACATTATTACCTCAACACTCCCCCTTAATGTTAAGGGGGGGTGGATATTTTGGTGTTTTAATTTTCCACATCACGTGGTGAGTCATCACACTTAGGTGAGGTCATAGGTGTTGTAGGCGTTATGATAGATTCCTTGTATCGTATGAGTCAGTGTGTCAAATGAGAGTTACTTACATTTTAGGAATGTAACTCCCCTTCTCCATTTGAGGAGGTACGATTACTTGCAACAGAGGTTACACAACACTCATATTTTTACCCCTTTTATTTTTTACACCTATGATAGATGGTTAAATGAGATGTTTCCCTTTCCTTTCTTTGCATGCACATTTCATGGTTGATGTTTGATCCCCCGTAGAACCTCGTCACATTGTCTAAGTGCAACTTAGTTTATGTTATCATTATCTCACGTAGATCCTCATGTTTTTGCATTTTATCTTTCTTTATCATGGTATCAAAACAATTTGTTGGGATCTACACTACTCTTCTAATTTTCGTTACCCTACTACTCTCAGTTTTCACATTTTCTAGGTTTTGTATGTAAGTTTCACAATGGATATTCCATTTTTGCATCAAATGTTTTGATTTGGTTTTATTACGGGTTTTAAATCTTGTTTGAGGTTGCTGGTTTGTGTTTTTTGGTGTTCATGGCTTTTTGGGATTCACTTGCTGTTTTGAGGTTTCATACTTCAGAGCTTAGTGTTGGTTGTTTGAGTTTTAAAAGGTATATAAGCTTTTTTAAAGGCCTAACTCGGCCCCAACTCGCCGATATGGGAACCGAGATACCCCTAGCTCACATGTACTCTATTATTTTCTACAAATCACCACTCTGCAACATACCCATTACTCGATCTGCAATGTTTTCTTTCTCTTTGACCATATATCTTTGACCACTCATGCATCCTCCTTAGATCAAAATGCATTCACCATGCACTCTCTTACTTGGCCTACGTTGGTTACTTCACATTTTACTTAAACATGCTCACAGTTTTCCTACCTTGACACCTCAGCCTCTGGTCATTAGTGCTCCTGTCATAGACCTTGAATCTACATTGGTCCTCACTCAAATCCTTATGTATGTGCATCCATATTTAGCTCATTCGTGCCCGTCAATTTCTTCAACTTGCATCTTCCCTAGTTCTCATGCTTCCCTGCATGACCCCATGCCAAGTTTCTCATGATAAAATCATATGTCAAGCCCCTCTACCTTAGGCATTACACCATGCCCTCCTTCTCTAACATGCAACATCCACCTTGTACACCGACCATTACTTTATACACCTTGGTATCTAGCTCGATCGTTTCAACCTACGCGATCACCCAGATGTGTGGCCTCTCAATAATTGAGCATATAAATCGTCATTGATTTTATAGCCCATTGAATCTCCCAATGGTTGAATCTATAACTATAGATCTCCCAGACATGTGGCCTTAGCATCTCATACCAGCCCTCTTGCTGGCATAATGGTCAACTCACCCACCCACTAGCTCACTAGGAAAATCAGCTCAACACATAACCACGACCCTCTACATAACTTGACACACCTCTACATGGCTCAATGCTCAGCTCACCCTTCAGCTCCATGTGAAACTCACTGAGATCCCTAGTGTAACTTAGCTGACCTGCAATAACCCATCTCACTGAGAAACTCACCGAGATGCCTTCTAGCTCACTCTCCAAGCCATACCTTCTTTACCACTCTCTTTGAATTGTTATCAAATTGTTTCCATTTTTTCACATTAGTTAATTAAAATCAAGGGAAAATTAATAAAATTCAACATTCAGGGGGGAGATATTTTTCTGAGCCTCATTTATAGAATTATTGGGATTTTCTAGGCCACTTTTCTGGCTCACCGTTATTGTAGTTCTCTTCTTCACTTGCGGCTAGTGAGCAAGCCTACCATAACCTTA
This sequence comes from Taxus chinensis, assembly GCA_019776745.2. Lineage (NCBI taxonomy): Eukaryota > Viridiplantae > Streptophyta > Pinopsida > Cupressales > Taxaceae > Taxus > Taxus chinensis. The sequence continues at coordinate 751,589,257 of CM034149.1, forward strand.
CGAAAATAGAGCCCCTTTTTTATTATGTGAGACACATTTTCTCACACTAAGCATTTTTGTACCCTTGTTTCATTTACACTCTTTTGTTATTGATTGTGTGTTATTCCTCTGCTTCCGACTAGGACTTATTGTGGCCTCCACTCTTGCATGATTCATCACCTACTACAAGGTGAGTGTTCAACTATCCCACATGGCATGAACACACCTTATTATAATAATGCATTACTTATAAAATGTATAAAATAAGGGGGATATCATTTTTATTGGGTGTTTTATTGTATGCAGATGCATTCTCGGCTGAGTTTATCATCTTACAACTTTACTTGTATCCACACACCATCTTCTCATCCATTATGCACTTCTTTTGGACACATAATGGAGGATTCTATTTCCATACTTAAGAGTCACATGATCACTTTACAACCTCCACCACTTCTTCTTGGTAGAGAGAAATATACGTCATGGTGTTCTTCTATGGAATGTTACTTTACCTAAGAGGGCCTTTCTCCCTTTTTGCCTGGGCCAGTTCCTACACCAAGTGATCTTTGTCATCTTATCAACTATCTTGACATGTGTGACCATGTTTTTAGTCACTTAATGTTGCATGTATCTAAACCTCTCCACATTCATGTGGCATACTCATATCCTCCTCACACCATCTAGTGCATCTTTCAATCCTTGTTTGGAGACCCTTTAGTTATTTTCATTGCTACTTTTGTTGATTTAGTAGTCTCCTCTTTTGTTTCATGTGATGAAAATTTTGTTGACATAGACTCACGTGGATCCATCCTTGATGATGAGTATTGTGCTTCTAGTTTTGATGATGAAAGTACTACTGAGGACTCCTCTCCTCCTTCTCTCGTCCCTAGTCTAGAGTATGTTGACACTTATCCCTTCTCATCAGACATCAAGAAATCTCATTTCTAGCCTCATACTGTCATTGCATCATCCTAATTTCCACTTCTAGTTTATGAGGCCCTTTATAATACTCCTCCTTCATGTATTGATGATTCATACCTATGAGAGATCGCTCTTCTATTTATCGAGCCACCCTCTTGAGACGAGTATCTTCCAAACCTTCATTGTCTCTTCGTGGTGCCTACTTTTGATGTAGTGAAGGGATTTTTCATCCTTCAATAGGTGTTTTGGCGGATTCCTTCATCTCATTTTTTGGGAGTGCCCCTTTTGGGACTCTTATCACTTATAATCTTTTGGAGATCATCATTGATACACCCTTGCTTTTGGATCCTCTTTTTGTTGTGGGGTTTGTTGATGAGCACTTTAATTTAATGTTTAAAATGCCTCATCTATTTTTTTATTCATTTATACTCCCTAAAAATGTGTTTCCCATATACTGCCAAACATATCTAGTATATCTTGAGCATTTATATTAGTTAATATAATTATTACTAAGCTCACTTTATTTTGTGGATTATGGATGGATTTATTCTTCTGAATGCAATGTGATGATTAAATAGTGCTTTGAATAAATGTCAACCTCTATATCCAAATATTTGTTATGTGTATCCACTAATATGCAGCCAAAAAAACTCATTCAAAATGTAAAGGGACTCGTCGGGAATAGCTTACATGCAACAACCGAGACTCATCCGATGGCAAAGCAACTATATCCGAGGGAGGTCACATGCATATACAAAACCATAATTCTGGAAAGCTTGAGAAATGTGGACACTTCACCTGAGTTTTCACGTGTTACTAAAGGAGCAGTTATGAGAACATGAAGAAGATTCAACACCATCATCTGATTATGCTATGCAACTCCAACAAGGAACTAGTTGATTTAATTTTATAATTGTTTATTTAAATCCATCAATTTTTTAAGTTATGTCATTATATGAGGATACCTTTTAACATTTTTTTTGCATGGATGAGAATTTATGGATTGCTTGGTTATGATCTTGTACTTAATCAAATTGTAACTGTTATTAATGAGGTAATCTCTTCATTCTCTTTTATGAATGAAAGAATATAAAAATAATTCTAAGGATGTAGGAAAGGGATCAATCCATAGGTAGAGATTTTGTTATACGTTCCATTTGTAATCTTCATGCTATTGAATAAAATATGAGTTTGATTAAATTTTTTTAGACATAGGCCTTAGGAGGGATTAACACCCAAGGCATGGACCACTTGTGGTCTTCTAACCCTCTCCTTTTGTTTGTTGTTATAATTTCTTGCATGATTAGATTAGATTTGTAGCAACATATTCTTTATTTATGATCTATCTTTTACATGCTTTAATGATAGCCATAGTATTCATTTCTAGTCATAAAGTAGTTCATTTTCATCATTGTATTTCCTAATTGTAGTGACACCAATTTTACCTTATACCTCCCAACATCTATAACTGTGCATACAACTTTGGCAATATTAAAATTTTACGTCCCTAGGTCTGATAACTAAATTATTGTGGATTAATAAACAACATACTAATTTCTGTGAGTTAATTTGAACCACCATTTTTGGCGTTGTTGTCAAGGATACAACCAAGATATGAGTTTGTTGAATAGGGTTTTTCATTTCTTAGAAACAATCTAGGTTTTAGGAATTCACCTCAAACTAAACCCCCCAAATAATTTTCCATTGATTGAGTTGAGTCGATGCATGCACCATCCAAGGGATTCCCAGCATATATTTTTTACCTAATACACAAGTAGTACATATCTCTTCATATACCTATAAATATTCTAAATAAGAAACCTTCATACTATGTTTGTTATTCGAAGACTATCCTCCAAGTGAAAGTTCTAAAGTTGATTCTAAATGGACGGAGATAGCAGAAGAAGTAGATCATAATGCTCAAAATGGGGCAACCACCTTTGAGTTCCCCATCACTGATAATGATGGAGTTGTTGTTATGAAGAATATTTATCAATCATCCTTGCCAAATTTCCATGGAGCTATGTCAGAGGACCCCGATACCTTTTCTCTTTGAGTTTTAATGTTTTGTATAGGAGCTATGATTATACTACTGATACACAAAACTTGAAGGTATTTCTTACAACACTCAAGGATGCATCCTTAAGGTAGTTCATGGGATTGAGAAGGAATGTTGTTACCACATGAAAAAAATGAAGGAGAAGTTCCTTAATAAGTACCAGGACTATTACAGATTAATCAACAGAGGAGGTGATGAAATCTATAGAATGGTACAAAAATAGGATGAGCCATTACAAGAATACTTAGAAAGGTTCTTGTGATGCATCCAGAAGTCAAGGAACACCAGGATACCACCTGAATTTATCAAAATAATATTTTTGAAGGGGATTAGTGAGGAGGAAATTGATTCCCTGGATCTGATAAGAGCATGGGACATCTCCAAAGATACTTTTGTAGAAATATAGGAAGCCTGAAAAAACTATTCAAGAGCTACTATGAAGAGGGTAAGAAGTGTAAGAGAAATAATTGGATCAGCTACTAAAACAATTGGGGGCATATCTAAGTCATAGATTATCAACATGTTTTAAAACATGAAGCAGGAGATTGTCAATGATATGGAAAATAAAATGGATGCTCTACATTCCAAAAATAAAAAAGAAGATGTAGAAACATTACTCATAGGGTACTTCCATGCATGTAAAAGAAATAAATCAAACTATAGATGCAAATAATTATCCAGCATTTCTCAAGAAAGCGAGGCTTCACCCGAGTTCAAGATGTTAGAGATAGAATATGGGAAATTTTTCTATGTTGCTCAAAGGAAACCATGGCCACCAAGGCAAGGAGGTATGACTTAAGACCCTATGCATTCATTTCAAAATTGGTCTAGTAACCCCATATATGCAGCCCCCACCTTGGGCTAACCCTCAAGGATGGGCCCCATATCCTAACCAATATCAACAATAGTGCCAACCTCAATTTCAAGGCCAACCACAAAAAAATGGCAACAACCTCCTCAATCATGGAAAACAAACATGGAGAGGAGGAAAGTAGCAGAATAACCCAACTCCTAATTACAAACAAGATTATCTACATCCTACTTATTGACAACAACAACAAGCTCTGATGCCAAACCCCCAAGAAGGCTCCCAACAAAAAGCTACATAACTACCTACTCAACCAACACCTAATCCTAACAATAAATTTGTTTAACCATCCTATTCCACTGAACCAACTCAATAACCTACCTATTATGTTGATATCAACAATATCCATCTTCTCTCAGGAAGAGAACTTCCTCCACGAGTTTAATCCACCATTACTAAAATTTCAGAGGAACCACAATTGCTACATGATGACCCACAACAAGGCCAGAAGATGTTGTAGAGTGATCCGCAACAACCTCTATAAATTTATACCCTTTTACCATTAATTATTCTTCATTTTACCATCTTCATAGTACTCTGAAAGATTGTGGTAATATTTGATTCTCTGAACAACTTATGCATCACAATTTACCATCTTCATTTTACCATCTTCTACGAAATTTTCATACTTTGTTCTTCCCTTTCATATGTGTAATGCACCCTGCCACATTTCAGAGAGTAGTTGGTTAACATCTTCTTAGATATAACCAATGACTACATGAAGGTATATATGGATGATTTTATAGTCCATGGACAATACTTTTGATGAAGAAATGAAGAATTTAGAAAAATTTCTCAAGAGATGCAAGGAGCATAACCTGTCTTTGAGAAATGAAAAATGTTATATGATGATGTCAGAGGGGATAATGTTAGGATATTACCTATCATCTGCTGGAATTCAAGTAGACCCCAAAAAAAATATCATGTGATTGTAAATCTACCAACACCTAAAAAGTAAAAGGATGTTAGGAAATTCTTAGGTAATGCTGGGTATTACCATAGGAGATTTATCCAAGATTTCAGTAAAATTTTAACACCATTATTTTTTTCTGCTTGGAAAAGATGTTGCCTTCATGTGGACTGAGAAATGTGAAGATGCATTCCAGACCTTGAAACAAATTTTAACTTCTACACCTATGTTAAGAGGACCATAATAGTATTCTTTCCATTGAGCACATACACACTGAATGCCTCAGACCACGCCATTGGAGTTGTTCTAGGACAAAAGGACAAGATTCAAGCAATCATGTAATCTATTATATCAGTAAGAACATCCAACATGTTGGGAAGTCAGGCTATACAGTAACTGAGGAAAGAGTTTTTAGCAGTTCTATATGCCATTATCAAGTTAAGGAACTATATCAGCTAAGGTTATCCAATATTTTATCCACACTGACCATAGCTGACATTACCCAGATATCTAATGAAAAAACTAGTTGTAAGTAGCAAACTAATCAGATGGTTATTACTCCTACTGTTAGTGTAGGTTATTATTTATGTGGCCTATTTATTATATTTATTAGGATAGATTATTACACTTGTGAAAGCCCTACACTTGTTGGGTTAGATTTCTTAGGGTGTACTAGTTGTGTTGAATTAGCTTCTTAGCTATGTGGAATTAGCATCTTACTAGACTTTTGGAGTTAACTTATAACTTCCAATGATCAATCTAGTGGGATTTACATCACCCACTAATGTAGATAGTAGTTGCATTTCCCTCCTCCTATATGTACATACTTGTTATTGAATAATTAAATTCGTTGTATTGTAATGTATTGAACATTATATAAATTATGATGGATTAGATCTATATATGGTATTTTAACTCTTCTATTTTACAAATCTAATGTGGTGTGCTATTATTATCTAAGATCGCGGCTTGGAACAAGAATTCTTATCATTCATTTCATGGTATCAGAGTGAGGCTCGAGATGATGTGGACATCCCATATGTAAAATTTTCTTTGCAAACAAGGGCTTTATTATTTTCATGTATTTGGAATTTGTTAGCAATTTTTTGCATGGGGCATGTATTTTTATGCAACACAGAGTACAATGCATTAGATTTCAGAAGGTGCCAAAGCCATAGAATCTTATGTAAAACTTGACCATGATTTTAAGACAGTCAAATCAAGATGTAAATCTGTACTCTATGGATCCAGAGTGCATTCTTTTATCCAAGCAATAAGCGTGCACCTTCCAGTAAATGTATTCTTTTACCCTCTGCATATTTTGGTTTTAGATGAGGAAGTCATTTTATCCACTAAACATAGATGTTGTACCCTCTGGATGACATATGATTTTATCCATGTAATGTGGATATAAGTGTGTACCTTTTAAGGATGCATTCTTTTACCCTTTAGATATTTCAGTTTTGGATGCAATCTTTTATCCACTGGATGCAGAGCTGTACCCCTTCTGGGTGCATTCTTTTATCCATTGGATATAAATGTGTACCTTCTGGATGCATTCTTTTACCCTCTAGATATTTCAGTTTTGGATGCAGTATTTTATCCACTGGATGTGGATATGTACCCTCTGGGTGCATTCTTTTATCCATTGGATATAAGTGTGTACCTTATGGATGCATTCTTTTACCCTCTGGATATTTCTATTTTGGATGCAGTTTTTTATCCACTGGATACAGATCAGTACCCTCTGGGTGCATTATTTTATCCATTGGATATTGGTGTGTGCCCTCTAGACATTTTAGGTTTTGGGTGCAGGCTTTTATCCTCTGGTCACAAGAATGTATCATGTGGATGCACTCTTTTACCCTTTGGACATTTGAGTGTCACATGTACCTTGAGACAAAAAAAAAAATATCAACATTAAAATATTATTTTAATAGCAAAACCTTCTAGAGCTCATAACTTTTGATCTATAGCTCAGATTAAGGTGATCTTTGTTTTGAAATTGTGTATTTTTTCGAGATATACACATTAGTGAAATTTTATAGATAGATTTAAAATGTAAAAAGGTAATGTTACTCATTATAATATTTACATGCACTCAATTATAAAGTGCCAAATTTGGGAGGGTGTTGTGATCACTTGTGGATGCAATTTTGGTTGAGCCCAACGTCCTGAAATTTTAGGTATTGCATTATTGTATCTATAGGTGTATACATTTATATATCTCTTATTTGTTGAGATATTTTGGATCTATATTTTGACACTTTTTTGGCATGTTGACAGTCTCTCTTATGGGGGAGCTATTCTGGTGGAGCCTAGTGTTAGTTTATCAGTGTTTGAGTAGTTGATTTTGATAAATCATACGGATTTGTGGTGTCACTCTACCCATTCTATAGTATGGGAGGGTGTGGTGTTGATACTGCTTCTTTAGGTTTCATGTCCTTACCTTGTTACCTTGGATTTTCTTGGATTGTGGCACTCCTATTTATTTGGATCTTGTGTCCACCTTGTTGCCTTATTTTTTCTTGGATCGTGGCACACCTATTTTTAGTAGTTGATCAAATTATGTTTGGTGTTTATTTTTCACTTTTGACATCACTCCATTGACAGGCTCTTTACATGGAGCTATTCTAGTGAAGCCCGAGTGTCATTTGTTTTTGAGTTCTATGATTGAGCAGTGGATTCAGACCATAGTGTGCAACACACTTCTTTAGCATTGTATGAGTTTTTGGAGCTGATCTTTTGAGGATATCTTGCAGCAGGATTTTTCCCTCAGAGTCTACTTTGTTATTACTGGTTTTGGGTACCTTGTGGTATCCAATTTTCCCGTTTATTTTACATGGGTACACTCATCAGGCCTTGTTTCTGGGACCCACCTTATTTTTCACCCACCTAAGCTATGCTTATGGGAGGGTGTTAGTGTAGGTTATTATTTATCCTTTTATTTATTTATTAGGATAAATTCTTACACTTTTGTTAGACCTACACTTGTTGGGTTAGCTTGCTTAGGTATACTAGTTGTGTGGAGTTAGCTTACTAGTTGTGTTGAGTTAGCTTCTCAGTTATGTGGAGTTAGCTTACTAGTATTTTGGAGTTAACTTAACTGCCAATATCAATTAGTGGTATTTCTTCATGACTGATGTAGGTAGTAGTTTCACTTCCCTCCTATATGCACATATTTCTTATTGAATAATTAAAGTCATTATATTGTAATGTATTGAACATTATGGATTACGATGGATTTCCATATATGTTATTTTAAATCTTCTAATTTTAAAATTTAATGTTGTGTGCTATTATCATCTGAGAACAGCTTGGAACAATATTCTTATTGTTCCTTTCACCTACAAGAATTTGATGTTATAATTGTAGATAAGCCTGGTAAAGATAATGTTGTTTCTGAATTTCTCTCAAGAATGGAGAATAATATTGCAGAGGAAGTAGTGGATGACTCTTTCCCATATGAACACTTGTTTTCCATTTCCATTAGAACACCCTGGTATGCTAATATAGCACATTATTTGGTCTCAAGTAAGACACCTCCACACTATCTATACTCTGAAAAGAAATATATTGTTGAGAAAAGTGTGAATTTTTCTTGGATAACTGGTTTCCTATTCCACACAAGGAAATATAATGTTATGAGGAGATGCATAGATGATGATGAAATAAATGATGTCCTCAAATCCTATCATAGTGAACCATGTAGAGGAAATTTTGTTACAAAAATGAACAACACAAAAAGTGTTGAAAACATGATATTACTGGCATACACTACATAAGGATGCAACATTGTATTCCAGAAGGTGTGATAAATGCCAAGAATGGGTCGGCAATCTACCAAGGACAGATGAGATGAATTTGTAGCCTCAACTAGTATTGCAACCATTTGAAAAATGGGGATTAGAAATTATTGGTCCCATAAATCCTAAGTTTCAGCAGAAAGAATATATTTTGGTGTCCATAGATTACCTCACTAAATGGATAGAAGTGAAAGCATTACCAAATCAGAAGAGTGAGAAATTTGTTAAATTTATATATGACCACATCTTCACAAGATATGGTGTGCCAAGAGAAATTGTTACAAATCAAGGTACACACTTCACTGCTAAAGTCATTTCTGATTTAGCTAAGGAATATGAAATCAGGCACAGGAAATCTACACCTTATCACCCCCAATCTAATGGCCAAGTTGAGGTAACAAACATGGAAATAAAAGCCATCTTGACCAAAACCATTGCACTCCACAGAAGGGATTGGTCAGAAAGACTTCTAGAAGTAGTTTGGGTATTCAATACAACTTGGAAGACAACAACATGCTTTACACCATTTGAGCTTTTGTATGGTAAGATTATTGTTATCCCTATTGAATTTGAGCATAAGACACTAAGGACTGCACTTGAATTAGGCATAGATTTTTCTAAAGCTCAGAGACAAAGGATTCTTCAACTTAATGAGTTGGATGAAATAAGGAGGAAATTTTGTTCATAATACAGAGGTGGTACAAAATAAAAGGATCAAATGGCATGACAGGTTCATCAAAACAAGACAATTCCAAGAAGGTGATCGGGCTCTCTTATTTGACTCCAAGTACAAGGACCACATGGGAAAATCAGAACAAGGTGGTTAGGGTCATATGAGATTGAGAAAATATTTCCCAATGGGGCTGTGAAACTCACTACCATAGATCCCGTGAGATTCAAACTACTGGTGAATGGTCATAGATTGATTTTATACAAAAATCCATCTGATAGGAGCACTTTCATGCAACAATTTAGAGGAGGTCAAAATAGGATGGAGATGAGAATATTAGAGACAAGATCAAAATTTGAACATGTTGGTTCATCTTCTGAAGTTTCCTAAGGAATGATATGTTCAGTGTCCTTGGTATATTTATCTTTCTGGATACTACAAAGGATGAATAAAAGTGATGTGATCAGCCCTCTTGGTGATCATCACCACTCAAATGACATGTTTTTTAGGTTTTGGTTTGTATCTATTTCCAAGGAGTGCATAATCTCTGACAAAAGGAGATGATACAAAGACTAAAATTTCCACTTGCAGTAGCATGCAAAAAAATGCTCTATTTTTCTTTCCTGTTGGGAAGAACTCATGATTGCATGAAGAAAAATAAGGATTAAAAATATACGTGCAAGCACTTATTGAGATGATTGGCATAAGAACAATTTAGATCTTCCCTCTTCGGGAATTAATTAATTCTTACTAAGGATCCTTTGTCATGCCTCTGCATACATTTACAACACTCTATACAACACCCTACAAACAATCATAGCACCTCAATCTACAACATTATGATGACTTTGCATGTAGTTGAAGTCACAAATTCTGAAAATCCACATGTCACAAAGCATCAATTGTACTTCTTGAGATAAGTGCACTTAATCCACTTAATTAAAGAAGTGATAGAATAATTTTAAATTGATTAATATTTGTGCCATGTCATCAATAGTTTTATTTGCCATAATTTTCCACCACCTTCCATAATGTGAGTTGTCTCCCATGTCACCCCCACTTTCTTCACCTCACATTCTTGCATCCTTCAAATTCAATTAATACATTCCCTTTCAAGCTAAGTGTGATTCAGTTACAAACTTTGAAAAAACCAAGTACTCAAGATATTTACACTCATTCAATTTTTTTTAAAATCAATTCAAATAGTAAATATTTCTTGTCCTATCAGAGCTAAAAGAAGTTGTAAAATTGAAAAATGGGTGGAGACCTAATTAGGAATAAGCCTACAGATCATTCACAGATCCTGTAATCAACCACAAGTTCTACAATATTTCCATGACAATGGTTGGATGGAGTATATTAATAAATTTAAAGGATTTAACAAGTCAATGGTAACAGATTTTTCTGCCACCTTCAAGGATGGAAAAGCCATAATTAAGGATTTGATGGTTAAGGTGGATGAAAAAATTCTGGCTGAAGTAACCAGACTCTCGATAGAAGGAAAGATGTATCCTACAAGGGAAAAATCTAGTTGAATTGTGCAGAGAATTTGGAGACCCAGATGAAAACTTCATCAGTGATAGAAAAGGTACCTTACACACTTCTTTAAAATCCTTTTGGGATGATGTTGCAAACTATGTTATAAATTACTTCACCTGTGAGGGTAGGTACTCAAGGTTAAACACTATGTGCATTTTAAATTTCTCAATTATTTAAAAATGGTAAAATGTCAATGTCCCTAACTTCCTACATGAAATCCTAATGAAAATGAAGTAAGGAATCTCAAAGGGGTAGGTTAGCATTATATCACCATTGTCTTGTTACCTTAGTTGTGAAACATGCATTGGAAATGGAACATCCTACAGTAATATGGGAGTAACTTTTTCTAGGGAAAAACAACTTGGATGCTTTTTTAGGGAAGAGGAACAAATAATAGGAGAATCTCACTAGTTCTTCTACGTCTGCACCTGAAACCATAACTGCTACCTCCATCCCTACAAAATTTTCCATAACTATAGAAAAATTTATTCATAACAACCTCCATCTCTTGAAAAGGACCCTATGAAAAATATCCCACGATAGAATTCTTATTGCTAAAAATTCTACTGGAGATATCCACCCCTGAGTACCTCCTCATCAAAAGGAAAACAAAATTCCTCAAGAAAATCCCCTCAAACATCAAGGAGATCCCATAGGATGATATACTAAAAATACCAAAACCTGAAAGCCTAGGAGAAACATTTAAATATTTTTGGACAGTGATGAAGAAGATCTAGAAAAGATTGAGGAACATATTCCAATGGATGTTGATCAAGGAGATCATGTAGACACATATGAAGACATAAACATGGAAGATATGAACTAAGGAGGTGGAAGAGAAAAAGGAGGAGTTAGATGAGAAATCTAATCATTAGAGAACTAATGAAAAAATTGGAGTTTAAACATAGGTTGTTCATGCTAGTGAAACCCACATCTAGCATGAGAAGTATCAATAGAGAAAATTGAAAATGTAGCCAATGTGACAACAGATAATGAAGAACAGGAAAAGGAATCACTTGAACACTCACTACCTAAACAAAAAAATAATGTAATGGACACGATGGATGATTTTCCACAAGATATTGATGACACAATTAACAATATTTTCCAAGACCTTGAGCCAGAAGCTATTCATGAAACTATTGAGATAACACAATTGGATAGTCCTAAAACTGTCCAAGATGAAGTTCATGAAATATTTCACCCTGTAAATCCACCATTGTCACCAATAAACTTGCAACCATAGGTTGTGATCAAGAAAATTTTATGAGAATCTCCCAAACCATCCCATAGGTATATGGCAACTCAAACCACCTTCCTGGATTATTGGGTATAGTAATTTTTGAATTTTGTTAACAAGCTGCAGAGAAAGTGGGTCACAAAGAAGGAATAAATTCTCTTCCAACATCACCTAGATATTAAACAGAAGGATAGGTAGATTAGGGTTAAGGATAATGAGATTTCTAGAATTAAGAAGAAGTAAGAAGAAACTATTAAGGTACGTAATGAAATACTATTATGCAGGCCACCTTCAAATCTATATGTTGTCATCTTGAAGGAACACATGTTGCAACTAAAACTTACTTTCATAAAAAAATATTTACAATTTGACATTAGAGAAGCTTGCAACTTCCTTACATGGTATTTAAAGATGCCACATGAAATTCAATTATTATTATGTGAATTATATATGTATAACTATGATTTGGAGTATGAAAAAGATTAGATACCCACACTCTACATTAGGGATGTGCAAATTAGGGAACTTTGTTCCTACATCAACAATGAGCTATATAGACAGAAGCATATGGCGGATTATATACACTTGTGTAAGGTATAACCTTTGATGATAAGGGTTGATGTAGGAAATACTAAAGCAATGATTGAGGAATATGAGAATTTTATGGAAATTTCACAAATTAAACTTATGGTTTATCTAATGAGACAGAAGGCCCATATGAAGCATGAAACTACATTAAGTTTAATAGCATGGAAATAACATAGAACTGCAGGTTGAGATGAGAACAAATGTAAAAAGAGATTTAGAGGAAGGAAACACATACTTATCCTATTATCATACCAAATTTCAGGAGGATAAATTCATATATTGAAATATCTAATGGATGTGGAAATTTTTTGTTTACTATTGGTTATTATCCACCAATTTTCCGACTATCATATTTCCCATTGGTTTTGAAAGCCATGGATCTGGATGAGGAATTACAAGTATATGATAATGGAAATGTATGGAAAAAATGCAGGTTATTTATTCACAGAACGAAAAGGTACCTCAACACCAATGGACTTCATGATATTGTGCAACATTATTCAAGATGATCCCAAGAAAGTAGGTGAAGAATGAAATAATTCTTGAATGAATACATTCAATAAGATCATTTTGGGGGTGTGATGAGCCCTTCTATTTACTCTTTCAATTCCTCACATGTTGTATTCATGTTTATCCATGTGTACCCCCTGAACTTGTATTTTCCCATATACTATTGAGTACATATCTACTATATCTTGAACTTATGGAACTTATATTAGTTCATATAATTATTATTAAGTTCACTTTATTTTATTTATTATGGATGCATTTAATATTTTCCTAATGATAATATGATGATTAAATAGTGGTTTGAATAAATTTTATCCTTGATTTCCAAAGATTTGTTATGTGTATCCACTAACATGCATGCCAAATAAACTCATTCACAATGTAAAGGGACTCATCTGTAGAAACTGACATGTAGTAATTGGGACTCGTCCGCAGAAAAACACCTGCAGCCAAGGGAGGTCACACACATATACAAGACTATAATTCTAGAAAGCTTTGAGCAACGTGGAACACTTCACCTGATTTTCCATGCATTGATAAAGGATCAGCTATGAGAACATGAAGAAGATTCAACACCATCACCTATGATTATGCTTTACAACTCCAACAAAGAACTAGCTGATTTAATTTGATAATTGGTTCTTTAAATCAACTAATTTGTTAAGTTATGTCATTAGTATCAGGATAAATTTTAGTAGTTCTTTTATATGTATGAGATATCTCTAGGATTGCTTGGTTATGATCTTGTACTTAATCAAATTGTAACTGTTAGTAATGAGGCAGTACCTCTTCATGTCATCTTCTTAGAGGGAACAATATAAAAAGAATGTTAAGGCTGTAGGAAAGGAATCGATCCATAGGTAGAGATTTTTTTGTACGTCCCATTTGTAATCTTCATGTTATTGAATAGAAATCTCAGTTATGTTAATATTTTTTTAGATAAAGGCCTTAAGAGGGATTAACACCTAAGGCAGGGCACACTTGTGGTCTATGCTAATCCTCTCCTTTTGTTTTCTGCTACAATTTCTTGCATGATTAGATTACATTTGACAATGGCAAAAATTATTTATTTATAATATGTCTTTTACATGCTTTAAACATAACCATAGTATTCATTTCCAGTCATAAACTAGTTCATTTCCAACATTGTATTTCCTAATTGCAGTGACAACATTAATTTTCCCTTATACCTCCCAACATCTATAACTGTGCATATAACAATGGCAATATTGAAATTTTATGTCCCTAGGTATGATAACTAAATGACCATGGATTAATAAACATACTAATTTCTATGAGTTAATTTGTACAACTAGTTGTTGCATTTACTTTACTTCACTTGAACATCCTTTTGATGGATTTTCCTCTTTTACACTTTGATAGTTCTACACTCATGGCAATACCTTCATTTCCTTGGCACTCATTTCCTATACCTATATCACATTTACATGGACTAGATTGAGAGTTATTTGTACTGCTACCTTCAATTTCCTTCATGGAGTGGGTAGAGTTCTTGTACTCCATTTCTATCCTTCAAGACATTGGCTGAGGACCTCATCATCAGGCCATTGGTTCTTCTTCAGGCCATTGGCCGAGGACCACATCATCGACACGCTTCTTATAAACTTCCTAGAGTTGCAGAGTTTAGCTCCATCTATGGTTTATTTTTCTTTCCCTCTTGTCTCCTTTCTCTCCTCTATTCTTCTTCTTCCTAATAGATTTTACTTTTTTACATGGGTACCTTATCAGGATTCTTAGTTCCAAGACCCATTTTTGGAATCTTTCTTAGATTGTTAGGGGAGTTTTCCATCTATTGTTGTGGAAGTTTTTCCCACTGGGTTTTCCTTCATTGCTTGAGATATTTTTTGTTCATGAGTGCTTTATTTATGACTTTCCACCTCATTCTAGTTAAGATGAAGGGGGGTGTTGATGTGTGCATTTTCCACATCACGTGGTGAATCATCTCACTTAGGTGAGGTCATATGTCTTAGGTGTTATAGGGGTTATGATATATTTCTTGTTTCATATGCATCAATGTGCATTAGTGCGTCTTATGGGAGTTACTTCCATTTCAGTAATGTAACTATCCTTCTCCACCTGAGGATATATGATTACTTGCATTGGGGGTTACATAGTACCCACTATTTGTACTCGTTCCCTTTTTTCGATCTATTTGAGATGGTTGAATGAGATGTTTCCCTTTCCTTTCTTTTCATGCACATTTCATGGTTGATGCTCACTCCCCCATGGAACCTCATCACACTGCCAGAGTGTAACTTAGTTGATGTTCATGTTATCCCGTAGATCCTCATGTTTTCACAT
Source organism: Taxus chinensis (assembly GCA_019776745.2). NCBI lineage: Eukaryota > Viridiplantae > Streptophyta > Pinopsida > Cupressales > Taxaceae > Taxus > Taxus chinensis. The sequence goes on from CM034149.1 coordinate 751,604,669, forward strand.
TTTCACTTTCTTTTTCAGAAAACATGTGAAATTACCTTTTTCTACAAAAGGATTTATAATCCATAAATCATCAACGACGATTTAGGCTAACATGTAAACAAGGGAAATCATATAGATCTTCCCACAATAAATTCTTAGGAAAATTTCTTTACATCTAAAGACTTAAATTAGATTATGGAGAATTTTATAAAATAGGGAACTACCATAACTAATGCTTCAATGGAATTTATAAGTAAACTCATGTTGTTGGTGTGTGAGATCCTATATGTCCTCCACACACATATGGACGGTCATCTCACTTGGGTTAGCTTTAGGTTTTCTTGTGTGTCATGCACTAGGGTTACTTAGCACCCTATATGTATCCCTTCATTTGACAATTATGAGTATGCCAAGACACTCTGCTATCTTTCTCTACATGTGCAAGTTTTTTTCTATTATGCAAGTTATTCAGTTGTTGATCGATTGTTCCTTGTGATTATGTTGGAGCCATTACGATTCAACTAGAGTGCAACTTCATCATGGTGCATAGTTTTTTATACGATTTGTCAACTCTTTCATGGTATAAGAGCTGAGATCATGTAAACGTGCACTCATTTTTTTGAGTTTTGATTACTCTTGTTTTCATTTTTTTAACTCATGTAAGTTATTCGATCATTATATTCTAGAATTTTTTATTGCTAACGTATTTAACAAAGTTGTCATTTTTTGCAGTGTTCTTCGTGCATGTGCAGGTATCCTTGATTTTTTAGGGGTTTTGTAGATACATTTAGCTACCTGTAGCTAAATCTAGCAGATTAGCTAAAACAGAGGTTTTTTCTAGTTTTTTATTTTTTATTAAATTGGAATTTTTTTAGATCTTTGTTTCTGGTTTCTCTGTGTTCTTTTTTGCATATCTTTCTACATAATATAGGTTTTTCATTTGTGGTTCGGAGGTTCAAAACTCAGTTTGGTGTTTTGGTGTTCTCCAACATGCTATTGTTCAAACACTCATTCTATTTGCTCATTCTTCCCTGAACTGAGTTCTTTTGAGTTGTTTTGGTGAGTTCGGGCTTTTTTTCCCTTCACACCTACATTTATTTTTGGTCGCTCGTGTTTTGGTGAAAAACCAGTGATTCATGACATCAATTTGGGAAATTTCAACCCTTCTCTTCCATTCTCTGAGTGCTCCCTTCCCTATCATGGTCGTTACACCTGCTGCGTGCTCATGGTCTCCTCCTCTGTGCCCGCCTGTGTGCTCGTGGTCTACCTACTCATGGTCTCCTGGGTATCCTCCTCCCTCCACAATGCTTAGACTGCAACCTGCAACCAATCCTCTCTTCCCTCACATCTACCGCGGACTGCAACCTACTTCCTAGACTGTGCATGCTCAAATCCATGTTTTTTTGGTAAGTTTCGTAAGCATTTTTTTATATACTTTCTACTTTTTTAAAAACATAAAAAGCTTTAATCCTTTTGGTACATTTTTAAAATTCTTTCTATTCAAAACAAAAGAAACTTTCTACATTTTTCTTTGGTAAAATATTTTTTACTAAGTTTTTTAAAAACAAAGAAAATTTCTTTCCCCTTTTTAATAGATCTTTTAAAAAAAAATCAAATGAATTTTTTAAATTATAGTTGGAATAATTTAAATTTTCATTTCTTTAAAACAAAGGAAAGTCCTTTTCATATTTAATCAGGATTTTTTTTAAAAAATATTAATTAATTAATTGTATTTAATTAGATTTAATTAAATCTAGCTTTATTAATTGTGATTCTCATTTACGATTAGGTAACCATTTTAAAATCATCCTTCAATTAACGAAAAGTTACCATTTTTTAAAAGTCCAAATAGCTCTAAAATTAGCTAAATCAGACGTTTCCAAACAGTAAATTTTTAATGCGTTATTGTCAATTTTTTTGTTAATTGTGTGCTCAAGTGTGCAATAACACTTTGAGAACCTTCTTGTCTTCCACGTGCCTTTCCAGTGTTTTGAAGATCATTGAAACTCATCCTGAGTTTATCTAAACATTGTATTTTACCCTTATTATTACTTGTGACTAGTGAGTGCAACCGCCACAATTTGTAGCAAGGGGGTGTCCTTCGCGACATGAGATGCTTTTTCTCACAATCAGGATTTGATTTCACCTCCTTCCTAGTTTTTAGCAATTGTGCTTGTGTACGGTGTCAATTTTTTGTGCTTCCTGAAACATGATTGTGGTATCCTCTCTTGCACGTTATTATGCTAATTGCAAGGTGAGTTACCAAGTGTTTCCAGACACACGCTCGGACCTGATTGTATTCAAAAGCACTAAACTATAAAGTGCCGAAATCATGGGGGTTATATTGTCCTGGGTGGTTTTGTTTATTTTCTGCATTCCTTCTCTCTCCTTTCATTATGGATGCACTTTCAATTCCTTTGCTTACGCTGTTCAAATTTTTTGAATGGAGATCAAAAATAATTATGAAACTAAGGGGTAAAGGGTTATCCCACATCACCATGGGAACTGAAACTGAACCAGAAGACAACCCTGAAAAATCTAAGTGGTTAAAATATAGTGATGAAGCTTTAAGTCTTCTTTGCATGTCTATTTCTCTTGACATGCTCTTTCACATTGAGTCATCTAAAATAACTAAGTTTGCGTGGACAACACGATGACATGAGAGCGCATGAGTTAGAAAAAGAACTAATAGGGTTAAATCCTAGTGATTTTGAAAACCTACCAGCATTCTTCTTGAAATTTATCCACACTAAATCATTGTTAAAGGAATGTCAAGTAGAGAAGAAATATTCTCAACTGATCTTGTTGATTCTCTCTAAGTTAGGTCCTGAATATTCTATCTTTGTGTCAAATTTTTACGCTAAAAAAGCTACCTTGGGCAAGGATTGGAATATGCCCTCCTTTGACTATTTTTCATCCCAACTCATTCAAGAATAAGAAAAAATCATTCAAATGGGGTCTCTCAAGTCCAAGTCACATGCCCTTGTAGCAAGTACTAGTAAGGAAAAGAAGACTGAAAAGAAGAAAAAAAAAAGGATCAACCTAAGAAGGAAACCAAGACCAAAACTAAAATTGACACAAATACTTCAACTTCTGAGCCTAGAGAAAAAAAAGATAGGTATTTGTGTTCCTATTGTAAGAATCCTAGTCATAAATAACATACGTGTATGAGAAAACAAATTGATCACCTTACTCATTTACTTGACAAAACTCAAATAGGTGCTCCTGAGTCTATGAAACAAAATACTCCGAAGGCCGAGTCTTCTACTGGAAAAGGTTCAAATTTTGATAAGAAGAAAGGAAAGGCCCTTTTAGCCAAAGTTACTCCATCAATGTGGATTATAGATTCTGGTGCCTCGCACCACATGGCTTCTTTGAATGTTGAGTTCACCAACATCGACCCTTGTGGTATGTCCCAAATCATGATGGGTAATGACACGACAGTCTCGATTTCTGGTAGTGGATCTGTAGAGATGGATGGGGGAAAATTCAACCAAGTTTTGAGTGTTCCTAATCTCTCTACCAATCTCCTATTGGTTTACCAAATTACTCACCTTGGTGAAGGAATGTGAGTAAAATTTGGTCCTAATTCAGTGATTATTCATGAGCTTAATGATGACACTGCAGTGGCTGAGGGAAAGGTGGATCACCGTTTATGGTTGTATACCTTTTCCCACTTTACTTTTGATTCTACGCCCAATTCCTTTCTCACTCATGCAAATAAGGTTAGTAAGCTATGACATGAGTGATTTAAACATCTAAATTATCGCTACCTGGAACAATTGAGCCTAAATGAAATGGCCAATGGGTTACCCCACGTCAAGTTTTGTAAGGGTCTTTGTGAGGGTTGTACCCTTGGAAAGCATCTTGAAAAGAAATTTGACAAAGGAAAATCTTGGAGAGCTACACGTCCTTTGGATCTTGTTCATAGTGATATTTCTGGTCCATTTCCATCTCCTTTGTTTACCAGAGCTCTTTATGTGCTGATCTTCATTGATGACTATTCATGATATACTTGGGTATATTTTCTTAAGATTAAGTCTAAAGTCTTTGAACATTTTTAGGACTTTAAGGCTCTTACTGAGAAACAAGTGGAATAGTTTATCAAGGTTCTTCGAACCAAAAATGGAGGTGAATATGTAAACAATAGGTTCATGGATTTCTGTACTTCTGAAGGGATATCCCTGCAACATATAGTTGCTTACAACCCTTTGCAAAATGAAGTAGCAGAAATAAAGAACCGTACTCTTAAAGAGATGGCCACTTGTATAATTCACTGGTAGTATCTTCCTCCGTAGTATTGGGATGAAGTAGTGAGTTGTGCTAATTACATTCAGAACCATGTTCCACACAAGGAAGTAAGAGGGATGACACCCTTTCAAGCCTGGTTTGGATGAAAGCCTGATGTTGAGAACTTTCAAGTCTTTGGATCTAAGGCTATGGCTCGGATTAACAAAAATAAATGCAAGGCATTGGAACCACAATCCAAACCTTGTATCTTTGTAGGGTATCCTAATGGCATGAAGGGATATCGAGATGAATCCTACTTCTTATTAGCTATATATTGAGAGAAGTGTTAAGTTTGATGAGTCTTCTTCAACTTCTACTTCTCCACCTATTAAGGTTCTTCAATTTGTTGATTCAGATTCTGACTCATCAGATGATGATGCTGTTGAGTGTGCTCCTCTTCCTAATCCTCCCGACCATTAGAACTCTGAGTCCTCTAATTTTGATAGTAGTGATGATGAGGAATATGTCCCTTCTCACTCAAGTGAATAATCTTTTGAATCTGAGCCTGATCCACCTAGTCCTCTTTGGGCTACAAAAACTTTGCAAGGTGCTAGATTTAGTTAGAGATACTTTGGATATGAGACGTACTCGCTCAGATTTCATTGGACCCCACTCTTTCTTCACCTCTGCTTCTAATCCAAAGTCTTTCTGAGAGGCTTCTAGTATTCCTGAGTGGGATTCTGCCATGGATGAGGAGTATTCCTCTCTCATGAAGAATGATACTTGGGATCTCACCCCTCTTCTGAAAGGAAGAAAAATCATTCGGTGTAAGCGGGTGTTTTGAACAAAGTATGGAGTAGATGGAGATATCGAAAAGTTTAAAGTGCGATTAGTAGCTAAGGGTTTCTCCCAGATATTTGGGGTTGATTATACTAAAACCTTTGCTCCAGTTGCGAAGGTGACTTCTATTCGACTGACCCTAGCTATTGCCACAACAAACAAATGGAAAGTACATCAAATGGATATTAAGAGTGCATTCCTTCATGGGGGCCTAGAGGAAGAGATCTACATGGAACAACCTCTGGGTTATGTCCATGATCCCTCCCTTGTTTGTAAGTTAAAGAAGTCTCTTTATGGCTTTAAACAAGCCCCTCAGGATTTGTATGCCAAGATGGACTCATTCTTACTTACATCAGGGTTTACTAGGTGTCACTCTGATCCAAATGTTTATATTCTACAGCAAGATGACTCCATACTCATTCTTGTTCTCTATGTTGATGACTTGTTGATCACAGGAAGTTTTCCTCTATTATTGATTCTATGAAGATTGCCTTGGCCAACAAGTTTTCTATGACTAACTTATGTCTGCTTCATTACTATCTTGGGATCCAAATTTCACAATTTGACTCGGGAATTTTGATTTCACAACCTAAGTATGCTCTTGATCTGCTAGCTCATTTTCAAATGTCTGATTGCAAGTATTCTCCTACTCCTTTTTAGTCTGGGGTTACTTTGGTTTCTGATTTCTCTACTCCCTTGGTTGATGGTACCGTTTATCGACAGTTGGTAAGGATCTTGATTTACTTGACTCACACTCGACTAGATTTATAATATGCTATTGGGATCATGTCTAGATTCATGCAGGAGTCATATGAGTTGTATTGGAAAGCAACTAAATGGATCCTTCATTATGTTTGTGGCACCTATACTGATGGCATTCACTATCATGGAGGGGTGGATATTGACTTGATTGGGTTCATAGATTCTGATAATGCCAATGACTTAGATCATCAAAAATATACCTATGGATATAGTTTCTCCTATTAGTTGGTATAGCAAGAAGTAGAATGCAGTTACTATATCTTCTACAGAGGTAGAATACAGAGGAGTAGTTAATGCTGTCAGGGAAGCTATTTGGCTATAGGGTATTCTGATAGAGTTTGGCATCCAATTTCAGTGGCCCACCATTATCTATTGTGATGACACAAGCACTATCTCAATTTGTAGAAATCTAGTTCAAAATTAGTGGATGAAGCACATTGAGATCCATATGCACTTCATACGATAGCTTATTCATGATGATATCATCTACATTCAGTACATTCAGATAGTTGATCAGATTGCAGATATATTCACCAAGCCCTTCACTGAGGTGAAGTTTCTTCACTTGTTGTCTCTTCTTGGGGTGAGCTCTTATGTAGCTACTCATCTTCTTCGGCCTATATATTCTTCGTCTTCTTCTTCTAAGAAGATGTTGTTTGTACATGGTCACCTTATCATGCCTTTAGTTTTTGGGCCCCATTGACATATCTTTCTTAGTTGTTTAGGAGTGTCTTCTTTTTCTGTCTAACTCATCCTAGCCACTACCACAACTTCGATGAAGGGGGGGTGTTGGTGTGTGAGATACTATATGTCCTCCACACACATATGGAGGGTCATATCACTTATGTTAGGTTTAGGGTTTATTCTGTATCATGCACTAGGGTTACCCAGGACCCTATATGTATCCCTTCATTTGACATTTATGAGTATGCCAAGACACTCCACTATCTTTCTCTACATGTGCAAGATTTATTCTGTTATGCAAGTTATTTAGTTGTTGATCAATTCTTCCTTGTGATTATGTTGGAGCCATTATGATTCAACTAGAGTGCAACTTCATTGTGGTGCAGAGTTTCTGATATGATTTGTCAACTCTTTCACACGTGTTGTGATCATTTACTTAAGAATCACATATAGTGATATTTTACAAAATGGAGGAAGTATAGGAAGTTTACAACATTCCCTTAAGAGGTGTCATTGTCATGCACACTCCCCCTCAATGATAACTCGAAAAGTCCTAACAATGTAAACAACTTGTAAAACTTCATAACAATAGATGGCTTCATGAAAATATCTATAATTTGATCTTTGGGTGAATAAAAATTGAGGTCAATATCACCATTTAAGACTTTATATTGAATGAAGTGCATATAAATCTCTATATGCTTCATTCTTTGATGTTGAACTAGATTTTTTGCAAGAGAAATGAAACTTTGTTTTTCACATAGAAGAGTAGTGATTCCTTTGATGCCCATATGAATTTTATCCAATAGTATTTTTATCCACATGGATTCATTTTCTACTTCCATAACACTTCTATACTTTTCTTTAGTAGAAGAGATAAAAACTATCAATTGCTTTTTCTACTCCAAGTGATGGCACTTGCACCAAACTTGAAAAAATATCTAGAAATATATTTTCTATCTATAATATCAATAATATGTTCAAAATCACAATATTCAAATAATCATTATCATAATAGGCACAATATACACCATTATTGATTTCACTTTTAGTTTACCAATATATTAGATTTTTTTAAAACAAATTCAACATTTCAATCTTAAAAAAATATTAGATGCAATCAGTATTGAACATCTCCAATATAGACACAAAGGCATCCAAGAGTATCATTTGATGTGCATATAATGTGATTTTTAATAATCACATACTAATTAAGAATTCAGAAATGTTTTCTTAACATACATATCTTTATTATCTGCATTAAGAATTTTAATTTTTTGATAAGACTGATTTTCAACTAAGGTTTTAAACTTTTGGAGTCTAGAAAAGACATGAAAATTCTAATTAATAAATTATGATCAGGTCATCTGAGACAAATCATCAATAAAGCATACAACATATAAGGATCCACTGAGAGAGGGAGTTTCAAGTGTACCTATCACATCATTGTGAATATACTCTAGCATGTGTGATGAATTCAGATGGTGATTTTTGTGAAACGGTTCAACGTTTTACTTACCACACATGAAACATTTACACATTTTATGATTAGAATTCAGATTAGGGAGACCTATTACTAGGTTTAGGTGAGTCATTTCATACATACTCCCAAAATTTAGATGTCCCAGTATTTTATGCCAAAGTTGAATATCATTTCTAGAGGTATAAGTAAAACAAGATTCAAAAACAAATCCATTAAAAATATATAAACCTTTTTTCTATATTCCAAATGTAATAAAATTACTGAGTTCATTTTTCACATACCATTTATTATGCAATAAAAATATATTTATAATTTTCTTTAGTAATTATTCCATTTTTCAATTTTACATTCCCACAACTTTCAAATCGAATGATAGAATTGTCCCCTAGATATATATTTTCCTCACATTCTAAAACATTTGTGAGGATATAATGAATTTAGGTCATGTGCCTCAAGGCACCACTATATAGGATTCATTTGTTTTCATTCAAAGATGAGAGTGCAGTATACAGAGCAATATATTGTTCAACGTTATTTGCATGGTTTTGATTTTGGTTTATGTTTTGATCATTCTTCTAATTGTTAAATTTTTTGTTTTTAGTATTGTTAACAAAAAAAATTATTTTCACATGATAATCAAACTCCTTGTGACCAAAGTTTCCACATTTGTTACATGTTCCATTGAATTTCACTTTGAAATGTCGACTGTTATAATATAATTAGTGTTATGATAAGATTTAAATTTTTATTTAAAGTTTGGTTTTTGATTAGGATTGTTATTATTCCTATTTTGAGAGGATTTATGGTTGTGAGAGACATTCTTGAGATAAATTCTCTTTTGAATCAAAATTTTCCATAACACGCTCTTCTTGAATTAGGAGAGAAGAAAGAGTGTCCAAGCTAGGTAAATCACTTTCATTTTGGTATTTAGAGTTTAGGATTGAAATGAAGTTTCAAGAATTTTCATGGATGTTTATCTAAATGATAAAATATAGTAGTTTATCTTGAAACAGTTGACAATTACATACATATAACGGTGCTTTAATGTTTTTAATTTTATCCAAACAATTAACTATTTTTCCATCCCCCTTTATGGGAGTTGTAATTAGTTCCATGAAAAGTTTAATTATCTTTGAGAGGTGACTTCCGTCATACCTTATTCCCATTTGTTTCCAAGCATCGGTAAGAGAGTCCATGTGTCATATAAACAACAAGAATTAATTTTTTATCCTCTGCAATAGAATTGACAAGGCTTCCTAGGATCTTTGGGAAAAGGAGCTTAGGTTTTCGGGGTTAGATTGCTTTCCAGTGGGTCGTTTATCGACACCGATGACAAGATTACATAGTTTATTTACGATTAAAACAACTTTCAAGATAGCTTTCCTAATATTATAGTTTTTTCAATTTAACAATTGGGATTTTTCCATTGAAAAAGTGACCATTCTGATAATTTTTCAATGATAAATGCAAGCAAACACATATTTTAAAGATTTTTTATAAAAAAATAGTATTTCCACTAAAAACTAAATTTAGTAAAAATTCAACAACAAAAAATATTTTTAAAAAAAAAAAAATCTGATTTTTGAAATACACCTAGATAAATATGGATCTAAATGTACCTTCTTTCCGTTTTTCGAAAAACTTTCATAAAATTAAATAAACTAGTTTAGAATTTTTCCCTAAACAACTAAATTTAATAAAATTTTCAAGCAAAAATTAAATTGCTTTAATTTCAAAATAAAACTCTAATTTCTTGAAATACACCAAGCTAAATACAAAAACTAAATATCTTTTTTCATTTTTCTAAAAGTGGCTTTAAAAGAAATACTTTCGAGTGATTTTAATTTTTGCTAAATTTTAAGTAAATAAAACTTTTAAAAAATTAAATACTTAAGTAAATAAAAATAAAAACACTATGAGAGTTAAGAGTTGAACTCCTCACCTCTAGTGCTCAATAAGAATTCATGAGCTCTTCACCTACCCACAAGAACTAATTAGATCTTGTAAATTAGCTAATCTGAAGTTAAATTTAAACTATTATATAAAAAATAAAACAAGTTTATTCACACTCCCCTAAAAATTATTTACTTATGTTTTGTTATATGAATGTAAAATAGAATGACCATAGTAAAAACAATCCCTAAATTTTTTAGGGTTACGGGGGATTTAATTTATAAAATATTAACTATAGCTCTGATTTATTTATATGTTTTTACACGGAAGGAGGGGGGACACATCAAGAGGGAAGAAGAGAGAATGCAACCCAAAAACAAGATTAACAATCTCCTATGCAAATAATCCATCTTCTATAGGATGAATTTTATTTATAAAGGGTGTTTTTTGTTCATAATAGTGTTTTTAATGTTTTTAATAGTTATTTGCAGGTGTTGTGCAAAACATCAGGCACCTAGGGTTGTATTGAATCTCTGGTAGGCATTTTACAAAAATATGGGTTTATTTGATGATATATTGTTGTTTATTTTTATTTTCAGTAAAAAATGGAGGCTCATGGATGTATGACCGATGAACACATATTTTTGATGTTAAATTGATGTTTTTAACAATCTTGTTAGTTTATATATAAGTTTTAGACACTGATTTTTCATCACCCACCTACTCCCTGCATACACACATTAATTTGTTAAAATCCTATCACTTTAAACATTTTCTAAATAATCCTACTCATCCCATAAAATAATTTTTAACCCCCCCCATAAATTGTATTTACCCATCCAAACCTCCTTACCATCTCTAACTTATCCTAACCCTTTTCATCATAGCCTCCTAACCTCCTAACCTCCCCTAACATCTTCCATAACCATTTTCCCTCCCCTTCAAACCCGAACATCCCATTTTGGAAGTGGTTGAAACCACTTCCAAATGACTTCCTCTTAATTTACCGGATCACTGACGATTACAAAAAATCACCTGTGATTATAAATAGGAGCTCAAACTCCTGTTTCAAGTGACATTTATCAATATTTGGGGCCTTGAATCATCTTCATTCATGAGCTTTCTTGAAGTAGCAACAAAGTTTTGTCATTTTAACCATCATCAAGCCATGTAACAAAACTCTGCTACTCCAAGGAGCCACAACTTATCAGCTAGAATAGTTGAGGCATCTAGACATCATCAGAAAATTAATAGACCAACATCCCCCAACTCAGTCAACGTTGTAAACGTATTTACAACCATTTTTCACATTGAAAAGGTAATTTCCTATCGGTTTACTATTATCCATATCCTAGTTGCACATCAAAAAAGTATAAAAAAACATTTCAAATATTTGTTTTCATTAGTTTATCGTTTACTAGGGAAATCAAACTTCTTACAGGAATCACCCACGATTCCGCTAAATCACACACGATTCACTTGAATCATATGTGATTCCTATCAATTAGGATTTATTTATCCAAATATTACATTTTGTCAATTTTCATCCATATATTGAGACTTAATTTGTCTTTTGCAATCATGTATCTATTGTAGATGAATGTTCTAGGTTAGTCTCATCCTGATCACGAGCATCTATGACCTCCCGATCGTCCAACAACCCTTTGTGTGGGAGAAATTTGACATTGTGCACGAGCTTAATCTCTGTGTTATTAGATTCACACCCAAAATTAAAAGAGATTAAGGAATAACTCTAATTCCTCCATGAAATCTAATAAACAACTCCATATTATTGGTACGACTACTTTGAATACCTCTAGATTGCCGCCAATCTAGCCTAGGCCACTTATGAAGCAGAACATGATCTTCCCTTCCATATTGAATTCTAGCTTCTATCTTTGTCATTATCATTACTTATATTTTCATCATTATCAACTCACTTAATTTTATCAAAACGAGATGAAATCCTTCAAAGGAAGTCCCTTTGGATTCCTAGGATCATCCTTTTCCAAGTATTTTTTCATCCAATTTGTCTAATATCTCTTGTCTACATTATTATAGGTCTCTTCACTTGGAAAAAGGAGGAGTTCTCATCCATTGTTCACATCTCAACATCCAGAAATTACAACTATTGATGAGGGTATTGTTAAACCATGCCATATTTTGAGTTTTAGGTACTTTCTATACTTGATAGCGTCTACCCGAAAATTACCTAATGCATTCTTGGTATGCCTGATGGGACCTATTCCCCTTCCCTTCCATTAAAAATTAATTTATAATCATTCTCAGGATCTCTAATTTTTAATCGTTGACACTTCTGGTAAATCGATGGTGATTTTAGTGAATTACCCATGATTCCTGTAAATAATCGATGATCTCTCAGTTGATTGTTCTTGATTATTCAGTCATTTTACCTTTGAATATTTTTCTTTTTTTGTTTTTGTTTTTACCTAACCACTAAAAATTTTCCTCTTTGGAGTGCTTTCTTCTAGATTTCAACTAAGATAAAAAAATAAAATTAAAAAATAAAAGCAAAAAGAAATCACAAGTACGTCTTCTTCATTATTTTTCCCTCTTAGCATCAAATTTTTTTATTTTCTTCATAAAATCAACATTTCTTTTTAGGACTTAAAATGCAACATTCATATCTTCCTGATCATATAATTTAATTATGGGTTCAACAAATTACATTTAAAGAATTCACCTCACACACAAAAAAAAATCAGGTTAAACATAATCTGAATACAAAAATTCTACCCAGGTTGACCTACTTGGATTTCATCACTAAGAGGATAATCCAACTTAGTGTTCTGGAAGAGTATAAATAAGATGGTGGGTGGTATATTGGATAAGCGCCCAAAAACCTTATCACCGCGGGACCATGAAGTGAGGGGGTAGGCCTTAATACTGCACCTCATACTGAACTCAACATAGATTCTTCGTCCTTTAACATCACTTGAAACCAACCATAGGTTTCCATTTCCTAGGACCTCATAAGCCATTTTTTTTTCACATTTCACTTTTTCTAACTTAATCAAGATAACAAAAATATCTTGTGTGAATTGTTTGTTTGATTCTAATAAACTCTCTAGATTCTTTTTCTTTTCCTAGTAATTGCTTTTTTTCATGGTCTTAACTTGACAACAGTCTATGGAAAAACTCCAGTCTCTCCCTGATGAAATTCCTCATATCGTGAATCAATATCAATCACCATCAGTATATGATCAAAAAACCACATCATTCTCCTAGTAGTCAATTCTTCACATCAAAAATCCTTGATTTGTCTTGTCCTTGTTTCTTTAAAAGTGGGGATCCAGTCTTCACCAAAATCCTAGATTCAAACCATGTTGCCCTTAAGTCTTAATTAGCTACCTGACTGTGTCCTTCATCAATAATTTACACCTGTACAATAACCCCTGTCACCAACACTACTTATGACTTTTCTTGGATTATTGATCCTAACCATGAGCTAGTCATTCAACAAGTCCATCCATATCTTGCTACCAGTAGATTGGAAACATCATCTCCTACATCATCAACACCCATTATCACCTTCAACCTCAACATTGTTTCTTCAGAAGACACAACTAATCAACAATCATCGTCCTCACCAAATATCTCATCTAGGTCTGCTTCATCCCAAAACAACATCAATGTATCCTCACCCATGTCTATTCCCTTAGTCTCCTCCACTATCTAAAAACCTCATGTAATTTCAGTATCCATCCCACTTAGTGTGTCATAATCTATCCCATCTCAACAAATCACATCATCTATTCAAAACATGCTCATTTCCATCCCAATATCAATACACCTCATTAATACAAGTTCCATCTCTAGTGTCAACCCCTCTTTACAACAGTCATCAATTGCCCCTATTTCACAAATCTTCTCCCAGCACACACCTCTACAATCTCAGTCACTTATTCACACTTATATTCCCTTCTAGCACATACCTCAACAATCCCAACCTCTTATCCACATCCCCTTTCAAAATATACCCCAACACTCACAACCCCTTTTAAACACATACATGCCTATCCAATATCTTTACATCCAACCCTCACAATACCTAGCTTCACAACTAGCATACAACATTACTATGAATACCCATCTCCATAAAAACACCCCTTTGTCATAACACCCATACTTACAACAAAATCCACTCAAATACAATCATCTAGGTCCTTCATCATCCAATCCTCATCAATAAAAATCACAAAATGACCCCTTGTAGGAATTGATGAACATAATCTCCAGCCTTGAAGCCACCTCCATGGGTCCCAATAACACTCTCCTCTTATGAAAAAATTTGTAATGAATCCATCCATCCATCTATACCATATAAATCATATCCTCCACATTGGTAACTCCATAATTTCCTCAAATTATACAACAAAGAAGACCCTAAACAGAACATTTGGGCCTTTCGACATGCTTTTTGTCACATCACATACGACCAGAACCTTATGCTCAAGAAATTCCCCATGTCCTTAACTTTTCTTGTATTAGATTGGTATAATAGTATCCATAAGTATTCACTCTTGTCATTCACAAAACTCTTCTTATAACACTTCTCAATTAACGTCTCTCGTAAAGTTACCATCATGAATATGTACGTTGTCTAACAATTTAAATATTAATCTATTGAAGATTTCATCACTCACTGGAGGGGCATCATTAATCAATTATCCTTATCGCTCCCATAGACAAAAATAATCAAGTTATTTTCTTTCTCTTATGCCAAACACATATCATCTACGTTACAAATTTGATCCTTTCAAAAATTTGATGAAGCCTTCATTATGGCACACAAAATTGATATTTACACCCTCGAGGATGGTAGGGTCAAAATCATATCAAATAATCCTAAATCGAAGTCCTCATTCAAACCATCTTCCAATCACGAAAAATCCAAGACATCAGCAAATGTAGTCATCATAAAGACTGCTCTGAAAGAACATTCATCAACTAAATGCACCCATCCTCAACATAATTATACACTTATCGATGAATCTTACAGTGTGGTTTTTAATAAACTCATATCTGCATCTATGATCCACTTTCCACCTATCCACACAATTGACACATATGTCTCAAAATGCTCTTAGTATCGAGAGGATGATTACTGCAAATACCATAGGGTCAAAGGCCATGCCATCAAAAGGTGTCATTCATCATAAAAATGTCCTTTAGGATATTATCGACAAAGGTGAGTTGCAATTAGATTGCCCAAATACACCTCCAAATTATGAACCTTAACGTCTTCAAAAAACCCTCTCCAAACCATGCCCCATCCACCAATCAACTACAGAGTCAAACTTCATTCACTCTCATCATACCATTAACATAATCAAAGATCAGTCAATCACATCTCTAGTGTCTAGTGTCCTCTATCAAAGAAGTACACTATCTGAATCATCCACAAGTGACCTTATCATGAGAAAATGAATCCACCACATCATCTACACCCTATATTTCTACTTTAGAAACACCCAAATCATCACAGATCTCCCTCGATCTTTCCTCTGGTAAAATAAACCTCAAATTCATCCACATCATCTTCAAACCCATCTACAAATATTTTCGTAAGCATCTCAGAAAATAAACCATATCTTACAATATGTGAAGAGTTCTTATGATGATTACGTCACCCAACATTAAGCTGCGCAATCTTAAAAATTCCATTTCACGACCTCCCACCCCTCCATCTTAAGAAGGTAAAAATTATCCCACAGTGATAATCTGACTTCGTGAACTCAGGATCTCAAAATCCCATGCCTTCTAATTTCGGGATCACATCCATCATCAAAATTATCAATTACTATTACAAAGTATAAGATCTTTCCCATATAGAAAACAATCCCTTAAAAATATGTACCATCAAAGGAACCACCAAATCCCTTGACCTCATCCTCAAAAGGACACTATGCAATAATCCTTGAAAGGTTCTTCCAATAGTCCATCATCACTGTACCTCCTCCTAAGTCATTTGGTTCCCGAGGGTAAAATCCCTCTTGGTATAATTTTGAAGCCTTTTTTGATTACCATCGCACACCAAGACATTCTACAGAGGACTATAAATCCTTTTATGTTATCCTTCAAAGCCTTGATAACAAAGGTCTTCTCCCTAGAGATATAAACTGTAAAAAAAACTCACCACATATCTAATACTATTATATCTAAGTCCTCACCTTCATCTACTTGTACCAAGTATGAGGCTTCCTCTAAAAAATCCCTTCTCCATCAGATTGACCTAGTACGTATCACTACCAGATCTCGTACCCATAACCCCAAGACTTAGGATAATAGTGAGTCAAAACCCTCCGAATGGCCAGGATGTGAATAGGACGTTCGGTGTGATTGGGACACATGGGATCACCTCTCAAGCTGTGGGACTTGGGCTCGAGGTGAACCTCCGGAGAAGGCCAGCTTCCTCTTCCTAAACTAAGTGCTGTACTACTCCTAGTGTAACAAAAACGATTATCTAGTCCTATGCTAACATTTTCATGGGGTTTTAGGGAAAGAGTTTTACAGAAATGAAACTATACTAGGGATGGTGATGCACCGAATAAAGGGTGTCTTCAGATTTAGGAAGGGTTAATTTGAAGAGGGTGTGTGCACCACAGGTCAACTTCACCCTACTGCAACTTAGAGAGGGTACAGGATACCACAGGCTAAGAGACACGCGTTCCTTTTGTTAAACTTTATCAGACCGAGAAATATACCAGTTTCCCAGTGAAGAAGGATGAACTCAAGAAGGGTGAACAGACACCACAACTCAACTGCATGCAATACTTCACCACTCGATAAGCACAGAACTCCAAGAACCTGCAATAGAAACTTAAACTTGCACAGTGTACCTGCAAGTATGAGAAAGGCACAAAGAAGCATAGAAGGATGAAAGGACCGAGATTAGTCACAAAACACACACTTTTATTGCTTCAATAACATGCACAATGCATCATACATTCAGAAGAGGCAATAGTTGCCATTACAGTCTTGAAGAGGAGGCTTGAAAGTTCTCTCAACACACAAGAACAACTTGCAAAAGAGAGAGGACCCTTGAAAAGTATACACTCTTGCCTGAGATATCTAACTGTCCAGCTTGTCTGAACTGTTGGAACCCTTTGAAATGAGCTTCCAACTTACATTTATAGAAGAATATGTGAGAAAGAAGAGGAAATGGTCATAATTACATTCCTAAAATGAAGGCCCATGATGTATTTATTAGAGTTAGTTGAACTACCTGAGAAGGTTCCATCATGGGTCATTAATTGCCTGATGACCAAGTCTTCTCATTTAATTAAAAGAATATTTAAATAAAATATTTAAATAATAATAATAAATATTATTATTAAAATATTTAAATAAAAATATTAATTTAATTAACATAATGTTGGGACCCCCCCCGTTGACCCATTTGACTTGAAGAGGAGGGGGGCCCATGTGGATAGAATCTGCACATAGCCAAATTCGATGAGCTTCGAATCCTCTAACTCGGTGTTGCACTCGATTTTTGAGCCCGCACTAACTCTTTCCTTGCTTTGGTAATCGCACTCTTTTGCATTGAGTCCTTCGAATGGTGAGCTATCAAACTCGATTCTTATCATTTTCCTCTGTTAACTCGAGGCCATTTACGCATTCCTCGTTCAAACTTCATGAAACATCACCACGAGCTCATTAACTGATTCGACCTGGCTTTGTTTTGCATATCAACCCGAGCACCCCGGTTGGCTCAACTCGGACTCTCACATGTCTATGTACCGAGCTCATATTTACCATCCTGCACATTTGATTTCCTTACTCCCTGAACAACAATGGGTCTATGCTCATTGCTTATAAACTCAAGCACTAGCTCATGCATTGAGCTCTTCTTTGATTCGGTCGATCTCTCGAGCTATTCTATGCTTTGTATCTGCGGGAAATATTAAGATTTGTTCGATCATGTTCACATTTTCACGCCTCTAAGAATGGTTTTACCACAATGCTCACGGTTCTTCCTTATCATATAACACTTGTAAGCACAATTGTATCCTCCAAACAATCTAGGACATGCCATTAACAATAAAGACCTAATGCTGCCATGATGATGACCCAGGTTCATGCCTATTAAACGTCAATAGACACCCTTAAGACTGATTCTTGGACAAAGAGACCTTCGGTATTTTGGCAGTGCATTCTGCAATCTAGGCTCCAACCAACAATTATGCCACTATTGGGATCTTAGTATGGAATGGGTAGCTGCGAGCTACACAATATACTCATTTTTTCAGAAACTAAAAAGATCCTTCATGTTACAATTTGCAACACATAAAAGAAGCCCTTCAAAAAAATACATTGAACAACGGGGGCAGCCAAGAGGACCTTGGAAAAAATGTACAGTAACAACCATATGAATTCCCCCTTAGTCGTGGATCAAAGCTAATAGAAATAAAGCTCGATAAGATTAGTTTGAAACTGCATTATAATCGTCCATTGAAAAAACATAGTTTCTCTGCATCTGGTAAAAGAATACTTTTATTGTCTGATTGGACGTACATAATGGAAGGGTATAAATGTTGTGTACTGCCCTCGGAGTTTCTCAAAGAGACCATTTACGAGTAACAAGGATGCAGCATGCAAAATGGCCGACCAGGTATTTCAGAGTTGACCTTCACATTCAATTCGTTTCTAGGAGAAGGAATGCTAAGCAATATGAATCGTTTCATTCTGCATCGTAATAAACCTTCATCTCCTGATTCAGGGCAAATTTTATGAAGCCTTGAATAGCATGACTCCAATCTATCGTACACGGCAGTGAATGTTTGTTTCTTGCAAGTGCCATTCGATACTGGAAGCAAATAACAACATACGTTGCTTCAACGTGCTTGTTGGAAGCATCCAAAAGGCTTGCTACTACCACTGCAACATGTTGCCTATGCGTGGGGCTTGTCACCTGCCCACATCAGTTCAGAATTGTATAGAGGATGAGGAGAAGGTCGTGGCAGCCATTGCGCTAACTCATCCAGTTCAGTATTCTGATATCCTAACAAGGGCGGATCTGTATGAAAAGAGACAATTTCTTCATATGATATAACCCAATCCACAGTCCATGCAAGAGTGGATGTGAAATTTGTTTTAAATCTCACTTCAAACTTTCCTTGTGTCTCTGGAGATGAAGGTGCCCACGATTGATTGTCCTTTCCTTGCACCTTTGATCGTCATGCACTCACCGCTCCAAAGACTCGTTCCTCCACTCACAAGTCATTCCTCATTCACCGGTTTATATTGGCAATTCACTCACCATCCCTCGAAGTCATAACTTCCATCCTGGTGACTCGCACATTGACTCGGACCACTCCAAAGCTTGGAATCTCATGATGGATTGCCATCTTATGATCTCCACCTGGTAATTTGATCCGATTTTCTCCCATTCACAGAAGTCTGATCATGGTTTGCCAAACCAATATCTCCACACCTGGTAGTGCTTTCCTGAATCTCCCCTACACGGAGTGAACCAACTTGGTCTGCCATCCAATTTCCGACCTTGGCAGTATAGTCAAAATGTCTCCCATGCGTGGGATTACTTTCTTTGGTCTTGCCATCACGTAAAAACCCACTTGGAATTGCTTGCCTTGTTTCCCATGTCACTTGGCAAGATGAAACTCGTGGACTTGCCTTTATCGCGACAACCGATTGTTTTGGCAGTCCACTGCAAAACTTCTCACCATGTAAATCGGCCTGAAGATATCCTATGTGGGGAAATACTGATTTGACATCACGTCAAATTTATGACCTTGGCAATGCTCACCTGAAATATTTCCACATGTGGGAATCTTGGAGTGGCTTGCCATCATCAAAGTTACCCGACATTTGGCCATGAATTTCGTCCCAAGCCAATGGCCTTAGCATCGATTTGAACCCCAATTTTTCCTTCTCAGACGTGAGGAGACATCATTTTCTCAATGCAAAACTCTTTATGCTCACGACCTTGTAAGGCTTGACTGATAATTTCAACAGAAACCTTTATGCCTGAGACTCTAGTCCTCAATGAAGATGCCTATATAATTGGCCAAGCAAATTATTCATGAATATTCTGATGATCGAAATAGATCCACCTCTATGAGATCCACTTCCATGAAATACATCGTAAAACAAGTAAGGATGTCTCGATGATAATTTTTGTAATACAACTTCACCATAGTTCCATGAGTAGACATCTGGATCACTCATGCACTTGAATTGATTTTCACGAGCATCAATGACGGAAACTTCCAAATTTGAGGATACATGTAGATAAGCTGATTTGATAACAACATGAGTCTGGACAAATGTGTGTCCCCTATTATTGATGTGAGAGTGGATTTGCTTGGCCTCCAAAAGGGCTCTTACTTAGTAATGCAACATGCCTGCTACCTGTAGCATCGAAGATACTCGTTACCAAGGAAGGTCTGAACACCATTATAATTACAGCTCTTTTTAAGAATTTCATGTAGTGACTCAATTTTACATTGGTACCCTCTCCATGGAGTGCTTATATTATCTGATCCTGAGATGATTAGAAGTTGCTTGGTTGCAAACATTATGTAATTACAAACCCGAGATTCAAGATGTTGAACCTCATCGTCATATCTGTATAATTTCATATCATCTTGGTCAAACAAGATAATTTTCCCAAGTGGTTGGTCGAGCACTGTCTTAATAGATTAAACTTGGCATCATGTTAACTTGGACTCTCCCTGACTTGGCCTTCAGATCTTTTTGCATCGATCTCCACCGAGATCCTTGTAGAGTTCCTTTCATTAGTCAATTTTCAACAAGCTATATTTTGCATTAACAAGACCATCGTCAAGCTCTTACAACTGAGAGTCTCTACCGAGATGATTTCTGAGATGACTATCAATTTGACACCGGGTTCTCTATCAACTCGACCCTGAACTCTTCACTGAGTTGAGATAAACTAGGTGCCTTTCGATGCTAGGTGATCTCTTCACATGCAATTTAAGAATTATTTTTTAATTTTTGTATCTTCGATAATAACCGGAGATGGGTTCCTGGGACTACTATTTCATTTTGAACATGATAGGACCCCCTTGTCCAATCTTGCCATGTGTGCAAAATTGGATAACACATGTGTAAAAAAATTTCTATTTTAATGGGAGGCCTGTTCCCTTGAACTTTAATGCACTTTATTTTTAGTAACTAGTTAGTTAAAGGTGGAGTTGTAATGGCTCAAATTTTTGAGCTTATAAATAGTTAAAGGTATTATGCTCAAAGGTATGACTTTTAGACCTTAGTGGAATCACTCTTCAATCTTGGAAGAGTGTTTTAATTACTTTAATACTTTTGATAATATTTAGAACAATATTTTTCCGTGGAATATCTGATATATTGTGTTACTCATTAATCAATCTATCACTTCTGAATGTTTAATTCCTTAGACTTGAGTGATTATCTTACGTTTATATTTGTTATCTTGTTATAATCTTTGTGGAAAATGATATAGAATATATGTATTTCAATTTTGGAAAACTCATTTCCTTTATGTTATCAAAGTGGGTTATCTTTTCAATCATAGATTAAAGAGGGTTATAGGAAATGCGCATGCAATATATTGTGATGAGATGTTAATTGTGTTGTCAAGTGGGTCTATTTGTTTATTTTATATTTAGTGCATCACCCGATTTCAATTTATTGTTTGTTTACCTCTTAACTTAATCCCAAGAACAAAGTATATTAAAATAATTTTCAAAGTGTTGTAGCCTTGCACGTTGATATTAAATCAAGTGCGCCAATTTCAAAGGAATTCAACCTTCTCTAGAGGTTCATCCCAAGGTGACAAGGTCCCACACCTTGGGGATGTTCCAATGTTTCATGGGATCACTCAAAGATTCAACAGGTGTACGATCCGTGTGACAACACCTACTAACTTCAATAATTCCACCGTTAGCATTGTTGATGATCCAGAAATATTTACTCATTGTACACCTTGTTATTCATTTATCCATGCTCCACCTTCTATTATTTCTAATGAGAATCTAGATGATGCTCTTATTAGTTTTATGCGTAATCTTGATGACAATAAATATGTGCAAGATTTTGTTTTCTCATACTAGTTCACATGATTATATAGTTGCATCTCATGCTTCTATTTTTGAAAATGCTTCTCTTGACACATCAAACACTAGTTCTTCTCCTCCACCATTCTATGCATTGATTATACGGTTAATGAAATCCTTGCATCTGAATCTTTGTTTGATTTTTATGATACATCTGATAGTCATGATTCTACTTCTTTGCATACTTCTAAAGGTGAATCACTCACTCCACTTTCATCATCTTATGAGATTGCCTCTAACACCATGCATGATTCCTGCTCCTTCTGTCAATCCATCACCTAATGATGTTGTCGACGCTAGTCCTACACCTTATATCAACACCCCATGTTCTTCACCAACTTTTACTTCTTTGAAACCCATATATTGGTGCCCTTAGCAGCATCATCTTCTATGTCTCCTCTTGACATTCTTATGATCACTCATAATGGAAAATTGTAACCACTCAATACATTATTTCCATCTTCCACCATTTCTTCACAAGACATCTTATCACTCATGCATGTTATTGGCCACTTACAATCTCAGGTGCCAATCTCTTACATTACAACAACTAAATCCTATGTGATGCTTTACTTAATCACAAGACCTACGTAATTACTTTGCATGGCAATCCTATTCTGAAAACCATGCATTCATAATTCGTATCACAGTGACCACATGACTTGGATGGTTCATTTCCCATGACCGAGTGTGACCTTGAATTCATCATGCTAAAAATCAATGATGGTACTGGAAGCCATCTCCGATCATCTACATCTCAAGCATTATTTTCAAATAAGCAAATGGCTCACAAACATTTTTATGATCGATTAATGTTAACATTATCTTTTCACGAATACAGTCCTGTACTACTGGCACTCTTCTAATGTTGCATACTCAGTTTTAGCAAGGGGGAGGTTCTGGTATCTTTATGAGTACCTCCATTGTGAGATGGAATAAGCCTCTATATGTCAAACTAAAATTTTAATCCTACTAACAACATGGTCCTAAGGTCACATATGATCATCTACCTAGATTACATCAAGTCTAAAAAATAGAACATATCATTGATTTTATTTTACGTTTCAATTCTTGCATGCATATACGTTAGTCTTCACAACCTGTTGACCTAGATCAAATTAAATTCATCTTCTCATTGTGGTTTGATTCCTTCTTTAAAGGAACACTTAAACCATATGATACATGTGAGTTCCTATTCACTAATCATTGTGCTCGTTAAAGTCATTGATTTAGAACTTCATGATCTCATTGTAGCACACAGTTTCTAGAATCCATGGCCTCATTAGTATCTCCTACCATTGCATCACCTATTTCTTCTCCTGATTCCATACTATTCAACATCCTGCACTAGGACTCCATCTCCTCCACCTCACAAAAAAAAATCCCTTTTATCAATATCATCGAAAGTAATCCCACAAATATTTGGTACACTCAAACATTTGACTATCTCTCAGAGTCCAAAATTTCCCTCGTCCTATCTAAAAATCCTAAGTATTTCCTTCAACGCACTACCTAATATTTCATCATATGTGGTGTTCTATACAAACAAGTATTTGATGGCCTCTTGTTAAGATGTATTAAATCCCACAAATCTACCAAAGCCATTCAAGAAGTCCACGAAAACATATGCAGTGGACACTTTAATAGTATGACCTTCACTAAGCATGTCTTATGAATGGACTATTATTTTCCTACTATCAACAAAGATTGTTACTTGTATGTCATGAAATTAGTTAAGTTCAAACAACATTCTAATCTCACTCACATTCCTATTCAGGATTTACACCCCTCTCAAGATCTATATCCCTTCTAAACAATGGGGTTAGACCGCATTGGCCTCGTCAAACCTTGTTCATCACAAAGACATCACTCTATCATCACATCCATTGAATATTTCATTAAATGGGTAGAGGTTATTCCCCTAGTCTCTACTAAAGTAAACAAAATTGTTGACTTCATCTGTCAACGTATCATATGTCACTTTGGTATCCATCACAAGCTAATCACTGAAAATGGAAAATATTTTAATAAAAAAGAAGTTAAGAAATTATGCAACACATTCAACATCAAATTAATATTTTCATCACCTTATTATCCTGAATAAAATGGAAAAGCCGAGGCTTCTAAAAAATTCTTAACAAAATTCTTATGAAAATCATCAACTAAGAAAGTAGGAATTGACATCTCCATATCTCATTTTATCTCTAGGCTTATCATACCAACATCCATACTATTATAGGAGCAACACCCTTTTCTTTAGTCTATGGCTTTGAGGAGGTCTTACCCCTTGAGGTTCAAATCCCATCACTTCACATATCCCTTAGATATTTTATCTCTGATGAGGATTATCGAAAAGAACATATAGGTCAATTAGAATTTTTAGATGAACTTCACCTAATAGATCTCAAACATCATCATGTCTTTCAAGAGTGTATCAAACGCACGTATAAAAAAATGTCAAAGAGTGTGACTTTAACATCAGTGATCTGGTCTTCAAGTAAAATCAAAATGTCACTACTCTAGAAGTAAATGTTGAAAATTTTCCCCTAACTAGATAATTCCATATGCCATCACTCACAAGTATGGTTTGGGAGATTATCATCTAGCTTCCCTTGATGGTACACATGAAAATGAACCTTTGAATTCCTTTCACTTTCATCCTTTCTACTATTAACACATCAATTGTCATGACAATAGTCACATCAAAGATCTTACTCCATCACCATCCAATCAATTCATCATTATAATGATTTGAAAACATGTGGTTTACCATAACTATCCTCAAAACCTTAAAGATGAGCACCATGGATCTATTCATCACATCTTTCAAATGGAAAATTTCCTCCTCATCAGGAACCCCATAATCATTACATCCATCCACCTTGTTTACCAATCAAAGACATGTTATGGGGTACACATGTATAGTCAATGCACACATATTTTCCCTCCTCAAAATGGTCTACTAGGCTTTCCCTCAGCATAAAAATAAAGTAAAAAACTCTATGGATGCATATTATCAAAATAAATAGAATGATCCCTCAAAGGACATCTATCAAAAATCAAAATCATATTTTCAAAAATAAAATAGAGTGATCCCTGAAACAAAAAATGCCAATCAAAATTTTGACCAATCACTCAAATGACAGTTATCCACAAACAAAAATAAAAAAATCAAAAATCATAGACCACTCCCTCAAAGGATGTTTACCCATGTCATTACAAAAAAGGCTTCCCTCATTGACCAACATTCCAAAAAGTCAAAATATAAAAATCATCCTAGTAAAGCTTCCCGCATCGATATAATTTCCCAACAAAGAAAATTGCTGCATTGATTAGTTTGCATCAAAATAAAATTCATTGTTGGGGCATGAGATTACGAAACCATTAAATAGAGAACCTATTCTCCTGCAAAACCTACATATGTTAACCCTTCAGATGTGTTAGGAAGGCATACATTTCAATCTCACAAATATCCAAGATCCTACATATGACTACTCATTGTTATTAATGTGTTATCATCTTTCATAAAGCCAAAAAGTGCAAGATACTTCAATACATTTTAACATCACATATGTATCAAATCCAGTCCAGGAGAAAATAGTTCACATTTTATTCCCATCCATGATTATAATACATTTTAGCATACAAAATCAAATATATATCTTAAAGCATCACATCAAGTACATATGATTATTATTTCAACATCTATACATTCAAATACCATGATCACTTCTAAATACTACATCATCACATCCAAAAATTACACTGAAATAAATCAACATATGGATCAAAATCATACATATGTATTTACATATGTGTGTGTGTGTGTGTGTGTGTGTGTGTATGTTTATCAATACACATCGTTAGGAGTCTTAAAGATCCGCATATAAAAAACATACGAGATTAAAAAAAAGAGTCACATATATCAAATCATCTATCCAATAAACTGAACATTCATCAATTGGATGTTCCCTCAGGCACTGCTCCCCTAAACACCACCAAGACTGATATCTGGTCCAATGTCTAGATCTCTGTAAAAATTTTCTGTAACCTCCTATAATTCATACGTCTATAGGTCAAGATCCCATTCGTTCCCCTATAATTTGACTTCCCGTCTACATAAGCCCACATTTATGGAAACATAAATTTTTGGTCCCTTGACCTCATCAAACCATCCTCATCTTGTTATTGTTAAGTCATATTCCTATATGACACGAACCCATTGGTTTCCCTATCACTTGACTTCCCAGCCACCTAAGCTGACCTTTGTGGCAAAATCAATCTATAAAATGCATGCAATTATCAAATCCATGTCAGATTTCAAACCTATCAGGAAAAAAAATTCCATTTTCACCATAAAGCCATATGTCTATCACCTCCTACAAGTCATAGGTCTATAAGTCGAGATCATTGGTTCCTGTACATCTTAAAAGCAACACATGATCTTAAGCACACGTAAAATCCCGAGGTCATGTCAGTAAAAATGCAATGGAATAGATAAATGGATATGGAATGGGATAAATAAGGTGGGAAGAAGGAATATACAAAAATGAGTGAAATTGGTCAACAAGTGATCAAGGCAATCTAATGTCCTCAATGATCACTTTAGGGATATCCTCATCTAAAGATATGAATTCTTGCCTCACTTTGGCAGGCGTAATGGAACAGTTGAGGAGAATGGACACTCAAAGAAATATATCAATATCGATGTCACCAAACAATCTCCAAACCAGTTGTGGAATGTGGGGGAACTGTCTTGCATTTGCATCATAGAAGTATCTAGACAAGGTCAAGGAGGTGTAGGAAGAAACATGTGAATATGAAAAATGGGTGAATTGTGGGAAATTTTTGTGACCAGATTGAATTTTCCAAAACTCGTAAACAAAGTCTACTTCGACATTCAAGGTCGTCAACTGTGTGATGATAATGAGTGGAAGCGGGGTGTTCTAGAAAACAAGGTGTGTAAGGCCTTGTTCAATGTCTACTAATTATGGTGCTAGGTTTGGTTATGGTACCATTGAATCATAAACATAATCTCTTGGCTATCTTGGGCCCTGAATGGTCATGTAGGATATGTGAAATGATGAAGCAAACAAACAAACAATCTCACAGAGAAAACCCCAAGCGGGAAAGGTTAATCCTAAGCCAACTAGGGATACGTGGGAATATGTGTTAATTCCTTTTTGATTAACTCTATGTTCCTAATCTAACAAATGTAAACAAACAAATTTAAATCAACTCAATTCAGTTAATTTCCTTGAATTTAATTAAATCTATGTGTTGCGGGCATATAATTAATAAATGAAATCCAACTAATTGAACAAAGAAAGCGACTAATTTATTTATTTTTGTTATTTTTTCCAATGATTTTAAATAAAATGAAATAAAACAAATAAATAACTAATTAATCTAATGTTTTTGTATTTTTTGATGCTTACTAGAAGATAGAAGAAATATGCACAGAAAAATTAGACTTCTTCTAATTAATTAAAATTTCTTCTACACTAAAACTAACAGAACTAAACAAATAAACAACCAGATGTGGATATTTACTTGTGTAGAGTGTATCTAATTTATTCTAATTAAAAAAAAATCCAATTTGTATTTGTAGATGTTCAACTTACTTTATTCTTGCCTTAGATTCATAGGAAGAATAGAAAAGCTTCTTAGAATATATTCTTCCCCTGAAACTTCCCCGGTAGAAGTAGTAGGATCTATGGAAGCTTAGAAAAATGAAGGGAAATTACACTAATTATAAACAAATGTAGAAGAGTCTTCGAGAAAAACTTCCCGTGTAAATCCATATGGATAATCAGGGAAACATGTTTCAATCGAATGTTTGTGTAAATAAAAAAACTACAGTAATTGTACTTCCTTGAATTAATATTCTCTAACAGATTATGTCATAAAGACAAAGAAAGCTTCAAGAATTCAAATGCATTCCCAACCTGGAAATGTAGAACTATGAAAATTCCAAAGCTGGTTATACTTTGTTATCCCCTCAAATTATTTTCTAATTTGGCGTTCAAATGAGTCGAGGTAAATCTGTTGGCTTGTGTGGAAGAAATGATGAAGAAATACTTGAAGTGGGAATGTCTTGCAAACAATTTGGTAGTAACATAGGCAAGAGAGTAACAAGGCAAGATAATTAACCTTTATTGTGTATTTATTAGTAGAATTACATGTAGCATAACAATGCAATTGAAAATATGAATCTACAACAAATGCTTCGGGTAGATACTTGGATCTTATAGAAACATGGAATGTAAATGGTCTAAGCCATTTGGAGGCCAAGGGATGCCACATCACTCAAATAAGGGGTAGTTAAATCAAAATTAATAGTAGGAGTGGAAGGAGAAGTTGGTACGCATCAAATGAGCCCAAGAACAACCAATTCGGTTAAGAAACATGTGCTAAAAACAAGTTTGAAAAAGTTTCATGACTTAAAGTAAAAAACCAAGGAAAAAGCTAGCAGAATGATAAAGGAAAGTGGGAAAAGCATAAAAATGGACAAGGAAAGCATTCTAGGATACAAATATACACTGCAAACAAGAAATTGGACTTGAACACCATTAAAAAATATATTAACTCATCATTAGAGATTTTAAACCATTCTTACAATGTAGCACGTGCAAAATTAAGTGCGTACATATTGCTCCCTCAGAGAAGTGTTTTAGCCATGAAGAGATGTAAAACGTAGAGTCTGAGTATGTCACTCCTAAATGGGATGGTTACAAATTATACCTAACACACCCATGTGCTAAAGTGATGCCAATCCATGTTTCCTGCCACCTGCAAGAAGTAAAAGTGAATCAAGTGCAAATAAATACAAAATTGACAAGACGTACTAAAATCAAAATGACAAGAAGACTTACCATATCCACGGGGATATACATATACCTACACTAGCACTCCATCCCTATAAAACACACACACTCAAAACAAAAGAGTTAAAAAATGCTATATACAACATAAATCACTATTTTTTAAGAAATCATTTTCACTCACCCACTTGGAGATTTTTGAGCTCTAGATCACCTGGAACGGTTTCGCACATAAGTATAGTCAAATCAAAGAGAATTCAGATGTGATGGAGGCCCCTCCAACAAGAGGAACAGAAGCTCAGAGATAGGTGAGTTATTTGAAATTGTTTATTTTTAATGTATAATGTGAAAAATCTAAAAAATTCATCCGAAGGGGGGTATTTTTTCTAATTTCCTACTCAAAATGTTCACTAGGGGGCACTGCATGGGATGTGGTTTTTATTTCATAAAAATAGTGTCTTTTTTGGGGTTTTTTGGTCCCAGGGTACTGTGCAGGTGGCAATTGCGCAACCACCACTCTACATAGAGGGATGGTTATGTAACTACCTCGATGATTGCATAACTATCGATCTGTACAGAGGGGCATTTGTGTAATTGTCTAGGAAGAGGCTTAAATTGTCCAAGTGTGAAGATTTTTTTAGGATGTTTTCAATGAGATTATTATTTATTGACTGCCTCTAACTTACTTTTTTTGGTGTTTTGGTGAATAAAAAGTTCATACATACATTGGATCCAAGCCAGAGAGTATGATTAGAGTCCTCCAATCTTGGATTCATTGTATCAGGAGGAGAGAGACTTATTACATAGGGCCAAGATATGGAGATTATCCCAGACTCAGTTAGTATCCCAGCAAGTCACCTATTGTGTGACTTATTGAGCTATTAGGACATAGACCAGAACATTTTCTGGCTGCCTGGGGTCCAAGGAGAATGGACCATCACATTAGAGGATGTACACAGGATTCTAGGTGTTCCTGTTATATGCAGGAGGTTTACTTTGGATAGTGGAGGATCACTTGTGGTATCTTGGTAGTGGGATACCTATATGGGAGATGGCGTTGCACTCCATGTTGGTGCCAAGAAGGGTACGATATTACGATCAATTTCCTCTGCCCTATCCCTGTCTTGTGCAAGCCATTATTGGTATCTTGGATTCCCATTTGGTGGGAGATAAGGACAGGGAAAAACTACTTTATTGCTTGGCTCCACTCATTTAGAGCATAGCGCATCACAACCACATATATGCATGGGGTGTTGACATCTTGGGGGATACGTACCATGATATTTACAAGTTTGTTTGACTATAGGGCAAGGCCCTTAATCATCATAAATTGGTGATATGTTGGGTATATGAGCGCATGGTCCCCTATTAAAGGGGATTCAGGATAGCTGACCCTAGGGCATTCAAAGAAGCCATATGGATAGTTATGGCCCCACTCAAGGGGCATCATTAGCCAGTAGCTAATACTACCACAAATGGCATGATTACATAGTCATACAAGGATATGGCTAGATTGTGGGGGGGATGAGAGGGTGATGATGATTACATACATTACCACCCTCCATATAGTAGACAGGACCAATAGGGGTGAGACTCACTTTATCATTAGAGTATCACAGTAGTTTGGGTTTCTTTATGTTAACACCCTTCTAGTGGTTCCTACAGTTTACCGTGGAGTTTGAGAAGCTAGAGCTGGCCTTAAGGGCCTACTCATATGGATAGTTATTACTCTTGAGGTTCCGATTAGTGAATCAAGGGTTAGCCCAAATTAAACTATGCTAAGGTTTATTTTACACATTAAGGTTGCTCTTGGACATAGCAGGGATGAGGAGGAGGAGGCTGGGGTAGGGATGAAGACTAAGGAGGTTAGGAGGAGACTCAGGAGGAGGGAGATGAGGAGGATACTGAAACTGAGTGGATGACCAATGGAGAGGCCTCCAGGGTGGTGAGGGCTGAGGTAGTGGCTAAGGAGGAGAATATTCATTCAAAGGATCCTCTTTTATGTGAGGGGGGTGATGAGCAATCTATTATAGGACAACAGATGGCTTTGGAGGAGGATTTTGTTGAGAAGGTTCCCGCAGTAGCTCCACCACCACGAACAACACTAGTAGATATATCTTGGCAGCCAGGAGATCTGAGTAAGTGACCATGCTTCTCTTGACTCTACTACTTAGACTATAAATATTAGTAAATCATGCAATATGTGTGTGTGTGTGTATTGTATTTCAAAATTTTTCTAACTCTCCATTTCTTTCTTTTGTATTTTGTAGCCACTGTTGATGGTTGATGAGAATTTATTCATCAGATCTTGGTTGACACTTTATTACTTCCCATGGGGAAGATGTGAGAGGAGATGCTTGTAGATGTAGGGAAACCATAGATGGCCAAACACCATACTAATGTATTTGTATCTATTTGTTTAGTTGCAGAGATTTTGAATGAGACGAGAACCAAGCTTTCTGCATAGCAGTTAGCCAAGAGGAGACAAAGACGAGGCCATTCTCATAGTGAGACTACTACTGGCATATAAACTACCCCATCTCATGGTCACTCCCATCATTTTTCTCATGGAGGCTCCCATTCACATCATAGGAGCTGCAACATGAGTCCTCATTATGCTCCTTCATCTGGATCCCGTAGAGAGGGATAGGCTACATGATTTATTTATTTCTTACATTTTTGATTTCATATATCAATTTTTTGGATTTTTTCTCATTGTGATAATTTTGACCACACTCGTTAGTGTGATGAAATTGTATACAAACTCGATTATTACAGATATATACACATATATGTTACTTTTTGGCTTGGATATCCTATGTAAGAGTTTACTTGTTCATGACTTGCTTTATCTGTGTACTCTCAGATGTGTAGAATCTCTGATGATATTTTTATGATTATAGGAATGCACGCATGGATGGTGATGATGATGCAAATGCGTAAACAAAATGATATATATTTTTTGTTTTTGATATATATGTGATGGGTATGAGGACAAATTGTGAACTTAAAACCTTGGTTTCTAAGCAACATCTGATATTTCTATTTTTTTGGAAAATTTTATGAAAGTGATATAATAATGAAAATAAACCCACTCCATTATTAAATCCATGCAATCAATAAGATGCAAGGGCTCAACACCAAGATCCGAGAAGGACATGATTTATATGACTTGATGAATGAAAGTAATGACATGAAGATTATATTTTGACAAAGACCCAACTAGGAAACTACAACTCAACTCTAAAAAAGGCTAACTATCCACTTTAGAATGCAATTTTCTTGCAATTTTAACTAGAGTTAGACTCGTAGATGGCCTCCTGATTGAAAAAATCTGGTTGTATGGATTAACTCTCTTATAATTTATACATCTAACTCATTTTCTGATGATTTGAAAGGGTTCAAAGCACTTTTTACTTGTCGACTTATTTACCACTTATTAATTTATTTGAAAATACCCCCTATGCCTTGCCCCATGCTACAAGTAAGAATCATAGGATCATCACCAAGGATAAGGCATAGGAGAGTAAGGGAAATTCCCTCCTTTCCCAGCCTCATGTTACCTGTAGGAAGTATGGGATCACCAACAAAGTCTGATAGGGAAGGAAAGTGTGGTATTATTTGTAAAAGAATTATTTTTTTATATTTATTGTTTGTTTATCTTTATCTTTTTTTATTGATTTATAAACTTTTACTTGTGCTTTTAGGAGGGAAAACTTTCCCCTAGCTTCAACCCCACACAACCAATAGGATACAAATTATCACCATTGAGGGTTAAAGTAGGTGAACAAGACATATAGGTGAAATATTTTAGATTGATTTGTCAAAAGAGATATTTTTAAGGAAAGATGTGACACCAAGAAGGTTCTAGTACAAACTATGGGAAAAACACCTAAGCTAGAAGCAACCATGAACATAACTAAGTATGTAGGTCTTGGTAGGATCAATGTCAAAAATTTATCTAGTAGAATGAAATAAGATTGAATAGTTTAAAGATGATATAATGAATGGTTGAAGAAGTATGATTAAATGCTTTGCCAATTCTCAGAAATTTTGAAATTCACTTGAAAAATAAGTTTCTTGTTTCACAATGTTACGATATGACTATACAAATGATATGCAATGTGGATGCAATAGTGTAAATGTGAGAATATGATTGAATCATGCGTAGAAGAGTTTAAGGTGAAGTTAATTGATTGATTCACCAAAATCCTCACCTTCTAAAGTACACAGATGATACACGCCATTTTTATAGTCCTCCATGACCTATTATGAACCTAACCACTTTGGTCTGAAATTTTTTCCCTCACTAGTATTTTTGTTGATCTGGATATCCAATATCAAAACTAGGTCTCCTACCCATATTTCTTATTCATAAAAAATTTCATTATACTGACGACACATTCTGTCAGCATAAATGCTATGACGCTACTCAACTCTAAGTCGAGATTCATCAAGGGTTTCTACCTACAATAATCCCGCTTCATGTTATGTATCTTCATTCAAAATTCCTTGCAAAGATATGCAAAGGATAGGTAACTCGATTTCTAGTTGTAGGAATGCTTCACATATGAAGACTAAAAAAAAGGGGGGTTTCCCCTGTAGGCTTTCGTATTGATATCCTATAGGCCCGCAAGGCCAGAAATAGATTTAAATGTAAGTCACACTTATTCTCCTTGAATTTTTTGAGGAGTATGGACTTCAATGTTTTATTTCCCCTCGTAGGCATCTGTACCGACATCCTATAGGCCCACAAGGCCGAAAATAACTTTAAATACAAGTCACACTTATTCTCCTTGACTATTTTTAGGAGTATGGACTTCAATGTTTTATTTTTCACCTCAGCCTATCCATTGGCATGAGGGTAATACAAAGAGGTAGTGTGGAGTGATATTTTGAATTGTGAGCACAACTCCTACACTTATTTGTTCTTAAAGGACGTGTCATTATCTGAGATAATTACCTATGGGATTCCATACCTATAGATAGTCTGATTCAAAATGAACTTATTGATCACATACCCAAGTACAATAGTGAGAGGCATGGCCTGGACCCAATTTGTGAAATATTTTGTGGCCGTAATGATAAAGTTGTGGCCATCTATTAATGAGGGAGAAAAATTCCCTATCAGATCTAGAACCCAAGTAGAAAAGGGTCAGGATGTCACAATTGGCTGTAGAGCCTAAGCAGGGATGTGCATCTCATGCAAGAATTCTTGACATTTATCACACCTGCATACATATTCTACATCATCATGCTCTACGGTGGTCTAGAAATTACCCATCTAATGAACTTTCCAAGAGGTAGCATGTCCCCCAAAGTGACCCCCATAGACTCTATGGTGGGCTTCGAAGATAATATTTTCAAATTCTTCTTCTTTTACATGTGTTAAAATCATGTCATCGAAGGCTCTGTGATAGAGAACTTATTCTACAATCACATACTTGGTGGCTATGACACATAGTCATCATATTTTTTGTGAATTTACTCCCTCAAGATACGTATGGTACACAATGCGATTAATGATATCAAAATACCATGGACATGATGCAATGGGAGGATTTTTTCTACATAAAATACACACTCACCAGGGAAATCTAGATCTACTAGGTCTCCACAATCTATCAAGATGTCCACCAACCATTCATTAATAATTTTTCCTTTGATGGGAATTTGGTTGATGAAGGTTAGTTCAAATTCACCCAGCAATGTGAGAAAACATCTAGCCTTTTTGGATAATGCACCTCGAGTCAAGAAGGTTTGCAGCTGGTTGGAACTGATGATCACTCTTGTTTCCTAGTTAAACATATAATTCCTTAACCTTTTTATTGCAAAGATAATTACAAGGAATTATTTCTCTACTTGTGTATAATGTGTTTCATAGTCAACCAAAGTGTGACTAATGAAATAAACAACATGTTCATGATTATCATCATCCTCTTGTTCCAACATGCAAACGAGTGAAACCTTTGTGGCTCAAGAGTATAAGATCATATGATGGTCGGATTTGGGTGGCATGAGTGTGGGTAGTGACATGAGAAAATGTTTGAATGAATCAAATGCTTCATGAAATTAAAAATTCCACTCTTTAATACACTCCTTCTTTAGAAAGTTGTTAATGAGATGAAGACACAAGTTAAATTGGGAATAAACCTGTGGATTGCCCCAAGTTTTCCTAGAAAAAACCTAATGCCTGACTTATCTGAAGGTTGAGTCATCTCTAGAATTTCCCTAATCTTTGTTGGATCTACATCAATTCCTCGAGAAGAAATGATATACCCCAGAAATTTAAATTTCATCACTTCAAATGCACACTTTTCTTGATTCACCGTTACACCTTATTCGATAAGATGAGAGAGAATAACACGAAGCACTGCAGGGTGATTGCAATGCTTCCTGGCCTTAGTTAGTAGGTCATCGACATAATATTCCACAATATTATGAATAAAATCATGGAATATGTATGTTATCAATCATTGGTAGGTGGCCCTAGTTTTTTTCAAGCCAAATGACATGAATGCATAGTAAGAGGTCCCCCAAGGAGTAGTAAAGGTAGTATTGGTTTGATTCTTCTTGGATATCCTTATCTGATTATAATTGGAGAAGCCATTCATAAGTGACAATAACTCATATCCAGTCATTGCATATATAATGACAACAATGAAAGGTAATGGAAATTCATCCTTATGATAGGCTTTGTTGATGTCTCTAAATTCGATACAAATGTGTATCTTACCATTATTTTTAAGGACCAGAATGATGTTAGACACCCACATGGAATAGTTCACTATTTTAATGAAACCCATCTGAAGGAGCTTCATTAATTATTTCTTAACCATTAAATCCACCTTTGGTTTCATGGTTTGTAAATTTTACTTCACAGGCTTGGTATCGGGCTTCATGACAAGGTTGTGAACCACCACATTAGGAGTGATTCCCATCATTTCCTTGTAACTAAATGTGAAGGCTTACGAATGTTCTTTTAGTACCTTTGTATGTTCTTCTATCTCATATGGAGTAAGAGAAGAACCAATATTTAATATTTTGGGATGCTCATCCATCCCTATATTGATATTTATGGTTCTTTCAATCAAAGAGGTGTTACCCTCTTCGAATTCAAGAGGTACCAGAGGTAGTTCCGAATCTTCTCCCTCTACCTCATAGATCTCAAGACCCTCTAATGAGGAAGGACACAATGTGTGATCTCAAAAGTAAGAGGAAGGGTGAGTTCAAAGAGAAAAGCCTCCCTTACAGTGTGAATGCATTAAGGAATCCTAGGATTATCTCATCATTATCTGTGAATTCCATGGTGGTAGGCTCATTCTCAGCCTCAACATATGCCAAAATTACATTGGTTAGAACTTTTCAAACTAGGGGTTCAGATCAAACTAAGACCGTAAACTCAATTTCTTTCAATCCCTTGCTTGGAAAAAAATTACATGAAGAAGTAGTCGTTGAATCGACCAAAAGGTTTTTCTCTCTAGGTATGGCTTCGATAGAAATGAAGTTAAAACCTTACTGAGTTCAAGAATGACAGTCTTGTAGAGCTGTAGGTGCTCTTCTCTGGTGTCACAAAATTCTGAGACTTGATTAGTGATGAGTTGGGAGTCACCCAAAACTCTTAAATTTTTTATGCCCATCCTCTTATCTATGATGAGACCAAGAAGAAGATCCTCATACTCTGTGGCGTTGTTTGTACATTCAAATTTTAACCTAAAGGAAAAAGGCATGAAACTCCTTTCTAGAGAAGTAAGGATTACCCCTTCCTTAGTGTTGTAGTGGCATTTCACACCGTCATAGTTAAGAGTCCAATATTTATTGGGAAATATGGAAGTTTCAACATTAATGGAATCTTCATTTGTGACTTCTGAAACCTCAACCATGTAAATCTTTTCTAAGCCATCAGCTAGAAGAGTAGGGATCCCAAGAGCATGGCTTATGCCCAAGGAATCAAAAGGAAGAATGATAGGAAAATCCTTCTCCAGAAGCCTAACTATCTCAACCATAGTTTTTGTTGATAGAGTTTCTACTACGATGGATTTATTTTCATCAGGAATTACCCCTTTAATCACATTACGGGATTCCAACTCAGCCGTAAGGACATGTTGAGACTTAGGTTTCAAACCTTGAGGCTTGTTCAACTGATTAGAAGGGAGTTCTAATTTAGTATGAACCCCCAGTTTCTTCTTTATATCAGCCAAATGGATGTCAAATGGATTTGGGTCAACCTGAGCTACAAAAACCTTACCTAGGTGCAGGAATATGACCTCATCAAACAATGTAGAAGGGATTGACTTCATTCTATGTATTTAGGGTTGACCAAGGATCATATTATAGTTGGTTTCCCGATCTATAATAAAAAACTCATTCAACACATTCTTTTATCCAAGGGTAACCAGAATCACTATAGTCTCAATGGATATTGCCTTGAACCTATCGTAGCCTCTTAGTGTATCTCACGTTGAAGAACAATTGGTTTATCCATAGCCTAGCTTCTGAAGAAATTAGAAAGGTACTATGTTGACAATATCCCTATCATGTATCATTACACGCTTAACATAGTTTTTTTAGATATGAACGTGGAGGTATAACACACAATCACCTCTTTGTGCCAACTCAGCATCAGTTGCGATCTTGCTAATATAAAACATGAAACCAACATATCTCTTGGGCTTCCTTGGAGGATAGAAATCAAAGTCTATGTGGTTAACTTGGCCCTCTGGAGGAGGGTGATGTTAATTAGATGACCAAGGCCTTAAGCTTCTAATAAAGTTGCTCGATGCACAAGTGAATTCTTCAACAAATCCAAAAAGGAAATGTGAGAAAAGATCTTGGTCAAATTCATAGTTAAATCATTAGTCCCTACTGGTTTGGCAGCCACTGGTGTATCACCTGACATAGAAG
Source organism: Taxus chinensis (assembly GCA_019776745.2). Lineage (NCBI taxonomy): Eukaryota > Viridiplantae > Streptophyta > Pinopsida > Cupressales > Taxaceae > Taxus > Taxus chinensis. The sequence goes on from CM034149.1 coordinate 751,642,369, forward strand.
GGTAGATGGGAAGAGGTTGTGAAGAGTAATCTTGAGTACAGGTTGATGTGTTAACTTTGGGTTCATTTTATAGCTCCACTAAGCCCACAATCTTGGTCTGATTCTGACCATCTAAATGGGGAATGACTAGAGGTTTAGTTGATGTAGACACCTCATGATCATTGTTTCCAACAAGCACCCCCTTGTTGGTACCATTAGGATTGAAATTTCCATTCTCAGGGTGCGTTGGAAGGGGATCTCTATAAACCCCAAGAGTAGAATTTTAAGGGGAAATAGGTCCCTTGTGAGAATTTTTTTGTCGGTGCCATAGGATTAGCCAAAAAAATCTCAACAAAGAGATTCCTTTGGCCCTTTATAAGTATTTGTATAAAAAAATTGCAATCACGGAACGTACAAGCATCATTCCCTATAACCCTATGAAAACCATGGTAAAAATCAGGATCATAGTCATGAGGTATTTGATTCTAGTTTTGTTGCAGTCCATAGTTTTTGCTATTGTTTAGTTGTTGGTTGTTATAATTGAAGTTTGGTGGCCTTTGACCCTAGTTTTGATACTAATTTTGGAATCGATTTAGATACTAGTTCAAGTATTGAACTGGGATTTGGGCCTGGACCTATTGTGGAGGTGGAGGAGGTCGACTGAAATCCACTGCATTAACAGAAGGGGTGAAATTTTTACTCCTTTGTTTGTTCATATTGGCATTATTATTACCATTATTTGTATTGTTGGTGCTAACAACATTTGAATTTTTTGAATGGTCATGTACGCCATTCATCGTAGCAACACATTTCTTATTGAGGAATTTGGGTCCGTGATTATTATTGTTTGAACCATTCGGGTAGTTTGAATTATTCTAAGAGGAAGTGACGAGTCTTCCATTTTATCCACACATCTTTTAGCCACTATTAATTGCCACTTGGTCAATGTGGAGAGTACCTTCTAGGACCTCCTTATAGCTCCTAAGAGGGAAATTTTATACCTCATCCTTCATTTCTCAATTGAGAGAATGGATGAACAATTTGAAAATATCTATTTTCTCCATGTTTGGAGCACTAGCCAAGGAGTAGAGGACCTGCAACCATCTTTGAATGAAATGGGTAGCAGATTCAATATGATCTTGCTTGATATGAAGTAATTATTTGATTATTTTGCTTAAAATTTTGTTCATATCAAAATCCTTTATGAACTCTAAAATGTGTTGCTTGAACAAATGGATTGAGGCTTCTAGTATCTTGTAGTACCATTCGAGAGCGATCCCCTAAAGGGTCTTGGGAAAAATATTAGCTAAAACCGCATCTCATTGAAGTATATCTCTAACACCAATAATACATGCTTTAATATGCACATTTGGGCCCCCTCCCCTTTGATCTTTGGGAAGTCAAATAACAGTTGTGGAGGCATTACACTTCATATGGTAAATTCGAGGGGTTCCTTAAGATATTCAACATATCTCCCAAATGCACAAGACCATTGATGGGGAGGTGGGGGAGGAATAAAAGGTTGATATGACACATCATAAGAATTTCTAGGGGCATAAGGAATCCCTTGAGGTTGAGAATATGATCTAGGAAAGGAAAAAATGTCCACCTTCGGTTATTTAGAATAAATTTGGAGGTACAAGGGAACACTATTTTTGTACAGAGTAGAAGGTGTGAAACAAGGGAAATCAAATTTCTAGTTGGAACCACATTCAAGAATGCACTTCTGGTTAGCGCATGTGGAGGATACCTATATGAAGTGTGAGAGGGCATACCTACCATGCTTGATCCTATAAGAAGGTCTCAAGGGTTATGAAAACCCATGTAAACTAGAGGAGGTGAAATTTTCGAGGGCACATAACCAAAGTGATGCAGCCTAGAATTTACCATTAATAACCTAGGCACACTGGCACATCACTCAGCCTAGAATGAGCACTCACCCGAAGTGCACAAAGGTACCAGGCCCCTCTTTAGGGTTTCTTGTGCAGGATGTTAGAATGTTTAAGACTTAATGAATTCAGATCCATAACTAATATAACATTCTACAGAGCATATCCAGATCTAGATCTAAAGAGTAATGGATTTAAATAATAACCATAATGAAGTCAATCATACAAGAATCAGTTATACTCATGATTAATATGATGATTCATCCAATACACTCCATTATATTAATCACAATAAATACAAATAAGCCTATTACAATAAGCAATACCATAAGCTCATGCACACATCAGATTTAGAAACATAACCTCACAGTAATTCATATCCAGTTCTCACATAGTCCTCCTATTCTAGGAAAATAACTACATACTTATAAGGGTGGGGAGTTACCCTTCACCACTTGCATAGTTCCCAAAATAGGATGCATGCTAAAAATAGACATGTTCCTTTACAATAATAGCCATGCATGTAAGTGTGCTAACAATAGATCTCTTCTGGTTAACTGGTAGTAACAATTCTATTATTAGCCTGAACCCATACAAAGCGCTTCGTATCCGTTATTCTAATAATATCCCATGTATGTCACACAAGTCTTTATCTGGTTTGTGTACTCTGCACGTTATCTCCAAAAATAGCCCATACACGTGAAAATGGCTAAGTCCCAAATCTTCCCTTGTCTTTTGTACACTTGTCCTTCCCTATCCTTCCACACCTTTGACTATTCTTTACTTCTGCGCACAAATATTTTTTGCACCCTTTCCTTTGTATCATACTCTTGTCCACTCAACATTATTCCACACTAAAATGCATTTCCACACCGACAATGGCTGCTCTTGAATAATAAAGAATAAATACTGGAAAGAAATGAAATAATTTCTGCATAAAGAATGAACTCTCCCTACCTCCTAAATCCTCTATTCCGGAGTTTGGAACATAATTTTTTTTTACACTGGTGCACCCAAGCACAAGGAAAAATTTGTTGTAGGTATATAAATTTAAAGAAAAACAAAAAAAATTCCCATTCGGGGTTTTCCCTCTAATTTAGAGGTCTATGTAGTCATTGTTGCATTTAGCAGCCCTGCTACATCTAGAGGTCTTTTCATCTTGCATTCAGATCAAGCTCTCGAGAGAATCCCCCCAGATTTGATACATTCGAGTTCTGCATGGTTTGAAGCTCCCACAGTCTAGCGAGCCATTCAACCACCAATAAAATAACAACCAAGGTGAGCTTTTCCTTCTCCAACATAGTTCTAAGTCTTATTTTGCATAGACCAAGCCATGTTTTCTTCCATTGAAGCAGCCTTGTTTTCCTACATTGATCCGTGTGTGCCTTTTCTTTCTAGTGAGTTTGATATGAATCAAGGTGATTCAAATATTGGCAAGTTTTACTTTGAAGGGAGATGTTCAAAACTCATGTATTCACCAGGTAGATCAATACAAAAATATGCGACCTCTGCGAGCACTCTGCGACCTCCGCCCATAACTGTAGACATAGCCATAGCTGTGAAACCTCGGCCATACTCGATCTGCACACAAGTAACTTACATGAGGATATAAAATAAGAAAATTCTTGAATCTCCAACGCAGCACCTATGAAAAATAAAAAAATGGTGAGGAAAAAGTAGTGGCCAAAGCAAAATCATAAATAAGGAGATAAAGAAATAAAATGCCTCAGATGCGTTTAAGGAGGAAACCCTAAACACCCACCGAGCTCCACGCAAGCACCACATGGACTCTCTCCTCTGCCAGGTCGCATTTTCCAAAAGGTAAGTCGATTTTACCTTTCAATAAATACAAGTTTGTTCAGTTTCATATCAAGCGCCCCTAAGAGGCCAAGTTGGTTAGTGAATGCACCTTAGAAGTGGGAGGTGCATGGTTCAAATCCCACCCCCAACTTCATATTTTGCATTTGGCGGGTTTTTTGGTGGGACTGCTAAATTTAGCTGATTTTTTGAATTTAGTTATAACTAACTAAATTTAGCGAAGAAACCCCTAAGCTAGGCTAAAAAAAAAAATTCTCCCATCTGGTCTGTTTTTTCATTTCAGACATTTTTTGCAAAAGGAGACCCATCTAAAAATTGCATCTTCAGCTTCTTTTTTGCAATTTTTAGCATTTTGGGTCGTATTGGGCTTAGGAGGCCACCAGGACCCGCGAAACTGAAATTTTTTGCTTGCCATTCAAATTGTACAGTTTTTTTGAATGTAAATTGTATACTGCTGCATATTGTACTAATTTACAGGTTGCCATAGTTAACTACAAACTTTTTAACTGCTCAAAAACTGGCAGAATTGTAATAAAAAAAATTGGTTCTATAACACTCACGAGATCCTAGATCTCATTCGCAGCGTTCGGTATATATGGTTCCTCTAGGAAGTGCTTACGAGTAAAGCCGTTGCAACTACTACTGCACTTAATGCCTAATATAGCTGCAACAATGTCGTCTAGGCATCATCCCTATAAATCGACGGGGAGTAATAAGGTCACAGTGCACACACTATGAACCATCCCATCCGTCTGTGAATGATTGCAAGACATAAATCCAGACTAAGAAACTATCTGAGTATATAGCAAAGTTACGCATGTGTATGAGGATATTTCTTTGAGCCAGTGTCAATAATTGCACAGACCCCATCAGTAATGTCTTGGTACCACGTATTGAATTCTTTCATGTACGTGAACGCCTCTTTCATGTACCTACCGGGTATATAGAAAGGGTGAGCTTTTTCCATATACCGACAGGTATATCGGAAGGGCGCGTATATAGAAAGGTTTGGTATATCGGACTGACAGTATAGAGATTGGGAGACCTAATACCTAGAGTGATAAGAGCCAAACCCTGTCAGTGATCTCTGCAAAATGGGCACCAATGCCCCCAAATTTTTTCTTCCTAATTCACAATTGTTCAGAGGAAGCAACTATGCTACATGGAAGACAAAAATAAAGACACAGCTTGAGTTTGAAGAAATATGGCCTGTTGTGACTGGTACTCTAACCAGATCACCAACTGATGCAACACAACAAAGATAGTTTGATAGAGCAGATCAGAAAGCAAAAATCATCATCTTGTTTGGAGTGTCTGATGATGTGCAAGCCCACATTCGAGATGCCACAACAGCAAAAGAAGCATGGGATAAGCTAAGCACAATATATGAGGCCAAGAACAAGAATGTCATACTAAATTTTCAGAGTCAGTTACATACATTAAACTTCAAGAAAAATGAGAAAATTGAAGCTTTCCTAAGAAGGGTTGTAGAGTTGCGGGCTTCACTTCTAGCCCTAGGAGAAGAGGTCAAAGATGAATCTCTCATTCCCATTGTTCTGAGAGCTCTCCCTTCTTCTTACCACATTTTTTTCACAACTCTAAACTTGTCAGATACGACAATTAGTTTTGACAAGCTAGTAAACCTACTGCAACAAGAGGAAACAATGCACAATAAGGATGATGAAGAGGAGCAGGCACTGTCTTCACATCAAAAATGGAAAGGAAAAGGTAAAGGAAAACCTAAATCCTATCAGAAGTCCCCACATCAGAATTAGTATCATGGGGACAATCAACAGAAGAAGCGATGTCCAATTTGCAAAAGAGGACATGACTTACAAGATTGTTGGTATAACACTTATAAGAAAGGTTCATCAAGAAACTCTGGACCACAACAACAATAATCTTACAAGGGACATTCTAACAACTATCACGGGTAGAAAAAGGGGAACTGGAAAAGAAGACCCCATCAGCAAGGTAATATTGTTGAGCAACAAGAACAGTCAGACATTGAAGACTTCTTGTTCACTGCTCAATCAAGTGAACCATCCACGTCATCTAGTGATGTCTGGTATGTTGATTCGGGAGCCACTCGACACATGACTGGCCATAGAGACTGGTTTATTTCAATGAGGGACACGCCATCGAAAAATCATGTTTCGTTGGGAGATGATTCTTCATATACAGTTCAGGGGATTGGAAACATTTCTCTACCCCTTGGTTCATGCAAATGCAGACTGTCAGATGTTCTATATGTCCTTGGGTTGACAAAGAATATTTTTTCAGTCAGTCAAGTCCTAGATCACAACCTAAAAATTGACTTTGATAGTCAATCCGGAAAGAAAATGTGTTTGATTCGAGATAAATCTAGAGGCTCGAAAATAATTGCAAAAGCCTCAAATGTGGGACGTATGTTTCAACTTGATTTCATTCATAAAAACGATCAAGAACTTGTGGCTAAAAAATCCACCTCAGCCTAGTTGTGGCATAAGACATTTGGTCATGTAAGTTTCAAATATCTCAAAACACTTCGCCGGTGTAATATGGTACATGGGCTACCATCTCTTCAGAAGGATACAAACAAGTGTCCTCACTACTTCGTAGGAAAACAACATAGAGTTTCATTCCAAAAGAGTACTTTTCGAGCTCATGGTAAACTTGACCTGGTTCATACCAATCTTTTTGGTCTGATGCAGCCAAGTCATTCTAGGTTCCAGTACTTCATGCTTTGTGTTGACGACTATTCACAGAAAATGTGGATTTTTTGTCTTCGCAAGAAAAGTGAAGCCTTTGAAACATTCAAAAAGTTCAAAGTAGCAGTTGAGAAAGAAACTAGTCATCACATCAGAACTCTCCGCTCAGATCGAGGGGGGGAATTCACCAGTGATGAGTTCAGAGACTACCTACAAACTCATGGGATTCATCGACAAATTCCTCCTCCACACACACCGCAGAAAAATGGTGTTGTTGAGAGAAGAAATCATACTATCATGGAAATGGTGCGATGCATGATCGATGATTCCAGACTTGCAAAGACATTTTGGGTAGAAGCAGTAAAAATAGTAGTGTATTTGTTAAACAGAGCACCCACAACTGCTCTTGATGGAATTACACCACAAGAAGCATGGTCAAAAAGGAAACCATCCATTGCACACCTCAGAGTATTCAGGTGCAAAGAAATCATGCACATACCCAAACAGAACAGAAAGAAATTGGACATGAAGTCACAAAATCTCATCTTCATTGGATACAGTGAAGAGACTCTTAGGTATAGATTGATGGATCCTAAGACCAGAAAAGTCTACACCAACAGAGATGTTGAGTTTCTCGAGAAGAAGGAAGTAGAGACTCCTCCTCTGGACTCACATGATGTAGATTTTTCACCCGTTGTAAAAATTGAAGCTAATGTTCCCTCAAAAGATGAAAGTGATGATGGGGATGATGGTGTTGATCAAATAGAACCACAACCCATGGGAACAGTTCAACGTATGCCTAAATGGTGTACAAGTACATTACAAGATGCAAGATTGGATACTCCACTGGATACATCCACCCCTAGACCACGGACTCGCAATAAAGCAAGAGAAGAAGTTAACTTTGCTTTGATGAGTAGAGTTATTGATTCAGATGAGCCCTCTACAGTCCAGGAAGCCCTACAGTCAAAATCTTGGAAAGATGCCATGGATTTTGAATATCAATCAGTGATAAAGAATAACACTTGGTAGCTTGTTGATCTTCCACCAGGGAAGAAACCGATTGGATGCAAATGGATATTCAAAACTAAGTACAAAGTAGATGGGATAGTGGACAAGTGCAAAGCAAGACTTGTAGCAAAGGGGTATACACAAAAAGAAGGCATTGACTATGAGGAGACATTTGCTCCCACAACTAAGATCAAAATGATCAGGATGATATTTTCTCTAGCTTCTCAGTTTGGATGGAAAGTTCACCAAATTGATGTAAAAAGTGCCTTCTTGAATGGAGATTTACAAGAAGAAGTCTACATGACTCAACCTGAGGGATATGTTGTACCTGGTTAAGAAGAAAAGGTATGCAGACTCAGGAAATCTCTGTATGGCCTCAAACAAACACCCCGGGCATGGTACATCAAGATTGATGAGCATCTCATACAACATGGATTCATTCGAAATCCATACGATCCCAATCTCTACCTCAAAAAGCAAGGGGGGGAGATGGTGATTATTGTAGTTTATGTCGATGATCTAGTCATAATTGGTAGTTCAGTGAAGATGATTGATGAAACAAAGAAAGATCTTAAGCGATCATTCGACATGACAGATCTCGGGCTTATGCACTACTGTCTTGGACTAGAAGTATGGCAGAAAGAGAATCACATCTTTGTTTCTTAGATGAAATATACCAAGACAACACTTGAGAAGTTTAGGATGATGGATTTCACACCAATTGCTACACCTATGGAGAACAGATTATAGTTATCTCATTTAGATCCATCTCTTGAGGTAAGTGCCACTCTCTATCAGTAGCTGATTGGGAGTCTCATTTACCTGACCTACACTAGACCAGATATCAGCTTTGCAGTGAGCTATTTATCCAAGTTCATGCAGGAACCCAAAGTTTGTCATTGGAAAGCAGTAAAGTGCATTTTGAGATGTCTCAAAGGATCAGTGGATCTTGGTCTAGAATACAAGAATAATGAAAACTTCTTCTTGACTGGATATTCAGGTTCAGATCATGCAGGTAACATTGATGATAGAAAATCCACTTCCGGATTTGTATTCTTTATGGGATCTGGACCAATATCATGGGGAAGTAAGAAACAACACTTTGTTTCTCACTCTTCCATAGAAGCCAAGTATCGTTCTGCAGGAGAAGCTGTCTGTGAAGCGATTTGGCTACATCGCATACTGGAAGGACTTGGAATACCACAGGACAAACTGACCACCATGTATGTTGACAATGAAGGTGTTCTCAAACTTGTTCGCAATCTAGTTTTTCATGAAAAAAAAAAGCACATTGAGGTTCAGGTTCATTTCATACGTGAACATGTGTTGAAGCACAACATCCAGCTTCAATTTTGTCCAACTGCTAAACAACGAGCAAATATTTTCACAAATTCACTTGCACGTGACAAGTTTGAGTTGTTCAGAGAGTTTCTCTCCTCATCTCTTCAGACAATGCACAATTAAGGGGGGGAATGTTAGGATAAAATATTATTATCCTAATATTAATTATGCATAGTTTAATTATTTAATTAATTTTATTAAATAAGTAATAATGGTTATTTTGTTATATGGTTCATAAACCATATTTGTCTTTTATAAATACTGTTATATTGTTTTGAACAGTATATTTGTTTGTATCTAATTATTGCTTCTCGGATGTTATTGGAAGTGCATATTTAGGAACTTAGTTCACCTGTACAACTTAATATTTTGTTTGTATTTGGCTGTGTAATATCTATAAATATTGCAGCCCATTATCTGTAATGGTTGATTGATTGAGATTAATAAATTGATCAGGATTCCATCCCTGTTTTTCAATCATCAAAAACTTAGAATCATAAAGAAGATCCATCTTTCCTAACTCAAGCTTTTTATCCCTAATGTACTTATCATGTTATTCTTTCTACCTGGATTTTTCTTGCTTTTTAATCTAGCATGTTATTTCTCTTCACTCATCCAACTTAATCAACTTGTTAGTTCATATTTCTAATGCTTACTCATCAGCTAGACCTCTAGTGCATGGAATACACAAATAAGGTAACATGAATTCCATAGGAAGAATTGATTCTGCACTAAAAAACAATTAAAAGGGTGAGGCCTTGTTTAACTACTTGTATGTTGTTCTATATGCCCAAAGTACTGTAGAACATTTATCATCCCAATCCTTTCTTCCAACATCACAAATTTTGGTCAATGTCTAGTTCAAAATCTTGTTGAAATACTCAGTAGTCCCATTTTCTTGAGGATGATATGGTGTAGTCTTATGGTGTGCAATAATTAATTCATTCAATATAATTCTGATTGTCTCATTCAAAAAATGTGTTCCCCTATCACTGGTCAAACTCAACAGGCATCCATACCTTGTAATAATATCTTCCCATAGAAAAATGGCTGATGTAGCTGTTGTATAATCCTTTATATGCATTACATCTACCCACCTTGATAGATAATCCATGCAAGTGATGATATAGGGTGATCCAGTGCTACACACGGCTGATGAAATAGGACCCAAAAAATCTATATCCCATTTTTCAAATGGTTATGCACTATTAATAGGTCTTAGAGGAATTTCATCTCTTTGACCCAGTCTCCCTAGGTGTTGACAGTGATCACAAGCCTTGCAATATGCCTTACAATCTTTATACAGGGTCTCCCACCATAATCCAACGAGTAGGATCTTATGCGTAGTGGTGTCACATATATAGTGGCCACTTGCAATACCACCATGATATCTGTGTGCTCATGTTCTAGTACATAATGGTGTAATACTTCATCCTAGCCTATTTTTTATAGGTCACAACTAATCAACATAAATGGTGCCACACGAATAGCAAGTTGTTTCTTTTCTAAGGATTTCATCCCTTCTTACACCATACCTATTCTTAGAAAGACAAAAATGTCGTTTAATTTTGATGGTGCGAGTTGTAACCTATATAACTATGCATTGGACATGGTATCTTCAATTATTTGTGCTTCTTATCCCAACTATATTTTGAATAGATGATCTGGTCCAGAACTACTTTTCCCTGATTTTATCACCACTGTGAAATCAAATTCTTGGAATAAGAGTACCCTTTGACATATGCATCCCTATAAAACATGCTTTTTTACTATATACTTCAATGCCATGTGATCGATATAAAATACAAATGGTGTTACTAGTAGGTACTGTCTGAATTTATGTAGCACATAGATCATTGGTAAAGATTCGTGCTCTTTAGTTGTATAATTATTCTCTACAGGAGTCAACTTTCTACTAGAAAAATAGATAGGATGATCTATAATACCTTCTCAAGGATTAGCCAACACCGTGCCAATGGTCATGCCAGAGTCATCCACATGTAAATGAAATGGTTGGTCCCACAAAGGAAAGTGTAGAATAGGTGTTGTAGTAAGTTTCTCCTTCAATGTCTCAGATGTAAGTTGTTTCAGCTCTCCCCAGTAGAACTTCCCTTTTCCTTTTAGTAACTCCTCTAAAGGTATAGAAACCTTAGCATAACCCTTTATGAATTTTCTATAATACCCAGTGTGAACCAAGAATCCACACACCTCGCTTTGAATGGTAGGATCCTATAGGCAAATAATGACTGTAACCTTAGTTGGATCAACAAACAAACCTTCTTTGCAGATGATGTGCCCTAACAATATTCCAAATTGTGTACAAAATACACATTTCTTGATGTTGAAAGAGATACTTAACTAGAAACATCTTTTAAACATTAAGCATAAATTTTCACAATGATCCTTAACAAGTCCATACACCATCCAATCATCTAAATAAACCTACAAGAATTTGTGAATAAAATATTTCAATGCTTTAACACCTATACATGAAAATATAGCAGGTGAATTTTTTAGACCAAAAGGCATCATAGTATAGGAAAATCTAACCCATTCAATAGTAAAATTAGTCATTTCCTAATCCTCCTGTGCAATCCTAAACTGATGATACCTAGAGAATCCATATATAAATGAATATATTTTGTGCCTTGTAACACCTTCTAGTATTTCCTCAGTGAATGGCGTAGGGAAGGGATTAGTCACACATGCAACATTAAAATCATTCTATAGTCTACACAGATCCTAATTTGAGCATCCTTCTTGATACTAATCATCATTGGGCTAACCCATTTTGACTTGTCCAGGGGCTCAATGATTCTAGACTTCAACATTTTTTCAATTTCCTCTTTGACCTTTTTCACACAAGTTGGGGTTCATCCTGTAGAGTCTCTTTTTGACCGGGTGCACACCTTCATTAAGATTTATCTTAATTTCTCCTAATGATTCATACACGCCTTTGATTTCATGGTATCCCCGAGGGAATAAGTCCTGATAATCTCCTAGTAACTCAATTATTTTTTCTACTTTAAGAGTCAGACCAATAGTCCCCAATTATGGCCTCCTTAGGAGCAACATTTGATCCAATATTTACTTTCTTTTTCTTCATAGGTTTATGATAGGCGAGCATGATCTTATCTAAACTATCCAAAATCTCACACTTACATGTTGAATGGTCTACATCTAGATTTTCTACTTCTTCACCATCCACCAAGTTGACCATCCTTCCTTTTTCCTTCTCAAGGAAAAAAAACTTAAGTAGTGTGGCATCTGTCTCTGTTTCTTTAGCAAAATGTGCTCTTGAGTCTTCTTCATAAAATAACTCCTGAATGAGTTCTTCTGCCTTAGCACTATATCCTATAGTTAAGCATTCTTTATAACCATTAATGCCTCTTTTACCAGAGGTTTAGTAGAGACATATTCAAACATCTAGATCATTTCTGCAATCAAATCCTTCCAATTTTTAGTCTCTCTAGGGAGTTCTCCATATAGCATACCAAACAACTCACACAACCTTGTAAAGTGGAATAAAATTTTTACACCCAGAGTGAAGGTGGTAAATATTCCTACCCATTTATCCAGAGTCTCTCACACTGTTGATCATGGTGTTGAACAGGTTGGTTACCATGATACCTATAGATTTGAGTAGGTGCATTGCTCCTGGAAAAACGACTAGAAAGAGAAATCCTAATTTCATTCTATCTTACAAGATTATACTTATGAACCACCCACCAACACGTTGTTGTCCTGTGTAGGGTATATGATAGCATATTCCATCTCTCCAACTGGTCTTTCCATTATTCCTCCATGGCACGTAGAAATACCATAGAATATCCTTCTCCAGTATAACGAGGTACTGAGTTGTTACTTATTCTACTGATACAATGAATTCTATTGTCCCGCACAAATGTGCTCTTTACTTTGCGCCCTACCAACTCATAAGTACTATGAGCCCAATTATCACAAGAAACACTTGTAATATCACTAATATACTATGAATCTTCCCACTAAAATATTCCTTATTGAGATGGCTCAAGCACCTCTGGGTCACGGATGGCACGTACATAAATCCTATTCATATCTTCCTCACTAACAGGCTCAACATAGGGCACAAAATTGCCATCAGTTAAAGGGATAATAACTCTTTCCTCCTTGTTCTAAAAACTGATATAACCCTTGTTGAACTGAAGATCAACATTATTTACATAACAATAAGGGTGCCCAAGTAGATCTGGGAAGATATCTGCCTCTACAAGCACTAAAACCTCAAAATACCCAGTGAACTTGGCTCCCTGTATGGTAATGTATGCATCTCTTAGAAGTCTGATGGGTGTGGCCTTAGTTCGGTTAGCCATGATGTAACATTCCCATTTTAAGACTTTAGAAACAAGGGAATTTTTTTTTGAAACATAATGTTCTCTATCCTAAATAAAACATCATTTAGAACACACATTCCATGCCAATCAATCTCATAATAGATAACCATATGCATCTGTAATGATTCGGTATACTATCGATCTCTCATTCCATGACCCAGTTACTAATCAATCTCTCATGTTTGTCTTAAAATATAGAATAATTTATGTATACTACGTATACTTGGTTTCCTACCCTATTCCGAGTACTGAGTGATCTGTTTAAAGAACCTATTTGAATATTTGTTACCAATATTCATCTGACATCACGTTTCTTTAAACTAGGTGACAAGACAACACAATGAACAACTTGTGATACTTTGGCTGAAGATTTTCAACATACTATTCATGTTACTATTCCTAGATGGTATACTCATAATTTTGGAATACATCCTTCACCCCACTCTACTGTTATCTAGAATGGTCTTTACTGACTACCGTCAGTCCACTTGCCCAAGGTTTGACCCTATCCCAGGTTAGCAACATAATTTATTATAAGAAGATGCTCCTGATGACTTACGGTATATGGGTATACTCGATCGACCTAAGTCAACCGAATGTGCTAAGGTACTGTGAGTCATAGAAAGCTACTACCTATCCTAGACATGCTATGTCGACACTAAAATTTTCCTCCATAATTTCTATTTCATTAATGTATGTATTAGGAATAGGATGTTGTTAAGTATAATTAGTAGTAGCGTCTGATAGAAGATAACGGCGCCGTCAGTACGGTGTCGCCAATAATGTGGAGTACGGTAATAGTCAAAGTACAATAGGAATGTTGTAAAAAGTAAATATTTGTCATAAGTGGTCCGGTAATGTTAAAATGTCAAAGTTTGGGTAATTAGAGAAGTAGGGTCTACATGATTAGGAATTAGAAATATTATATTGGTAATAAGGACAAGGAGTGAGGTCATAAATATTTTGTGTATTTTATTTGTACAAAGTCTAAAAATGTGGAACCCATGTAAAATGATAAGGTTTATCTTATCTTAACAGATAAGCTTACATGTACAGATAAGAGTTAAGGTATGGAATATGATTCGTCAGAGTGGATTTCTTATCCTAGCTTAGAGATAGGATGGATAAGCCTGGAAGTTCTATAAATAGAGAGGCCACCCCCCTCATTTAGCATAGAAAGAAGTAGTGAGAAATATTGTAGGAAGTGTGTGAAGGAAGCCATCAGTTAAAGGTGTGTTGAAGAAGCCATCAAGAGGTGTAATTGTAAAGTTTCTCCCATAGTCTTGTTGAAGTATCTCATGGGTGAGATTGTAACAGTTTCATGTTAATATTATAATTTATTTTGATATTTCATATTGTTCGTCATTTTGTCTTATCATAGTCAATGGTATTCTTGTGTTCGGTTGTTGTTTTGCTTCCAGATTACATCCACCAAACTAAAGTCTGTGCATTAGTAAATAATCATAGCACGAGGAGTTCTCGGTGAAGAATTATCATAGTGCCGGATTGGTGATGACATTTTGGTTCCGTTGTTAGGACCATTCCTCGTTGGTGGATTTTCTGGAGAGATATTCCCAGTTAGGCAAAAATTAATTGGAGGGTAACCTTGTTTTTACTGTGCATAGTAGTTACCATGGTAAAGTCATTTTTACCGTGAATAGTAGTTACCATGTTAAAGTCATTTTTTCCATGAATAGTAGTTACCCTGGTAAAGTCCTTTTTGTTGGGAATAGTAATTACCGCAATAAAGTCACTTTTTACCGTGAATAGTATTTACCGCAGTAACTTCACTTTTTACCGTGAATAGTGTTTACCACAGTAAAGTCAGTTTTTATCGTAGTAAGTCAAGTTTTACCATAGTTTACCGTGGTCATTTCTATTTTACTGTAGAAAGGTGTAAAGTCACTTTCTAGTATAGTGATTCCAATTATTTGTGCACATAAGTCTTGTTAATTGTACTTGTGGGTTGGTATTTCACGGTGGTTACTTTTGAAAATGGGAAAGATTCCTGTTTTTTCAGCTCAATCTAATGAAGATGCTTCTTCTTTCATTCAAGATTTTAAACGATCTTGTATTTGTAATGGCCTTATAAGAAGGGAACAATGGACTGAATTTTTTCCTACCTTTTTGGATGGTTCAGCACTTAGGTGGTTTGAAACACTAGGTGATAATGTGAAAAATTCATGGGATTTATTAACCGAAAGTTTTCTTGAAGAATTTGGTGAACAACAGAAATATGCAGATCTCATGATCAAGATCACAAAGCTATCCCAAGGAGAGAAGGAGAAGATAAGGGATTATCATGCTCATGTTCTAGAGCTAAGGAGGAAGCTCGATGCCCAGATCCGGAAGGAAGGAATAGCAGATGGGTTGATGAATGGCGTGGATAACCTCCTCTGTAAGCACTTCATTCTTGGGATGAAGCCGGAGATCAGACAACGAGTGAAGTATGACCTCCCAACTACCATTGAACAAGCAAAGGAGATTGCAAGAAGGCAAGAAGAAAGCATGGAAGAGGAGCCCAAAGAAATTGTTGCTAAAGTAGAGCCTACACCAGCACCTTTGGTCCTGAATCCACAACCACTCCCGGTGAGCATAAATATTTCTCCTAATACATCTACTGAGTATGAAGATCTGCTCAAAAATATGGGTCAGTTAACTATTAATCTTCTTCAAGGAAAGGAATTTAATTCTCAGGGAGGAGATAGAGGTCCAAAGAGAAATATTTCTGAAGTTGTTTGTTATGGTTGTTATAAAAAGGGTCATTATAAGTATAATTGTCCAGATAGAGCTTCTACATCTGGTAAGGGAGATAATGATAAAGGAAAAGCACCTGTGAATTCTTTTGATGTAGTAGATAAGAGCAGAAATAATGAAGTAGATGTGTTTGTAACAAAAAGAAAGAAAGAAAAAGATAATCAAGATGGAACTGATCCTAAGAAGATGAAAGAAGAAACTAGTAAGAAACATAGGAGAAGAAAGTTGGGTGTGCAGGATTTTCTGATTTCACAGGGGCAAGGACCATACTCCATCTTGGAAGATCTATCCAAAAGGCCTGCAAATATTACATATGGTCAACTCTTGGCTATGTCTTCTGAGAAGAGGTGGGAGTTGCGAGGTGGACTCAATGCTCGAAGAAGGAAGGAGGTTGAGGTCCCTGTTTTGGAGGCAGAGGCAGATCCCTATGCTCCACAAGCTGAGGTATTATGTAATGGTATTTCAATTCATGATGTCTTAGTTGATGGAGGTGCTGCAATTAATGTAATGACCGAGTCTGTAATGAATATGCTGGGTTTAAAAATTGATCTCCCTTCAACACTTATGTTAAGGTCATTAAATAAGGGAAAAACTAAACCAGAAGGTGTAGTTTCAAATGTGGCAATATCTGTTATGGGTGTTGTATGTGTGGTAGAATTTCAGGTGATGAAAAATGGTACTGTTGCGTACCTAATGCTGCTGGGAAGACCATGGATAAGGAGAGTTCATGCAAGAAACTACTGGAATGAAGGTTTCATGACACTTGGACGTGGTAGAGAGAGAGTGAAGATAAACATGATCCCTCGACATCATAAAGTAGAACCTGTGGAGTCAAGTGATGAAACTGATGATTGGACATCCTCTGATTACTCTAGTACTAGTGAAGTGGACACTGAAGATGAAGAAAGCGAGGTGGATGTTTCAGTCATGGATATCCTGCCAGTCACACCAACTCATGACCCCATAAAATTATCTAAAGAAGAAGTTGATGATCGTCTCCAATAAATAAAGATTGGTGATGCTGTGATGGAGAGTGAGAAGGAATCCTACCTCCAGCTCTTTCGAAGGTACATACACCTATTCACTTTTGATTACAAGGAACTCCGTCAAGTAAGTTGGGTAGAACATTGTATTGAGCTGGTAGATGGTGCTAAGCCTATAAAGCAAATGCCATACAGAATGAATCCTAATTTTTCCAAGACTGTAAAAGAAGAAATAGATAAGTTGCTTGATGCAGGATTCATATTTGCTGTGGAGAATTCAGAATGGGTTTCTCCCATTGTGATCTCAATAAAAAAGAATGGGAAGCTACGCATTTGTGTTGATTATAGGAAGCTCAATAAGGCAACAAAGAAGGATCATTACCCTCTTCCATTTTCAGATCAGATCTTGGACGAAGTAGCTAGCCAGGAGTGCTATAGTTTTGCTGATGGATATAGCGGCTACAACCAAGTTTGTATAGCAGAGAAATATCAGCTGAAGACCACGTTCACCACTCCTTGGGGAACGTTTTCTTATAGAGTTATGCCTTTTGGGTTGTGTAATGCTCCAGCAACATTCTAGCGTTTGATGAATAGGGTGTTCGAACCCTACATTGGGACCTTCATCAGAGTATTTCTGGATGATTTTTACATCTATGGGAGCAAGTTGGACCACCTGCACCAGATGGAGACAACATTTCAAAGGTTAGATGAAGCATAAGCCTCACTAAACCCTACAAAGTGTGTCTTTGGATGTTCTAAAGGCATTTTGTTAGGGCATGTTGTATCCAGAGATGGTATTGGTACTGATCCTGATAAAGTTTCAAAAATCAAAGATTTACCATTTCCTATAAATAGAAGTAAGTTGAGATCATTTTTAGGCCATGTGGGTTACTATAGAAGGTTCATCAAGAATTTCTCAAAGATTGCACAGCCACTAACCCAGTTCTTGAAGAAGGACGTTGCTTATGAACCAGGAAACAAGGCGCATGAAGCTTTTGGACAACTGAAGGAAGCCCTAGTGTCTTCACCTATTTTGAAGAATCCAGATTGGAGCAAGCCATTCATTGTGTACACTAATGCCTCAGATGCAGCACTAGGTAGTACTTTGAGCCAAAAGGATGAAAATGGGAATGAACATCCAATTTACTTTGGGAGTAGACAAATGAGCAGTGCTGAGGTAAACTATACTGTAACTGAAAAAGAGGCTCTGGCTATCATTTTTTCTATAAAGAAGTTTAGAAATTACTTGCTAGGGCAGAAATTTATAGTTGTAACGGATCATCAGGCTCTGAAATATATTGTCAATAAGCCTAACCCATTAGGGAGGATAGCAAGATGGATAATTTTGCTACAAGAATTTGAATTTGATATTATAGATAGGCCAGGAAAGAAGCATGTCAATGCAGATGCACTCTCTCGAGCCTATGATGGTTTAGGATCATCTTGTGATGATGATGATTTTTCTGATGCAACATTGTTCTCCCTTGACACAATCCCTAGTGAATACATAGATATTTGGAATTATCTGAATGAATTCAAGTTTCCTGATGGTGCCAATGTAAAGACTAAGAGAAAGATTACTCAAGCCAGTCATCCATATTCTATTCTGCATAGAGAATTATTTCAAATAGGACCTGATGGACAGTACAAGAGGGTAGTTGGACGTGATCAAGGAAAGGAGCTGCTAGAAGAATTCCACAATGGTACATGTGGAGGGCACTTCTTTGGACAACTTATAGCAAGAAGGATCTTGGATGCAGGTTATCACTGGCCCACTCTTTTTAAAGATTGTTATAATTATTGTAAGACATGTGATATTTGTCAACCACATGGTAACCGTAAGACTTCATCAGCTCCATTATGTCCTATTCTTCCCCTTGGTCCCTTTGAAAAATGGGGAATAGACATTGTAGGTCCACTTCCAACTACATCACGTCAAAATAAGTATATTGTAGTTGCCACAGATTATTTAACCAAGTGGGTTGAAGCTAGGCCATTGAAAACAACTTCCATGGATGAAGTGGCACGGTTCATATATGAACGCATTGTCACCAGATTTGGTTGTCCATTAGAAATTGTAACAGATCAAGGAAGCCACTTCATTAATGAGGTGGTAGAAGCCCTAGTCAATAAGTTTTCTATCAAGCACAGGAAGACAATAACATACAAGCCAAGAAAAAATGGACAGGTGGAACGAAATTTTTTTGTGTTGTGTCAAATTCTAGCAAAAGATGCAGCCTTGCAGGTACATAAATGGGATAAAAGGATTCATGCAGCATTGTGGGCATATAGGGCAACATCAAAGTCAACAACAGGATACTCCCCATTCCAGTTGGCCTATGGCATTGATCCAGTTCTTCCTATTGAGTTTGACATTACCATTGTGAGAGTTATGAAAAATGAAAGGATGGATGAAAGTGATTCAGTAAAAGAAAGGTTGGTACATCTTCATTTGCTAGAGGAAATGAGGGAAATAACAAAGGATACAAGCCATAAGAAGAAAATGAAGCAGAAGGAATACTTTGATCAAAAGATCCGATGGTCTCCATTTCATGTGAATGACTTGGTCCTAGTATATGATTCCAGATACAAAAAAAGAAGACAGAGAAAATTTCTTCCAAAATGGATGGGGCCCTACAAAATAGCAGCTGTGCATGAAAATGGTACATACCGACTGGAGGAATTGGATGGCACTCCCATTACAAAATGGGTCAACCACGACAAGTTGAAGATTTTCCAAGCACCAGAATAGTCTACTCCGAGGACGGAGTAGAAGCTAGGAAGGGGGAAGATGTCGACACTAAAATTTTCCTCCATAAGTTCTATTTCATTAATGTATGTATTAGGAATAGGATGTTGTTAAGTATAATTAGTAGTAGCATCTGATAGAAGATAACGGCGCCGTCAGTACGGTGTCGCCAATAATGTGGAGTACGGTAATAGTCAAAGTACAATAGGAATGTTGTAAAAAGTAAATATTTGTCGTAAGTGGTCCGGTAATGTTAAAATGTCAAAGTTTGGGTAATTAGAGAAGTAGGGTCTACATGATTAGGAATTAGAAATATTATATTGGTAATAAGGACAAGGAGTGAGGTCATAAATATTTTGTGTATTTTATTTGTAAAAAGTCGAAAAATGTGGAACCCATGTAAAATGATAAGGTTTATCTTATCTTAACAGATAAGCTTACATGTACATATAAGAGTTAAGGTATGGAATATGATTCGTCAGAGTGGATTTCTTATCCTATCTTAGAGATAGGATGGATAAACCTGGAAGTTCTATAAATAGAGAGGCCACCCCCCTCATTTAGCATAGAAAGAAGTAGTGAGAAATATTGTAGGAAGTGTGCGAAGGAAGCCATCAATAAAAGGTGTGTTGAAGAAGCCATCAAGAGGTGTAATTGTAAAGTTTCTCCCATAGTCTTGTTGAAGTATCTCATGGGTGAGATTGTAACAGTTTCATGTTAATATTATAATTTATTTTGATATTTCAAATTTGTCGTCATTCTGTCTTATCATAGTCAATGGTATTCTTTTGTTCAGTTGTTGTTTTGCTTCCAGATTACATCCACCAAACTAAAGTTTGTGCATTAGTAAATAATCATAGCACGAGGAGTTCCCGGTGAAGAATTATCATAGTGCCGGATTGGTGATGAAAGCTACTAACTTGACCTAGAGAGAAACTAAGTTCAAGTCCATGTGTATGTAGATCTAGATGAACAAATATGGAAGGGTGTTGCCACATGTCAACTGCAACACTATATTCTCAAAAAGTCCCATGACTTCTCGAGGGTAAAGTCCTATAGTTGGCGTGTGCCAACATCCATTAGAACTGATTAATCACGATTTACATACCCCCTTAGTGTTCATTAATTCATACCCCCTTAGTGTTCATTAATTCATAATTAAATTGGATTAAGATTAGATTGTAACAACCATGCCTAACCCTAATTCCAACATTCATTAAGTTCTTTATCCATAATTATTCTGATTTGATATGGAGAACTTCATTAATTCATGTTTACATTAACATTTCATTAATGTGGCATAACAAGCAGTTATCTCCAAAAATAGGACAACAAACATCAAAAATTTAATTCTTAATGCAACCTAGCTGTCCAAATCAAGTGGTGTCATCCACCTAGATTCAGCTAGTGTTTACTTTATAAACGTAAAGTATAAAAGATTAAAGATCATAACCACTATTCATAACCTTTTTATCATTCTTTACTCATATAGTTTAATTGTATGTCCAAAGCATATTGTATTATTAAACTATAGTTGTGTAGTTAGAGAATGACATCTTTTGCAATTTAACAAGTTTCATTATAATAAGGAGATTATACTATCCCCTTAATCCAACTTATTAATTGATAACAACAATAGTATACAAATAGATATAAAGAATATTGACAAGATATCACTACTATTTCCATCATACAAGTACAAAAGAATTCACACCAAAAATTGGAGTCCAACTCAAAACCTTTCAATTCATGATGATAAATATACATTTACAAGACTATGCATTTCAGACATTCTACATGTCAATCAAAATTAAGATCTTAAAAGAACATCACTTTTCTTTTCCAATACAACTCAAGAATGAATCAAAATTCTTTACATAAGATCCAGAATTAAATAAGCCAATGCATCATAAAAAAAATTTGCCTTCTTTTATCACTTATGATGTCCATCTGCAAAAATTGCTAGCACGGGTCAGTTCAATGAACTGAGCATGATAAGCACTAAGCATTAAAGTGAAGTGCATTCCACTAATTGTTCCATTAAAACAACTCTTCTTTAATGAAACAATTAATATATCATACAAATAATCATAAGTAATAACAACCAGAAAAGAAGTACAATTAAAGAGTCTGAATTCACTTTTAAGAAAAGAGCATAATATAATCCACA
Organism: Taxus chinensis; assembly: GCA_019776745.2. Classification (NCBI taxonomy): domain Eukaryota; kingdom Viridiplantae; phylum Streptophyta; class Pinopsida; order Cupressales; family Taxaceae; genus Taxus; species Taxus chinensis. Next base: position 751,664,129 of record CM034149.1, read on the forward strand.
ACATCTGCATTATATCATAAGGTTTAATTGATCCTATCAATTACTTTAAAACAATCAACAGTCTTGTCATCCAATTGTTTCATAATTCTATAAGAATAGAAATACACATTTATCTTTACTAAGTAGCAAAGATTTATATACAACATAGCTCATATTAGGATGATTCATCCTACAACTTAAGCAAAGAAGAAGAATCAATACATACTATTCCCCATACACTAATCATCTGAAAGATAGAAATAGGTTTAGAACACACCAAACTGCCTCAGTTCAAAGATAACAATATAAGGATTCAACATTAAAGGAACAACATCTAACAAGAATCCCAAATCAATCCAAGTAGGGGTAGAGAGTCAAAACAGTCCTCTTGCAAGTCTAAACTAACTTCCACATGTTAGAAGATATAATTCAAAGATCTGAAACTAGACGTTCCACAATCCAAGCTAGACTCACACAAAATTAATCTTTTATGTGTCCATCCAATAGAGGATTCATAAAAGATAGGGTGCAAAAGAGTAAACCTTCCAATACCAAATCCAAAAGAAGTATGACTCAGTCAGGCATGACAGTCGGTCAAAACAAGTTTACATTCTCTATTCAACAGAACTGACTCAACTACTCTCTTTCTACACCATTACAACAAATGACTTGTACAAAGTAGACCAAACAATCCACAAAGAAATTTCCATCTCAGAAGAGAATCGAATACAGAGAAGTTCAATCAAATGAACTTATCCAAACAACAGTAAAAAGGGATCTCAATTAGAAAAGTCCAATCAATAATTCATTTCATTTATACTATCAAATGAATTCCCATTTCTATTTCAAACTTAGAAGTTCTTTAACTAGTTCCCAAGAGAGAACACAAAACCAAACACACAGTTAGAAGAAAGCACACTTCTAGTTTCCCTTACAAATCTTTACCAACTGGTTTATCTATTCCCATTCATTAAACACAAGTTCGAATTCAATTCTCAGAACGAAGTACACAGTACAGTCCCAAAAACAAGTATACTGTCCCCAAGAGAACATATTCCTTTCTCTTTAAAAGACCCAGAGATTCATTCACTGAATCCAACAAGGAATAGAAAACCCAAAACAGTATAAGCTAAACAAGTTTAGAAGTACTCACGAACCCAAAAGACTGAAATCCCATTACAAGGCTTCAACAGCTCAATACAAAAGAGCAAGTAGTTCGTGATCCAAATAAGAACAATAATAAAAAACAATCTGAACAGAGATAATGTATCCTTCCATACAAAATTCAATACACTAGGGTATTAAACTCATCTTTCTAATAAAACCCAGAAATCAATTAAGAAGATCTGAAGAGAGTAAGAAAACCCAATAAACGTTTAAGTCAAGAGATGTCCCAATCTTACCTCCAACGTGACTGAAAATAGAATCACAACAAAGACTCTCAAGTTCCATCTAAAAATATTGCGACAAGGAAGGTATTGTTTCAAACATTGATCACAAGAAGGAGAATGCATACTGTATTTCCATAAACCTCAAAACTGTTAACGACTGTTCCAACGAACTCTATATCAAACCAAACCCACAACAAGGTACAGTTCTAGTCTAATAATCCTTCAAACAAAATAGTCAAGCTTTCCACAAGATGTGGTTTCTCAGAGCAAAGGAGAGAAGAATATCCTCCATATTCACATGCCTTTACAAGTTCAAAGAAGGCGGTACAGTCTCCAAAAATAGAAGTACCACAACCATTCCAACAAGAAGCTACAAGGAGAAGATCTCAAAAGAGATTACCAAACCAACTCAAACCAAAACTAATCTCTCAAGTCTCTTTTGAGCAGACTTTCCATAAATGAGTTAAATCATTTCAAATCCTTGAATACGAGTAAAATTCTAGCTCAGAATACAAGTACAGAACAAACACATCGACTCGACTACAAGTTCAGAACATGCAAGTATAGAATACGAGTACAGTGTCAACACGAAGCTTCGAACAAAATTTCAGAACAACACAAGGCTCCAATACAAGCTCAGAACAAAACATGAAGCTCCAATACAAGTTCAAATGAAACACGAAACTCCAAGGCTTCAAAAAAACATAGCTCCAATAAAGGTTGAAACATAAGGCAATGAATGCCAGTTCAGACAACACCAGCCTCGAATACAATTTTCAGAATGAAATATAGAGCTTCAAATACAAGTTTCACATGCATGTCACCATTAAACTAGCACAGAGAAAGTTTCCAAAAGCTAACATTACTTTGCAATGGATTTACATCCCAAAAACCACAGAGATTCATAAAAACATGAAAGTAATTAACCAGAAAAAATCATGCAAACATTTATCTCATGAGAGCATAATTGTTTTAATGAATCATTTAGAAGAAAGCAAGAAATCTTAATGGGTAGAGCCTATCATGCCTGATAGTGCCTCTGCCAATTTCAAAGGAGACTTCCAGCAGAGCTTCCCACTCTTTTTCTTCTCCATGAAAGATCAACAACCAAAAAACTTTTCTTCCAATGCCTCATATACATTCCTTTGATCGAAAATAGACCAGAGAAACCAAAAATAGCCACAAAGTAGAAGTCAAACTGCTGGTTCAAAGAACCAGATAGCTCCATGCAGAGAAAAATTCGTGAGACATGCAAAACCAAACAACCTCCCACAAATCCACCTCCCTTGTTTCCAAGATGGTTTGCACACAAAAACTGAGGTCCATTAATGTCATTACTCCCAAATCTCCCACTTATCTCTCCTTGCCACCGCCTCCCAAAACTGGCGAATGCCATTTCCAATTTAACATGCATTTCCATATTTAGTGAAGCCTCACATGTATGCCTCCACTAAAGTTAACTAGCCTTTGCCAAAACTGGCAGTACCTCCATACATTAAACCCAATCAAATCAATTAAATGCCATTGGAACCATCGCCTTAGTGCCATGTGACCCTTAGGTTCCCTTTTAATAGTTTAGGATAGATTTCCCAAAACTTAGGTTAGTCTAACAATAATTTCCTTAGGTCTTAAAACATTGCCATAGGTAATTTCCACCTTAGGTTAGATTAAATTCACATCCATATAGTATTAGGCATTAGGTTAATATAGCCTAACATTACTTTAGTAATCTCCCCCTTATTCATTTAGCACAAGAGCTTAGGTTAGGACGCCATCCCAACAAAATAGAATAAGAAGCTTAGGTTAGATTATAACCCAAATAAGTAGACATAGCTAGGAAGTAGGTGCTCTTACCTAGTTTAGGATACCATTAGGATAATCCTTTAGTTTTAGGATTCTGATCCCCTTCATAGTCATGAAGCAGACTATATTTCATTTACACCATTAATGTCCTGCAGAGATCAATCCCAAAGACCCAAGCACAAACATACAACCGAATGAAGACACATTCACACAAGACCAAAGAATTTGTAAAATACAAAGTTCAGTCTGCTATGTCTCTCAAACTAATGAATGTCAATTTACCATTCAGTCCGTTAAGGAGATTTAAAACATTCCTTGGATCACTGAAATTGATCCAAGGATGAGTCAGTAAAAGAGATAAGTTTGCAACTCTCAAAATCAGATTGCAGCTTATCAATAAGAAGTGAAAATGGATTCTTGCAAGCCATATCATTCTCGAATCCAAGAGTAGAAATGATTTATCCATAACAAGCATGATTTTCAACAATCAAGGGAACACACCTCATTCAAGAAAATCACATGCCAATGCTTGTAATGCAAAGAGAAATATAACAGTTTGTCCAAGGTGTTACATACTTCCCTCCTAAAAAGAATCATCATCCCGATGATTATCTCATTTTGATCATTGCATTAAGGATAATCAATTTATTCACTTTCTTAACATATGTTTGCAACAATATCAGAATTTAAAGTTCCAGAAATCAGCATTCACATAGCTGTTTATTTAAAAATAAATAGTTATCTGCCCCAAACTGGCAGACTTATTGACATATAAAGATAAAATCACAAATTTTTATCAGTCATCATAGTCAATTCTTGATCAAATAAATATGGAAAAGTAGTTTTCATATCTTCTAGGTTTTCCCAGGTTGCACTTTCTTCATTAAACTGGTCCCACTGGACCTTACATTGACTTATTTCATGATTTCTTAAATGCAACTGGTGAGTTTCCAGCACTCGTATGGGTTTAACCATGATTATTCCTGGGTCTTGGACCTGCAAGGAATTCCAATTTAACACATGTGATAAATCTGAAACGTATTTCTTAAGCAAAGAAATATGGAAAACATCATGCATTCATGACAAAGCAGGAGGTAATGCTAAATGGTAAGCTACAGGGTTGATTACTTCAACTATCTCAAAGGGTCCCACATAATGAGGTGATAACTTGGCAGCCTTGCCAAAATTTATAGAGCTCTTTTTCGGTTTAACCTGAAGAAAGACCTTCTCACCAAGTTCAAATTTCCTGTCAACCTGCTTTAAATCAACATAACTCTTTTGCCTATCTGTTGCTTCTTTCAAGTGCTCACGAATCATTTTAACTTGTTGTTCCATTTCTGTAAGGATTTCAGGTCCAATTACCTCTCTATCCTCAATGTTGTCCCAACTAACAGGGGTTCTGCATTTTCTTCCGTATAATGCTTCGAAAGGTGCCATCTTAAGAGAGGCATGATATGTGTTATTATATGCAAACTCAACTAGTGGAAGGTACTCTTCCCACTTATACTGCTGATCCATACAATACATTCGTAACATATCCTCTAAAACTTGATTAACTCTTTCAGTCTGTCCATCCATTTCTGGATGATATGCAGAACTGAAATTCAGCTTAGTTCCTAGAGCTGCATTAAGCTATTATCCAAAACCTTGATGTCATTCTAGTCATTCTAGGATCTCTATCAGATATGATTAATTCAGGTACTCCATGTAATCTAAAAATTTCATGTACAAATATTTTAGCCAATACAGGAGAATCATCCTTCAGATTACCAGCAATAAAATGTGCTACCTTTGTTAGTTTATCAACAACTACCAAAATAACATCATGTTTATTTCTTGACATAGGTAACCCTTGTACAAAGTCCATGCTTATTACTTGCCACTTGTATTGTGGTATGCTATGAGGATACAATAAACCGTCTGGGTGCATATGTTCAGCTTTAACACATTGACATTCAAGGAAATGTGTCACAAAATCAATAACATCTTTTTTCATCCCTTTCCAGAAATATTGTTGTTTTATATCAGCAAGCATCTTTGTAATACCAGGGTGTCCAAAAAAAGGTGAATTGTGAAATTCTGCTAACAATTTCTTTCTTAAATCATTTAGCGAAGGTATGTATACTTTGTTTTCAAATCTTAAGATTCCTTCGTTGTCAAAGTGAAAACCTTTATACCTCACATCATTTGGATCTGCAACAAGTGTTGTTTTTACTTGCTAAAAGTAAGAATCAGATTCCATAACACTTTTTACTTCATCCTTAAACTGAGTTCTCAATGTTATAAGAGCATAAATGTGCTTCCTATGACTTAGAGCATCAGCCACTCTATTTTCCTTACCTTTGATGTAATTGATGTCAAAATCATATTGAGACAAAAACTCTAACCATCTTCATTGTCTTGCATTTAGATTTGGCTGAGTGAAAATATACTTCAGCCCAAGATGATCAGTTTTCAATTCAAAAGGTTTACCAAGCAGGTAATGCCTCCAAACTTGTAGTGCATGAACAATGGCAGCAAGCTCTAAATCATGTGGAGCATAATTCAACTCATGTAACTTTAGTTTTCTACTTTCGTAAGCTATGACATGATCATTTTGTAACAAAATACCTCCTAGACCTTCACCAGATGCATCAGTTACTACCATAAAGTCTCCATTAGGATCTGGTACTGCTAGAATAGGTGTTGAAGTTAACTATTCCTTCAAAGTTCTGAATGCAGATTCACATTTCTCACTCCAAACAAACTTCTTATCCTTCTTCTGTAAAGAAGTTATTGGTGCAGCCACCTTAGAAAAATATTTAACAAATTTTCTATAGTAACCAGCAAGCCCCATGAAGCTTCTAACTTCATGTACATTCTTTGGTGCAGGCCACTCAGTTATAGCTACAATTTTAGAAGGATCTACAGCAATTCCATTCTTACTTATTACATGTCCCAAATAGTGCACTTTTGTGTCATAGAAAGAACATTTAGATAGCTTACCATATAAATGTCTCTTTCTCAAAATTTCCAAAACTATCTTCAAATGCTCATGGTGTTCCTCAATACTTTTAGAATATATGAGAATGTCATCCAAGAATACGAGAACAAATTTGTCCAAGTATTCTTGAAAGATATTATTCATTAAATTCATAAATGTTGTAGGTGCATTTGTTAATCCAAAAGGTAAAACTGTGAACTCATAATGTCCATACCTTGTTCTGAAAGTTGTTTTATGAATGTCCTCATCCTTAATCCATAATTGATGATATCCAGATCGAAGATCTATCTTAGAATATACCGATGCTCCATGCATCTGATCAAATAGATCATCAATTCTAGGGAGTGGGTATCTATTCTTGATTGTTTCTTTGTTTAACATTCTGTAATCAATGCACAATCTAAGTGTTCCATCTTTCTTTTTCACAAAAATTACTGGTGCTCCCCAAGGTGAAACACTTGGTCTAATCAAACCTTTAGACAAAATTTCTTGCAATTGAGCCTTAAGCTCTACTAATTCTATAGTAGTCATTCGATATGGTGCCTTAGAAATAGGCTCGGTTCCAGGCTTGATCTCAATTGTGAAGTCAAACTCCCTTTTGGGTGGAAGACCTGGTAACTCTTCCGGAAACACGTCACTGAAGTTTTGTAACAACGGATATCATTCCAAGACATCACTGTTCTCTTCATCTATTTCTACAATTTTTACTGCATATAAGGTACAACCTTTATTTTTGGCCTTTTTAAGTTGCATAGCTGACAGTTTTCTAACAGAAATCTCACGTTTCACACCCTAAATCTCTGTTGTTTTCTGCAGGTCATCTAAACAACTAATGTGTTTTTCAAAATAGTCCACTTTAGCCTTATGTTCTGCTAACCAATTAACACCTATGATTACATCATAAGACCCCAAAGGTGCAACATAAAGATCAACTTCAGTGGAAAAACTAGGTAAGTCAAGGACTGCTCCAAAAAGACACATACTAACTGTATGAACAACATTGTTTCCATAATGTACAGTCCATGTTTTATCCATGTTTCCATCTTTTCTTTTTAGTTTTGATGCTAATTTACTAGAAATAAAACATTCAGTAGCTCCGGTATCAAAAAGAATAGTTATAGGTATGCCAAATAACTTACCCGGAACCTCTATGGGCGTGGCCTATTTTTTAGCCTGCTTGTCAGCTACTGCATCATGTATCTTGTGCTGCTGATTACGATCATCCTTTTTAAAGGGCATTGATTTGTGTAATGATCTTTTCCACAGTTATAACAGCCTCCTACAGGTCCCTTTCTAGGCTCAGATTTATTTCCAGCCTTAGAGTTATCATTTTGACCTCCATAGGACTTTTCTCCATTATTATTGTTCTTGACAAAGTTGTTCTGTGCATTACCAACAAGACTTATTTGTTGCTTCTTTCTTATTAGTATCAGATGAAAACTTACTTTTCATTCTGAATTTCTTCCATGGTCCTTTCTTAGGTGCAAGAGATGATGAAGAGGAGTTGGGGATTTTCTTCCTTACTTCCTCCTTATGAGCAGAAATTGCCTTCAATTTCTGTTCCTACCTTATGGCCTTTTCAACAACCCCTTCCATCATGGTTGGGCTGTGAACATCCACCTCTCCTCCTATAATGGGATTCAATCCCATGATGAATTTTTGTATCCTGAACTTCTCGTCAGTTTGGTACTGAGGTACATACTTAAGGATTTTAGTAAACCACTCCCAATACTCAGTTACAGTTAGCTTTCCTTGAGCTAAGTTCTGGAATTCAGTCATTTTCTGATCATAGTAAAGTTGTGGTAGCCAACGTTGCCTAAAGTAACCTTTAAATTGATCCCATGTGATATTAGTTTCATCAATGTTTAACTCAGCCTTACGGCTGTCCCACCATGAAGATGCCTCATGGGAAAGCTGATATGCTCCCCATATCGCCTTTGTTTCTTCTGAGAAATTCCTTATTGCAAAGTATTTCTCCATTTCACTGAGCCAATTCTCAGCCCCATCTCCTAATGTGGTGCCATCAAACTTGGGTGGACTTATCCTTTTTATATCATTAGTGAGTTCAGCTGCCAGCCTAGCCTTTTTGTTCTCAGGTTGATCAGGTATGTTCACATTGTTATTATCAACACCTAAATTGGTGTTGTCCTCAGGAGGTGGCTGATTATTATTACCAACATCTTCTTCCTCCTCATTTCCCATTACTTGTTGTTCAAGTACAACCAAACGATCTCTTGTGTCTAACAGGGCAGCAAGGATCTCATTGAGTTTTTGGGCAGTTGCTGCTCCTTCCTCAGGTGGAGGATTATTTGCAACATTTCCTCTTGTTCTAACCATTTTCTGTTAACAAGAAAATTTAAGTTTCATCAGATTATGGACACAATAGGTCCAAGAGCTGCAACCTTCAGCTCTGATACCAAGATGTAACATTCCCATTTTAAGACTTTAGAAACAAGGAATTTTTTTTTGAAACATAATGTTCTCTATTCTAAATAAAACATCATTTAGAACACACATTCCATGCCAATCAATCTCATAATAGATAACCATATGCAGCTGTAATGACTCGGTATACTACCGATCTCTCATTCCATGACTCGGTTACCAACTGATCTCTCATGTTGACTTAAAGTATAGAATACTTTATGTATACTATGTATACTTGGTTTCCTACCCTATTCTGAAGTACTGAGTGATCTGTTTAAAGAACCTATCTGAATATTTGTTACCAATATTCATCTGACATCACGTTGCTTTAAACTAGGTGACATAGGACAACGCAACCAGTAGCTTGTGATACTTTGGCCAAATATTTTCAACATATTGTTCATGTTACTATTCCTAGATGACATACTCATCATTTTGGAATACATCCTTCACCCCACTCTACTGTTATCTAGAATGGTCTTTACTAACTACCGTCAGTCCACTTGCCCAAGGTTTGACCCTAGCCCCAGGTTAGCAACATAATTTATTATAGGAAGATGCTCATGATGACTTAGGGTATATGGGCATACTCGGCTGACCTAAGTCAACCGAATGTGCCAAGGTACCCTGAGTCATAGAAAGCTACTACCTATCCTAAACATGCTACTAACTTGACCTAGAGAGAAACTAAGTTCAAGTCCAGATGTGTGTAGATCTAGATGAACAAATATGGAAGGGTGTTGCCACATGTCAACTGCAACACTATATCCTCGAGAAGTCCCAGGACTTCTCGAGGGTACAGTCCTACAGTTGGCATGTGCCAACATCTGTTAGAACTGATTCATCAAGATGTACATACCCCCTTAGTGGTCATTAATTCATAATTAAATTGGATTAAGATTCAGATTACAACAACCATGCCTAACCCTAATTCCAACATTCATTAAGTTCTTTATCCATAATTAGCCTGATTTGATATGGAGAACTTCATTAATTCATGTTTGCATTAATTTCATTAATGTGGCATAACAAGCAGTTATCCCAAAAATAGGACAACAAACATCAAATGTTTAATTCTTAATGCAACCTAGCTGTCCAAATCAAGTGTGTCATCCACCTAGATTCAGCTAGTGTTTACTTTATAAATGAAGTATAAAGATTAAAGATCATAACCACTATTCCTTTTATCATTCTTTACTCATATAGTTTAATTGTATCATTCTTTCCAAAGTTTAATATTGTATTATTAAACTATAGTTGTGTAGTTAGAGAATGACATCTTTTGCAATTTAACAAGTTTCATTATAATAAGGGAGATTATACTATCCCCTTAATCCAACTTATTAATTGATAAAACAATAGTATACAAACAGATATAAAGAATACCACCAAGATATCACTACTATTTCCGTCATACAAGTACAAAAGAATTCACACCACAAATTGGAGTCCAACTCAAAACCTTTCAATTCATGATGATAAATATACATTTACAAGACTATGCATTTCAAACATTCTACATGTCAATCAGAATTAAGATCTTAAAAGAACATCACTTTTCTTTTCCAATACAACTCAAGAATGATTTGAAACTCTTTACATAAGATCCAGAATTAAATAAGCCAATGCATCATAAATTTTTTTCCTTCTTTTATCACTTACGATGTCCATCTGCAAAAATTGCTAGCATGGGTCAGTTCAATGAACTGAGCATGATAAGCACTAAGCATTAAAGTGAAGTGCATTCCACTAATTGTTCCATTAAAACAACTCTTCTTTAATGAAACAATTAATATATCATACAAATAATCATAAGTAATAACAACCAGAAAAGAAGTACAATTAAAGAGTCTGAATTCACTTTTAAGAAAAGAGCATAATATAATCTGCAACATCTACATTATATCATAAGGTTTAATTGATCCTATCAATTACTTTAAAACAATCAACAAGGTCTTGTCATCCAATTGTTTCATAATTCTATAAGAATAGAAATACACATTTATCTTTACTAAGTAGCAAAAGAGTTATATACAACATAGCTCATATTAGGATGATTCATCCTACAACTTAAGAAAAGAAGAAGAATCAATACATACTATTCCCCATACACTAATCATCTGAAAGACAGAAACAGGTTTAGAACACACCAAACTGCCTCAGTTCAAGGATAACAATATAAGGATTCAACATTAAAGAGACAACATCTAACAAGAATCCCAAATCAATCCAAGTAGGGGTAATAGAAGTCAAAACAGTCCTAACTACAAGTCTAAACTAACTTCCACATGTTAGAAGATATAATTCAAAGATCTGAAACCAGACGTTCCACAAACCCAAGCTAGACTCACACAAAATTAATCTCTTCCCATGTCCATCCAAGAAGAGGATTCATAAAAGATAGGGTGCAAAAAGAGTAAACCTTCCAATACCAAATCCAAAAGAAGTATGACTCAATCAGGCATGACAGTCAGTCAAAACAAGTTTACATTCTCTATTCAACAGAACCGACTCAGCTACTCTCTTTCTACACCATTACAACAAATGACTTGTACAAAGTAGACCAAACAATCCACAAAGAAATTTCCATCTCAGAAGAGAATCGAATACAGAGAAGTTCAATCAAATGAACTTATCCAAACAACAGTAAAAAGGGATCTCAATTAGAAAAGGTCCAATCAATAATTCATTTCATTTATACTATCAAATGAATTCCCATTTCTATTTCAAACTTAGAAGTTCTTTAACTAGTTCCCAAGAGAGAACACAAAACCAAACACATAGTTAGAAGAAAGCACACTTCTAGTTTCCCTTACAAATCTTTACCAACTGGTTTATCTATTCCCATTCATTAAACACAAGTTTGAATTCAATTCTCAGAACGAAGTACACAGTACAGTCCCAAAAATAGTATACTTGTCCCCAAGAGAACATATTCCTTTCTCTTTAAAAGACCCAGAGATTCATTCACTGAATCCAACAAGGAATAGAAAACCCAAAACAGTATAAGCTAAACAAGTTCAGAAGTACTCACGAACTCAAAAGACTGAAATCCCATTACAAGGCTTCAACAGCTCAATACAAAAGAGCAAGTAGTTCGTGATCCAAATAAGAACAATAATACAAAACAATCTGAACAGAGATAATGTATCCTTCCATACAAAATTCAGTACACTAGAGTATTCAAACTCATCTTTCTAATAAAACCCAAGAAATCAATTAAGAAGATCTGAAGAGAGTAAGAAAACCCAATAATGTTTAAGTCAAGAGATGTCCCAATCTTACCTCCAACGTGACTGAAATAGAATCACAACAAAGACTCTCAAGTTCCATCTAAAAAGATTGCGACAAGAAGGTATTTGTTTCAAACATTGATCACAAGAAGGAGAATGCATATTGTATTTCCATAAACCTCAAAACTGTTAACGACTATTCCAAATGAACTCTATATCAAACCAAACCCACAACAAGGTATAGTTCTAGTCTAATAATCCTTCAAACAAAACAATCAAGCTTTCCACAAGACGTGGTTTTTTCAGAGCAAAGGAGAGAATATTATCCTCCATATTACATGCATGCCTTTACAAGTTCAAAGAAGGTGGTACAATCTAAAAAATAGAAGTACCACAACCATTCCAACAAGAAGCTACAAGGAGAAGATCTCAAAAGAGATTACCCAACCAACTCAAACCAAAACTAATCTCTCAAGTCTCTTTCGAGCAGACAGTCCATTAAATGAGTTTAAAGCATTTCAAATCCTTGAATACGAGTAAAAATCCAGCTCAGAATACAAGTACATGAACCAAACACATCGATTCGACTACAAGTTCAGAACACACAAGTATAGAATATGAGTACAGTGTCGAACACGAAGCTTCAAACAAAAGTTCAGAACAACACAAGGCTCCAATACAAGGCTCAAACAAACACGAAGCTCCAATACAAGCTCATAACAAAACATGAAGCTCCAATACAAGTTCAAATGAAACACAAGGCTCCAATAAAGGTTCAGAAACCACACAAAGGCAACGAATGCCAGTTCAAACAACACCAACCTCGAATACAAGTTTCAGAATGAAATACAGAGCTTCAAATACAAGTTTCACATGCATGTCACCATTAAACTTGCACAGAGAAAGTTTCCAAAAACTAACATTACTTTGCAATGGATTTACATCCCAAAAACCACAGAGATTCATAAAAACATGAAAGTAATTAACCAAAAAATCATGCAAACATTTATCTCATGAGAGCAGAATTGTTTTAATGAATCATTTAGAAGAAAGCAAGAAATCTTAATGGGTAGAGCCTATCATGCCTGATAGTGCTTCTGCCAATTCGAAGGAGACTTCCAGCCAAGCTTCCCACTCTTTTTCTTCTCCATGAAAGATCAACAACCAAACAAATTTTCTTCCAATGCCTCATATACATTCCTTTGATCGAAAATAGACCAGAGAAACCAAAAATAGCCATGAAGTAGAAGTCAAACTGCTGGTTCAAAGAACCAGATAGCTCCATGCAGAGAAAAATTCGTGAGACATGCAAGACCAAACAACCTCCCACAAATCCACCTCCCTTGTTTCCAAGATGGTTTGCACACAAAAACTGAGGTCCATTAATGTCATTACTCCCAAATCTCCCACTTATCTCTCCTTGCCACCACCTCCCAAAACTGGTGAATGCCATTTCCAATTTAACATGCATTTCCATATTTAGTGAAGCCTCCACGTATGCCTCCACTAAAGTTAACTAACCTTTGCCAAAACTGGTTGTACCTCCATACATTAAACCCAATCAAATCAATTAAATGCCATTGGAACCGTTGCCATAGTGCCATGTGACCCTTAGGTTCCCTTTTAATAGTTTAGGATAGATTTCCCAAAACTTAGGTTAGTCTAACAATAATTTCCTTAGGTCTTAAAACATTGCCATAGGTAATTTCCACCTTAGGTTAGATTAAATTCACATCCATATAGTATTAGGCATTAGGTTAATATAGCCTAGCATTACTTTAGTAATCTCCCCCTTATTCATTTAGCACAAGAGCTTAGGTTAGGACGCCATCCCAAAAAAATAGAATAAGAAGCTTAGGTTAGATTGAAACCCAAATAAGTAGACATAGCTAGGAAGTAGGTGCTTTTACCTAGTTTAGGATACCGTTAGGATAATCCTTTAGTTTTAGGATTTTGATCCCCTTCATAGTCATGAAGCAGACTATATTTCGTTTACACCATTAATGTCCTGCAGAGATCAATCCTAAAGACCCAAGCACAAACATACAACCGAATGAAGACACGTTCATACAAGACCAAAGAATTTGTAACATACAAAGGTTCAGTCCGCTATGTCTCTCAAACTAATGAATGTCAATTTATCATTCAATCCTGGTAAGGAGATTTAAAACATTCCTTGGATCACTGAAATTGATCCAAGGATGAGTCAGTAAAAGAGATAAGTTTGCAACTCTCAAAATCAGATTGCAGCTTATCAATAAGAAGTGAAAATGGATTCTTGCAAGCCATATCATTTCTAAAGAATCCAAGAGTAGAAATGATTTATCCATAACAAGCATGATTTTCAACAATCAAGGGAACACACCTCATTCAAGAAAATCACATGCCAAAAATCCATGCCATCCACAACAACATTCATAGTGATTTCTTTTTCATAGTCTAAGCTATAATGGGGAAGATTTGTATGCATTATTTGTCGTCTAGTCTCAATAATTGTGTGTGGAGTGTTTGCCTTCAGCAAATTCCCTAACAATTGAATGATATTATCCTGGCGCAACATCTTACACACCTCTTTCAAGTCATCCATATCAGATTGGACCATCTCTGATGCTTTTTATTTTGCTCCATCTTTCGTGATTTCTCCTTTAAATACTGTATTTCACCCTGAAGGTTTCTGAGTACTCTCCATGGTTTTTTGATAAACCTCCTTCTGATGGGATAGGATCTGGGTACTGCATGCATGTAGAACTCCTCCTTAGTGATTGTAGGCTTCTATTGAAATGCTTCTTTGGCACGTGCCGCTTCAGTACAAGTGGTGAACCTTACTTGCAATGTCTCAAATTCTGGTTCCAACTTGGGAATCCACTAATTTTCCATAAGTGCGTTATATCCTAACCATCTATGCACCTTTGTTTTCTTGTTTATGATGCTTACTAAGATGCTCATATAAGTTTGAGCATTCCTCATAAGTATGATTCTTTCCATAGAAAGAACATGTAATATTCTAAGAACATTCACGCTTGTAATGGTCAAGATCCACATGTATAACATGTTCCATGAGGGAACTCACCTCTTCTACCACCATAGTCGTCCTCAAAATCCAGCATGGTATCCTCAGCCTCTAAAATGAGCACCTTTAAAATTTCCTTCATTCAATCATAGCTCGCTTGATTGTGATCCCAATCCTAATGCTCCATTCTTTCTTTAGATTTATTTGATACTCTTGTCTGTTATCGTACACCAATATCTATAGCATCATTAGATTTGACCAATCAATTGGTAGTATTTTATGTCATGAGTTGTGGACCTATAAATTTTACAATAATAAGTCACATTCTTCCTTATTATGTACGGGTGTAGTAATTGGGTAGTGGCTAGCATCATGGTTTAAATGCATATCTCACAATCCTAGCAACAATGAGTGTACTGATCTACGGGGACAACTATCCTTGGTGTGACCTTCCACTTCATAATCTATGCTCCAAATCTCTCGTGCACATCTCATGTGCTAAATGTGATCTGATATCTTCTCCAATTACTTTGCATAGAGCTATGATTTGTGTTTCCAAAAATGGGCTTACCCCAATGTCTATACTTCTTGAACTTGAATCTAGCGCGTAAAGCTTCTTCAAGTGCTTCACTGTGGTTAGTGTATGTATTATGTTATAACACCCTTATAAAAGGTGTAAACAATCCTCAACGAAACCATTGTGCATGTTAGCTTGCATGAATATCATAAGAAAGCTTAGATAGACAGTGTTTTGAAATGAGCATCATACTATCTAACACTTCTCAGTAGTGTCCTTACTTAATATCCTTGAGCACACTTATACTCTTCTATTCAAACTCATGGATGTGAAACTCTTTAGGAATGCATATTTTAAAGATGTACGTAGTTTATGTAAGTCTGATTAGGGTCAAAAATTTCTGTACCGGTTCTATGTGTGCACCCTTGTAACATAGTGGAAAATTGACTTGTTCTACTTCAAGAAGCCATGATTTCTTTTGCGCACCATAAGTATTTCACACATTGTGCACATGTTCACCAAGCATCTTCTATGCCCCTATACTCTGTAAGATGAAGAGACATACTCCATGTAAATATTCTAGGATTGGTGTGGACCTTGCCCACCTGATCCAGAACCTCATGTGTTTCCTCTACCTCCTAAACCACCAGATCCACTAGAGCTAGAACCACCTATACCTCTTGATCCTCCACCTATAGCTAGGGATAGACCAGAAGATGTACTTCCTTGTGTCCCAAAAGTAGTACTGAAACTACACCCTGAACATCTGTGAAGTGTTACTGCTACCAGAAGAGAGTCCAAAAATTTTGTACACTTGAGTTATGTATGGAAGATACACTTGAAAAGGTACCCCATATACCAATAATAGTTGACTTTGCACTACCATGATTGTGCTTTATATTTGACTTACTCCTTCTCTCCCACTACTTAAATTAACTTGCTGATTATTTGTCATACTAGATACTAGAAAACCAAGTGCAAGGGAAAAGTTTTCAGGTGTATTTCAGATGCTCACTATGGCCCAGGTCATTCTCTACTTCTGTACTTCTACATGAGGCTAAGGAGGTTCCCTTCATACTTTCCCAAATGAGGGGAGTTCCTGGTGCTCAGGCTCCATGCATCTTCTGCATGAACTCAAATCCTTTCAATCTATCTCTCTCCACAATGCATATTCATTCTGTAACATCCCGCTGCATTTTATCTCCCTCTCGCATGCCCCTTATTATACTTAAGCCACATTTCTTCTCTCTATGACTTTCTGCCACTAGATCTTCCATCTTTCACCAAACCTTGCTCCTTGCCCCTATGTGTGGTTGGATTTAGTTAGCCATCGATTTGCTCTCAAATTTTAGGGTTACTGTACAACAAAAAATCAACACGTGACCTTCTTCGCACCCAACCTCCTGAGGTCATGCCGAGACAGCCAGTGTGGAATTGAAATGGGAGTGAAAGTGATGGAAATGACCAAGCTAATTGAGGCAACCTTATGTATCTTCAACATGTAATAATGGAATCTGTGAATCTAAGGAAAAGAATGCTCTCCTAACCTAAAGGGGTGTGATGGTATGGTCTGATATGATAGCTACTCAGAGACTCTAATCGATGTCTAGTTCAGCTAAGATTCTATTGATTGGTTGTGGAATACATGGAAAGTAACCTGCAGGTGCCTCGTATGGGTTTCCTAGACAAGGTCATGGAAAATGAGACAAGAGATGTAGTGGAGCTGCAGGAACTAAGGGTGATTTTCTGGTCTTGTCCAGAAAGTCTTAGCCTGATCGGCTACTATATTCAATAATGAAAGTTGTGTGATAATATCATGTGGAAGTGGTGAAGATATGAATACCAGTGTGCGTAAGCTAGTGTCAATATCTAACTGACTAGCAGGCCCGTTGGGTTGCGGGACCTGTGGATCACAACCAAAGACTCATTGAGGTTGAGGCCCTTGTATGGTCATGCATGCAATCAAATCTTATTTCCAGGAGAAGTCCAAAAGTCATAGGCCTGGTTAGAAGCTATGTTCAATGTCTCTAACTATCTCACTTTCTCTGCGTATGTGGCAGGTGTGCGTAAGATTGTTAAGTGCAAACTTGTGTCAATGTCAGTTATTAGCTCTGGCCCATTGGGTTGTGGGACCAAAGGATCGCAACTGTAGGTCTTTTCCTGTTGTGGACCATTGATGGTCATGCAAGATGAATTGATTTGTTTTTTGATAAATAAACTATCTATCAAAGGAAATCTAAGCTATATTTTTGGTGTTTTCTCAATATATCAGAACAAAACAATGAAACAAACTAATCTATGGAAATAAATATTTTTTGCTTTTCTAACTTTTCAGACAATGCATCTAATCTAATAAACAATTTAAAAACAAATAACTAGCTGGATGTAGCTAGCTATTCTGTGCAGATGTGTGAATCTAAATCTAAGATCTACTCTAATTCAAATAAAATATTTCCAACCCTACCTTAGAAGTGAAGAACAAATCATGGCTCTAACAGAGCTATTATTCCCCCACAACCTCCCTGGCAATATTGAAGAGAAAAATTCCTATTGATTTGATCTACTTGCAACTATCTGATTAATTGAAATGAATTTTTTCTCTACTCTATTTGATATGTAATTGATAATTTGACAAAACAAAGAAAACAAATACACAACTCCAACCTAGAAGAGCAAGAGCTTTGGCAAATCTAGTAGTAGTGAGTATCTATCCCCTCAGTTCTTTCCTTTCTTTCTCTGAGTGTTCATGTGATTCCAAGGATTGGGAATGCAAAGAATAGCAACAAGAGGATGGCGCTTGAGTGATGGCAGCTTAGAAGTAATCTGGACATAATGCACAGTAGAAGAAAGATAACACAAGAGATCTGAACTTGGCTATGCAATTCCTAGCAAGATTATCACAGCACAACAATGCAAGATACACAAAATTCTTATAAATTTTTCTTGAATACAAGCATGGAATATATAGGAATGGAGGATAGAAGGTTACTTCATGCACAAGGCAATAAAGAAGCAGTTCAACTAATTAAATCTATTTAAAATAGAAGGAGCAAGGAGAACCAAGAAAATGAAGCTATTTTTAGCAAATTCAGCTCACAGATGTGCTCAAAAAGTAAACTTAAGTGAATCGTCACATGTAATTTCTATGCATGAAGATTCTGGAAAAATTGATCCATACCATCACCCTACGTAGCGCGGTAGTTTTAGGACCATTGCCCCAAGGGTAGGCAGTTTGCGAACCACCACCCAAGAAGGGCGATGGCGTTCCTAGCACTGAAAGGCTAAAACAAGCACAAGAGCAAGGGGGAAGCTGGAAAAAATGCAAGGAAAATTTAAGTAAGGCTATCTAGGCTACAAATATATACTACAAATGGGTTTTTGGAGCTCGAAAACCTTCTTGAAAGGATTTTGAATCATCACTGGGGAATTTTATAACCTTTCTCCGAAAATGTAGCACGTGTAATTTTGGGTGCGTACATATTGCCCCCTTGGAGAAGTGTCTTAGCCATGAAAGAGGCATAAAACGTAGAGTCTGAGTATGCCATTCCTGAAATGGGGAGTTAGAAGTTATACCTGACATGCCCGTGTGTCAAAATCCCTCACTTCCAAACTCCCACTACCTACAAGAGAAAAGAAGGCTCAAGTGTACATAGATAAAATATCAAAAAATAAACACTAAATTAAAACGACCCTATGACTTAACACATGTGCGAGGAATAGAAATATACCTGCGCCAAGCTCCAGCCCTATAAACAAACATGCACTCAATACGAAGATTAGAAATACATATAATATATATATATATATATATATATATATATCAAAACAAATTCATTTCTCAATTCATTTGTGCATTGTTGATTTGGATTGTTTGATTGATTTGGAGCTCTAGATTCATGGTGACCATTCTTGATGAGAATATAGCCGATACGTTCATGTCGAGATCATGATCATGCCTCTGCAAGCAGGAGATCGACCAATGCACGCTCTCAGGTTAGTTATTTCCTTCTTTGTCTTTTTATACCCTAAAAGTTTAAATGTTGAAAAGTTCACCTAGGGGGGAGATTTTCAAAATTTCTTGTCTTGAATAGGGTCTTTAGGGGGGCGCCCATAGGGCATGCTTTTATTTTGTCAAAAATGGTCAATTTTAATGGTTTTTGGTCCTTTCTAGGGTTAAGGGACGCATTTTGGAAATCAGTTCAGGACCACTCTACCCAAAGTAGGGACGACGGTCACAGGGGCGCCGCAAGGTTAGGGGTGTGGTCCTGGAACCGCCACCCTGCACTGGGTGGAGGTTCTAGAAAGAATGTCAAAACATGCTAAAAACTTAAATTATTTTTGGATTTTTGAGAGTTTACCATGTTTTTGATGAGCTTATTGTGTGATTTGCTTTACTAACTTTCTCTTTTCTCATGTTTTGGTGGATACAGAAGAAGGTGGAGTACATACGCTAGAGCAGAGAGAGAGAGAGAGTGTGATTCAGCTCCCTGGGATTTTAGATTAGCTGACCCAGGCTGAGATAGATCTTTTACATAGCGGCCATGCATCTAACGGATAGCCCGGGTGCCCCATGTTGCTCCTGCCAGTCACATTCTGTGTGACTTATTTTCCTACTAGGATGCAGACCGGAACACCTTTTCAGTTCCTAGGTGTCAAGGGGGAGTGGACCATCACTCTAGAGGATTTATACCGCATTCTTGGACTCATGATACTTGGTAGGAGACTGACATTGGCTAGAGCGGGATCCATAGCCGTGATGACACAATAGGTTACATACATTGGGGGATGTTATTGTCTCTTCTGGCTTCAAATAAGGAAATGAAGGTTTGGTCTATTGCTACTTCTCCCATTCCATATCCTTCAAAGAGCCATCATGGGGTATCATGTCCTCGAGAATGATCAGGGACAAAGGAGGAGATACACTTTTGTACTGTATGGGCCCCCATCATTGCACAGATCGATGGCTCACGACTCATAAGTATGCCTAGGGATTAGATATTTTGGGGACCACATACCATGATTTATACAGAATTGTCTAGATTGCAAGGGGCAGTCCTTGAGCCACCCCACTCTAGTTATGAGTTAGGTCTATGAGCATGTTTCATCCCATATGGCAGGGGAGTGCAGGTATTAGATATAGAGACTGTCCGGGAAGCTAGATAGACAGGCATGTCAGTGCTCCAGACTCCACATCAGTCAGTGGTCCTCTCTAACTACAGGCTGACATGACCCCCAAACCCTATCAAGACATGGCAGGTATATGGGGTGAAGAGACTGTGACGATGGTAGCTTGCTCTTCCACAAGCTAGCTAGTTGACAGAGCCAAGAGACTAGAGATTCACCCCTTTGACTCAGGTGCCCCAGTAGTTCGGTCTTCCATACTCTGTCATGCTTCCTTTAGTGACACCTATCTTATAGGAATATTTAGGAGGCATGGAGAGGTCTTAGAGGGGATCTTGGTTGGATAGTTGTTACTCCTTGATGTGCCTATTGTAGTTAGGTGCTATAGTCCAAGGCTCGGACGAGTAGATGGTGCTCCTCAATCACCCTTACTTCAAATTGGGGCAGCTTCCTGCTCATATTGGGGAGGAGGATGAGATTATTGATTTGGACTCCGACTCTGAGGAGGATGCGTAGGAGATGATATAGAGGGGGGAGTCAGTTGGAGAGGAGGATGAGGGGGGTAGGACCTTCAGAGGGAGCTGACAGTGACCCTAAAATGGCATGATACCCTTGGGAGATCCTCAGAATCAACACGTGAGGAGGTGAGCACAGAGAGAGAGACTCTGGTCTCAAAGGAGACACTTTGAGGGGATGATGAGTTTGTGATGAGACAACACCATGCCTTCGGATTTGAGAAGGCTCCGTAGCCACTAGCAGCAACACCTGCCGCAGCAACCGCCGATCCCACATGGATGCCTCGGAGACCCGAGTATGCTCAATACTCCTTTCTCTAATTTTGTTATTGATTTTCACATGTTTAGTTTAGCATTCTCCTTTTACTTGCGTTCGTGATTTTCTCTTAGCTCACTATCTCTTCTTTTCTTCCTTTGCAGCGTCCGCACACGAGTGGCGAGAGCTCATTCGTCGGGTATGTGTAGATACCTTATTAATCCCCTTCAGGAAGACCTGATCCGAGTTAACTGTTGATTCAGGGCAGCCCTTAGCCGCCGAATGACATACCCAATGTGTTTTCTCCCATCTAGAAGGTCGCAAAGATGGTGACCTCCCTTCATACCATAGTAGCTAGATACGAGACCTCTGAGCACCTGATGAGGCGAAGCCATTCTCATAGTGAGGCTACGGGTAGTGGGGCACTACCATGAGCACTCACACCATTTAGTCCACTCTCAGTGCTGTCGCAGCCACAGCCGGCGCCCTAGATGTGGTCACGCACCATCTGAGGGATCCCACAGGGGATTGATAGGTTGTTGAGCATTTATTGCTTTGATACCATTTTATGACACTATTAATTTTTTTTGTATGTTTTGGGCTCGTTGCGAGCATTTTTGGCTATGCCTAACGCATGAAGACATTGTATACAAACGTGATCCACTATGATATATACAAACTCTTTTTTTTTGGTTCGGCATTCTATTGTATCTGGGTTTGACTCTCTTTGGCTTCTCTCATGTGTACTCTAGATGTTTAGAATTTCCTCTTTTCAGAATGTATGCAATGGATGTGAAATGATCATAGAATGATTTTTTTTTTGTATTTCATAATTCTGATATATGATGATGCAAACACAATGTGATCTTAAACTTATCTTCCTTTGCAATTTTTGGTACTTCATATCATTTTAATAAAACATGATGATATAATGGTATGATTAATAGATATGCTTGCGCCACTCCTAACCCCACACAACTGGTAAGATGTGAGGCTTCAACACCGAGAGTTAGAAAGGGAACAAGCCATGAAATTTGTCAAATGGCAGTGATGAGAGAAAGACAGAGGTTTGACAGGACCAAATTGGGACACTACAACCTTGCCGTACTCAAGCTACCTCATAGTTTAGGATATGAATTACTTTTTAGTTTATCTAGACTTGGATTTGTAGATGGCCACTTGGTTGAAAAAATCTTGTTTTTAGGGTTTTGAATTCTCTTGGAATTTTGAACATCTAATTCACTTTGTTTTGACTTAGGATTTCACAGTAATTGATTTAATTGCTTATGAATTTTAGATTTTTCAAAGAGACCCCCTAAACCTTGCCCCATGCTACCAATAGGAAGCATAGGTTTATCACCATGGAAAAATCATAGGAGATTAAGGGCATTTCCTTCCTTTCCCAACCCTATGCCACTAGTAAGATATGCAAGCTCAACAGTGAAGGTTGGTCAGGAAAATAAATGTGCAAAATAAATTTTTTCTATTGATTTGCATTTGCCTTACTTATTTGGGAAAAATGTTTAGAGTGTTCTTATTTCTGAGGAGATGTCTATGGGATATATGTGACACCATGAATCTTCTAGAACAGACCATGAGAAAAAGACACCTATCTTACGAAGAGACCAAAAGTATAACCAAGTATGCAGGCCTTGGTATGGTTACTATCAAAACTTTGTCTTGTCTTGTTTGGATTGATAAGTGATACAGAAACAGTTGATGATATAATGAATATTTGAAGAGACATGATTAGAATGTTTTACCAATATTTTCAGAAGTTTTTAGGAATTGCTATAAGAATAAGCTCCTTGATCACACTTTTTACAAAATTAATGAACAGATGAGAATGCAATGCAGATGTAATAATGTACATATGAGAATGTTGATGGATCATGCGTACTACCTCTTCAAGTGAAGAGAGTTTATGGATTCACTAAAATCCTCACCTTCTAGTGTACACAAATGAAATGCTCCATTTTTATAGTCTTTGACTACTCAATACAGACCTAACCATCTATGTCTGAACTTTCTTCCCTCACCAGTCTTCTTGTCTATTTGGCTGTCAAGTCTTAATACCAAATATCCTTCGTAAATATCATGTTCATACACAATTTTATTGTATTTTCGAGCCATGCGGTCAGTATACACACTGTGCTGTTGCTCAGCATTCAGTCTAGCTTCATCGAGGATTTCTAATTTAGAGAGATGAGATTCTCAATAACCCTCCTCTCCCAGGATCCCATGTAGAAAAATGCGGAGGCTGGGTATTTTGACTTTAAGTGGAAGAACTACCTCAACAATGAATACTAAAGAAAAGGGGGTTTCCCCCATTGGTGTTCTAACTGATGTTTGGTAGGCCCACAAGGTCAGAAAAAGCTTTAGATGCCAATCTCGTTTATTCTCCTTAACAACTTTTAGAAGAATGGACTTTAAAGTCTTATTGGTAGCCTCAGCTTATCCGTTATCCTGAGGGTAGTAGAGAGAAGCCATGTGATGGCTTATTTTAAACTTTGTACACAACTCATGCACCTCATCATTTTTGAAAGACGTGCCATTATTAGAAATAATGACTTGTGGCACCCCATACCTACAAATTATCTGGTTTAAGATGAACTTAGTGATTACAAATCCTGGAATAGTGGTAAGGGGCATGGCCTCTACCCACTTGGTAAAGTACTCTGTGGCCATGATTATGAAATTATGGCCATCCATTGACGAGGGAGATAATTTCCCTATCAGATCCAAGCCCCACATGGAGAAGGGCCATGGAGCTGTGATTGGTTGTAAAGCTTGTGTTGGTATGTGGATCTCATGGGAAAACTCTTGACACTTGTGGCATCTGTGCATAAAATCTATGGCATCATGTTCTAAGGTGGGCCAGAAATAGCCCATCCAATGTATCATCTAGGTAGTGGCATGGCTGCCAAAGTGGCCACCACATACCCAACTGTGTGACTCATAAAGAATATTTTCAGACTCTTCAATGTCAACACATCTCAATAGCATTCCATCAAAGGCTCTGTGGTAAAGCACTTGTTCTAGGATAACGTACTTAGCGGAAATTATGCGTAACCTCCTTCTTGTTGTGACATTGTTCCTTCTAGGTATGTGTTGTCCTTGATGAAATTGATAATGTCAGTGTACCATGGGCATACTGAAACAAGAGGTCTAGTTTCAATGAAATATACGCACTCATCGAGAAAGTCCATATCTACCAAATCACCCCTGTCTAATGGATTATCAGCCAACCAATCTAGAATGATTTGACCCTTAACAATTTTTTGATTTACAAATGTTAACTCAAACTCACCCATTAATGTAATGAAATGCCTAACCTTTTTAGACAAGGATCTCTGTATGAGGAATGTTTGTAAGTGATCTGACTTGACGATGACCCTTGTTTCTTGATTGATCATATAATGTCTTAAGTTCTTGGTTGCAAAAATGATGTCAAGACATTCTTTTTTTTCTGCGTGTAGCGTGTCTCATAATCGAGTAACGTCTGACTGATAAAGTAAGCTACCCGTTCCCATTTATTGTCATCCTCTTGAGTAAATATATAGGCTAACAAAAAATCTATAGCATGTGAATGTAAGATCAAAGAGAGATTTGACCTAGGTGACTTTAGCATGGGGGGGACAACAAGAATCGTTTAACTGCCTCAAAGGCCTCATTGCATTCTTCCATCCAATCAATGCTATAATCTTTAATTAACAAATCGTTGATTAGATGAACAACGAAGGTTAAGTCAGGGATGAACCTTCGGATTGCACCCAGTTTCCCAAGAAAATATCTAATACCAGACTCGTCTGATGGTGGAATCATTTCTAACACAATCCATATTTTTTTTGGGTCAATATCGATCCCTCATGAAGATATAATGTAACCCAGGAGCTTTCAAAATGTCACACCGAATACACATTTTTTCAGATTCAATGTGACACCATACTCAATCAAGCATGAGAGAATGATACGAAGCACCTCTGGGTGATTGCAGCGCTTCCTAGCCTTGGCCAGTAGGTCATCTACATAGGATTCCACAATTTTATGAATAATATCATGGAATATGTAGGTCATTGCTCGTTGATATGTAGCACCAACATTCTTAAGAAAAAATGGCATGAAATTGTAACAATATGCTCCCCAAGGAGTTATAAATGTAGTTTTATCTTGGTCCTCCGTAGAGATTTTGATTTTATTATATCCCGAAAACCCATCCATGAGGGACAACAACTCAAATCTAGTTGTCGCATCGATGATAACATCAATGGATGGTAGCAGGAAATCATCCTTGGGAAAATCCTGTTTAATGTCCTAGAAGTCTATGCAATTAAGAATCTTCCCATTTTTTTTTAGGACGGGGACAATGTTAGATACCCATTGTGGATAATCAATGGGCTTAATAAATCCTACCTGGAGAAGCTTCATTACTTCTTCTTTTACCATAAGGGCCACCTTCGGCTTCATAAGTCTTGATTTATACTTAATTGGTTTGGCATCTAGTTTAGTGACAAGATTGTGAGCTGTGATGTGGGGTGCAATCCCCATAATTTTCTTGTAACTAAATGTGAAGGCTTTCTTATGTTCCTTGAGGATTTGGATATGAATTTCTACTTCCTCTGGAGTTAAAGAGGACCCTATTTTTAAGATTTTTGGTTCCTCCTCCATTATGATGTTTATATTAATCGTTCCCTTGATTAAGGAGGCATTACCCTCCTCAAACTTAGGTGGGGTTGGAGGTAACTCCAAATCCCCTTTTTCTTCTACATCATAAATCTCAAGATCTTTCCTGGAGAGGACTCAATCATTGGATTTCCAAAATAAGAGGAGGAACGTGGAATTAGGGAAAGTTATACATTTTGACAAGTAAGATGCAACTCCACAAGAGCATTTAAGTAACTTAAGGTTGACCTGTCCCTATCAACAGGTTCCAAAGATTCAAGCTAGTCTTCAGCTTCCATGTATGTCAACATTGATGTTACTGGCACTTTGAGAATCAAAGATTTAGCGTGGAGTGAAACCGTGAAGTTGGTGCCCTCTAAATCACTACTTGGGGTGAAGCGTGAGGTAGAAGTCTCTATAGAGTCTACCAGAAGGTTTTGTTTAAGTGGAACTACCTCGATTGATATAAAATCAAACCCCTTAGTTAGGCCTAACACGACAGTTTTTTAGAGTTATAAGTGTTCATCCCTAGTATCATATACCTCGGATACCTGATTTGTGACTAGATGTGAATCACCCAACACCCTAATACTGAGGATACCCATTCTCTTATCTACAATGAGACCTAAATAGAGAGCCTCATATTTGGCCCCATTATTTTTGCATTCGAAATAAAATTTGAAAGCAAAAGCTAAAACCCTTCCTTCGGGTGAAGTAAGGATTGTGCTTGCCTCATCACCAAAGTGACACTTGGCCCCATCAAAATGGAGGGTCCAAAAATTACTCAAAAAGACAGATGTTGAGTCATCCTTTGTAAGTTCTCCTTTTATCTTGGTTACATCCACCATGTAAACCTCATCTGTTAGAAGAGAACCAAGTACCAAAGCATGTCCCATACCCATGGGATCAAATGGGAGAAGGATTGGAAAATCCTTTTCTAATAGTTCAAAAATATTTGTTATAGTTCCTAACGATACCATCTCTACAAAAAATTTTTCATCCTTTACCACTTGAATACCCTCAATCAAACCCGTAACTTCTTATTCCATTATGGGAACCATCTTTTCTTCTGGTACTGTGCTTACCGGTTTGTCTAACTGGTTCATAGGAAATTTGAATTCAGAGTGGATCCCTGGTTGTTTCTTCAAGTTGGATAGATGTATATCAAAGGGCTTTGGATCACCTTGAGTGATAAAGAATTTCCCCAAATGCAAGAATCTGACCTCTTGGAATAGGGTGGAGGGGATTTCCTTCATGCGGTGAATCCAATGGAGACTAAGGATCATATTATAGCTAGTTTCCCAATCTATAATATAAAACTTAGTAAGCACCGTCTTGGGTCCAAGAGTGACTGGTAATACTATGGTTCTGATCAAGGTTTCCTTGAGGCTATCATAGCCCCTCAATGTGTTTCGTGTCGAGGAGCAATTGGTCTCCCCATATCCTAACTTCTAAAGAAAAGAGAAGGGGGCTATATTAACTGCTACCCCATCATCGATCATTGTGCACTTCACATATTCATTTTAGATCCAAACCTATAAAAACAAGGTCAGATCACCTCTACGATCTATTTCAGCATCTGTAGGCATCTTTCTTATG
Source organism: Taxus chinensis (assembly GCA_019776745.2). Classification (NCBI taxonomy): domain Eukaryota; kingdom Viridiplantae; phylum Streptophyta; class Pinopsida; order Cupressales; family Taxaceae; genus Taxus; species Taxus chinensis. The sequence goes on from CM034149.1 coordinate 751,691,625, forward strand.
TCAAATACAAACCCAATATCCCTTTCGGGCTTCCCTGGAGGGAAAACATCAAAGTCTATATGGTTTATTTGTGCCTCTGGTGGAGGGGTAATGTTAGCCAAATGGCCGAGACCAAGTGCTTCCAAGAGAGTGACTCGATGAGCAAGGGAATTCTTTAGTAGATCTAAAAAGGAAATGTGTGAAAAGGTCTTGGTTAGATCATTGATCAAATCATAAGCCCCTACTGGATTGCTTAGCGTGTCATGAACACTATCTGACACAACTAGATAGATCGAGATTAGCTATGATGAATAGTCTCTAGATCTTGTTACAACATTAATTTGGGGTTCAATGTCTAACTCAACCAAACCTACAATCTTCGTTTGTTGGAGACCATCGAAGGGAGGCGGCACCTGTGGGTTCGACAAAGTTGAGGATTCATGATCATGAGTCCCTATTACAATGCCTTTATTCAAACTATTAGGATCCAATCTACTATCCTTTCAATGCGTGGGGAGAGGATCGTTGAATATTCCCAATGGTGTGTTCTATGGAGACACATGTCCCATATAGGTGTTATGACTAGGTGCAGTTAGGTTGGCCAGAAACATGTCGAAAAAAAACTATCTTTGGTCTTCTGGAAAATGCAGCAAAAACTTATTAGAATCATGACAAGTTCTTGATTCACGCCCATGGACCCTATGGAAACTGTAATATAGGTTAGGATCATAATCCTGGGGCCTTTGGTTTGTCCCTTATTGTGATCTAAATCCACAGTTGGTGTTAAGTTGTTGACTGTTATAATTAACACTTTAGAACCCTTGCCCCTAGTTCTTGAATTGGCTGGGGTATTGACTAGGGCTTGGGGTCAACATTTTTCTTGGTGGCAGAGGTTGCTATTATTGGGGATGATTAAAATCCACAACGTTTAGCGAGGGTGAGAAATTGTTATTTCTCTTATTGTTTCCATTATTTCTGCCATTTTTTTTGTTGTTCGTAGCACCTGTACTGGTGGGAGTAATAACAATAGGATTTTTGGGCTGGTTAGTTACACTATCAGTCGTGACTCCATGATTCTTATTAAGGATCTTTGGTCCTTGATCATTATTTTTATTGTTGGAGTAACTGGGAGTGTTTTGAGTAGGGAAATCTAACTTACCATTTTTTCTATAGGTCTTACGACCATTGTTGATGGCCGCTTGGTCAATCTAAAAAGCACCCTCTAGCACCTCTTCATAGCTCCTTAACAGAAAATTTTGAACCTCTTCCTTTGTCTCCCTATTTAGGGAATGAAGGAACAATCACAAAGTTCCATTTGATCCATGTTTAGAGTACTTATGGAAGAGTAGAGAACATGTTGCCACCTCTAAATGAAGTGGGCTACAGATTCGTTATGTTCTTGTTTAATATGAAGAAATTCTCTGATTCTTGTTCACAGCAGCTTTTTCATATCAAAATATTTGATAAAATATTATAGGACTTGTTTGAACGAGTGTATTGAATCCTTCGGTATCCTATAATACCAGTCGAGAGCAATACCTTCAAGTGTCTTAGGGAAAAGTTTTGCAACGACTGCATCCCATGGGAGTAGCTCTCAAATGGCTATTACACAAGCCTTGATGTGGGCATTTGGATCACCCTTCCCTTTGAACTTCAGGAGATTAGGAAAGGGTCTTGGGAGCATGACTGCCCAAATGGATAAATCTAAGGGTTCTTTGAGATATTTAGAATAAGTCCCCATTGCATACATTTCCAACATTGAAGACCCTTGTTGGGGAGGTGGGTGCTACATTGGCTACTGAAATGGGGCAGCATAGGCAATTGGCAAGGTGTATGACATCCCCTGTAATTGTCCATATGGACCTAGGTAGGAGTACATATCCCCCTATAGATATTTAGAATATGTTTGTATATAAGGGGGTTTATTACCTTGATATGGAGCTGAAGGCGTAAAGCCATGGAACGCCGCATTTCTAGCTGGTATAGCTTTTGAGAACACACTTCTAGATGGTGCATGTTGTAGATATCCATATGTGGCTTGAGGAGGCATACCCAAGGCATCCTTTCCGGTTAACAAGTCTCCATGGTTTGGAGTATTCATGTATACTAGTAGGTTCTGTGCAGTCGACACTTTCCCATAGTTCTGTGGGTAGCCCATGCTTTCCCAGTATATGAATTCTATGTATTCTGAGTAAGCTCTAACTCCTTAAATTTATAAACCAAAGCTGAAATGACATCACCCATTGATGTGGTGATACCTTTCTTAGATACCTTTGGTTGAACCCTCATTGGTTGTTAAGGAGTATGATATCCCACTATGAATTTTTCACGATGTTGCCACTCCTCATTGGTTGTATTTCCAATTGGTAACGGGGTAGCATTATTATTCTAAAGCAGGACATCACCTTGTCCTTATAACCTATCGAAAGATTGGTTCATCTGTTAGAATTGCTGCTCACTCCTAGCATATCGTGCTAAATACTCCTCATCGATATGGGGAAGTTGATCAGATTGCATGGTAATGGGATGTCGAAAAAATACCCAAGGAGATGAACTCACTTCACTAGTGAATGTCATGTTATTTGAGCTTGATTGTTTAAGGGGAAAAGTCTGAGTGACTTGATCCAATTATTCGATGCATACATAAGAACCAGCATTGGTTCCCTAAAGCAGAGGGTTTTGAGTGGATGAGCGGTTGTCTGCCCATGTTGAAAGTGGAGGTGATTGTTGTGGTATGTTTGATTGGTACTAGTACATGTCGAAACCTAGGATGGGTGACTGTACTCATCATATCCTGACATATTCAGGAGGTATAGGAATACCCACAGAATAAAGGATGGACGAAAGTGGAAATGCTTAGAGACTAGCTCTTCATGTCGGATTCACCAATTTGTATGACATAAAATCAACACGTGACCTTCTTTGCACCCAACCTCTCGAGGTCATGCTGAGACAACCGGTGTGGAATTGAAATGTGAGTGAAAGTGATTGCGGAGATCAAGATAATTGGGAAACCTTATGTCTTCGACACACAATAATGGAATCTACAAATCTAAGGCAAAGAATGCTCTCCTAACCTGAAGGGGTGTGCTGGTATGGTCTGATATGATAGCTACTCGAAGACTCTAATTGATGTTTAGTTCAGCCGAGATTCTATTAATTGGTTATGGAGTACGAGGAAAGTAACCCACAGGTTTCTCGTACGGGTTTCCAGACAAGGTCATGGAAAATAAGACAAGAGATGTAATGGAGTTACAGGAACTAAGGGTAATTTTATGGTCTTGTCTAGAAAGTCTCAGCCTGATTGGATGTTATATTCAACAATGAAAGTTGTGTAATAATATCATGTGGAAGCGGTGAAGATATGAATACCATTGTGCGTAAGATAGTGTCAATATCTAACTGACTAGTAGACCTGTTGGGTTATGGGACCCGTGGATCCTAACCAAAGACTCGTTGAGGTTGAGGTCCTTGTATGGTCATGCATGCAATCAAATCCTATTTCTAGGATCAGTCCAAAAGTCATAGGCCTGGTTAGCAGCTATGTTCAATGTCTCTAACTATCTCACTTTCTCCACGTATGTGGCAGGTGTGCGTAATATTGTCAAGCGTAAACTTATGTCATTGTCAGTTATTAGCTCTGGCCCATTGTGTTATGGGACTAGAGGATCGCAACTGTAGGTCTTTTCCTATTACAGACCATTGATGGTCTTGCAAGATGAATTGATTTGTTTTCGGTAAATAAACTATCTATCAAAGAAAATCTAAGCTATATTTTTGGTGTTTTCTCAATATATAAGAACAAAGCAATAAAACAAACTAATCTATGGAAATAAATATTTTTTACTTTTCTAAATTTTCAGACAATGCATCTAATCTAATAAATAGTTTTAAAAAAAATATTGGCTGGATGTAGCTAGCTATCTATGTAGATGTGTGAATCTCAATCTAAGATCTACTCTAATTCAAATAAAAATTTCCAACCCTACCTCAGAAGTGAAGAAAAAATCATGGCCCTAACAAAGCTATTGTTCCCCCATAACTTCCTTGGCAATATTGAAGAGAAAACTTCCTACCAATTTAATCTACTTGCAATTATCTAGCTAATTGAAATAAATTGTTTCTCTACTCTATTTGATATGTAATTGAAATTAACAATTTGTAATTGATAATTTGATAAGAAAAGAAAAAAAATAAACAACTCCAACCTGAAAGAGTAAGAACCTTGGAAAATCTAGTAGTAGTAGTATATGTCCCCTTAGTTATTTTCTTTCTTTCTCTGAGTGTTCATGTGAATCCAAAGGATTGGGAATGGAAAGAACAACAACAAGAGGATGGCACTTGAGAGATGGTAACTTGGAAGCAGTTTAGGTGTAATGCAAGTAGAAGAAAGATAACACAAGAGATCTGAACTTGGCTATGCAATTCCTAACAAGATTATGGCAGCACAACAATGCAAGATACACAAAATTATCAGGCCCTTTTTCTTGAATACAAGCATGGAATATATAGGAATGGAGGATAGAAGGTTACTTCATGCATAAGATAATCAAGAGGTAGTTCCACTCATTAAATCTATATCAAAATAGAAGGAGCAAGGAGAACCAAGAAAATGAAGCTATTTTTAGAAAATTCAGATCATGGATGCATTCAAAAAGAAAACTTAAGTGAATCGTCGCATGAAATTTTACACATGAAGATTCTGGAAATATCGATCAGGACTACCCGGCCTGCTTGGGCGGCGGTTTCAACACCTAATGCCAAAATGAACACAAAAAGAAGGGGGAAGATGGAAAAATGTAAGGAAAATTTAAGTAAGGCTATTTAGGCTACAAATATATACTGCGAATGGGTTTTTGGAGCTCGAACACATTCTTGAAAGGATTTTGAATCATCACTAGGGACTTTTATAACCATTTTCCTGACAATGTAGCACGTGTAATTTTGGGTGCGTACAGTTACTATCAAGATTTTGTTCACCATTGGAATGCCTTGCAGGTAAGTTCCCCTAGGATACCATAAAAAATGGAATTCCGCTACCTCTAGGAAAGAATAAGTGGAACTTGAATACTCCAGAATATAACTTTTTAGAACATAATGAAACCAAGTATCCACAACACGTGTCCAAATTATATCAACATCATAGAGGGCCTGAAATTCTTCCTGCATCCAAACAAGTGTATGATATATCTAATACCTTTTAGATGCATAAGCAACCAGCCACTCGTATAGTTTTACTAGAAAAATAGTGAATGAGATCTCATACAAATTGTCATACAGGTTGTGTTCCACCCATAAGTGTGAGTTAAACTTAGATCCGATGTTGAACCTCCATGTGTATTATTCTTCTAGATCATGTATCCACTCCTCAACAATTTCTAGGGTCAATCAGTATGTCTGCATCATGAACCATCCTGAAAACAACTAAAAACTAGGTCCCGTCAACAGAACCAATGATGCAACCTAGAATTTACCAGTAATAACCTAGGTATGCTAACACATCCACTCATCCTAGACTGAGCACTCACCTGAAACGCACAAAGGTACAAGGACCCTCTTTAGGGTTTCTTGTGTAGGAATTTAGCATGTTGAATACTTAATGCATTCAAATACATAATTAATATAACATTCTACATAGCATGTCCAGATCTAGATCTAAAGAGTAATAGATTTAAATAATAACCATAATGAAGTCAATCATACAAGAACCAGTTATACTCATGGTTAATAACTTTATATAGCCAATAAACTCCATTATATTAATCACAATAAATACACATAAGCCTATTATAATAAGTAATACCACAATCTCATGGGCACATCAGATCTGGCAGCATAACCTCATAGTAATTCATATCCATTTCTCACATAGTCCTCTTATTCTACGCAGATCACTACATACTTATAAGGGTGGGGACTTTCCCTTCACCACTTTCATAATTCCCAAAATAGGTCGTATGCAAAAAATATCCATGCACCTTTACAATAATAGACACACATGTAAGTGCGCTAACAATAGATCTCTTCTGGTTAAGTGGCAATAGAAATTATATATTAGCCCGAAACCATGGAAAGAGCTTAGTATCTACTCTTCCAATAATAGCCCATGCATTTCATGCAAGTCTTTATCTGGTTTGTGTGCTCTGAACACTATCTCCAAAAATAGCTCGTACACGTGAAAATGGCTAAGTCCCAAATATTACCTTATCTTTTGTGTGTGTGTCCTTCTCTATCCTTCCATGCTTTTGACTGTGCACCCTTTCCTTTGTATCATACTCTTATCCATTCAACAAAAATTTCTGTGCATGGTGGGGGATCTTGCCTTGTGTTGCAAAAGGTGTAGCAAGAGAAGGATGGGAAAGGTCTAGTTCTCTAACTCTATACACCAATGTTGAAATCACATCACCTGTAGATGGCATTTCATTTGGCTTGAGTGTGTTCCAAGTCTAGTTGGGAAATAAAGGCACATGATGTCCTATTATGGATTGATCCTTGGGGGCCACCCCACTTTGGATGTATGGCATGTTGGAGGAGGAGGGGTAGAAGAGTTGTTTTTAAGAATAACATCAATTTACTCTTACATCCTGTCAAAGGACAAAACTATTGCATTACAATGCTCATCACTTTAGGGGAAGCATCTCAGGAGTTCATTGTTTTATAATAGGCAAGACCAGAGAGAACTAGATTTCATGTTGATTTGTGATTTGTGGTCTAAACAAGACCTAAGGATTAGACCCTTGCTCACCCCGTGAATGTCATGTTATTTGTGTAGACACCTAAATTTGGTATATATCCCTTCATTTCTTATGTGTGCATATTTTATTATTCATCCTCCTTACTTAATCAAATTCCCCCTTTAGATTTAATTAATCACTCCCTATTAATTAATTAAATGCCCATCACCCATAAATATTATTTAATAAACATTGATTAATTAATTAATTAATTATCCCCTAAAAAATTTCCCATTTTGGAATGCTTTCATTCCAAATCCACACCCCTACTTTTCCCTACGCTTTTTCTAACCTATCTCCACTGCCAACTCACCTACATCTCATTCCCAAATAACCCCTTCCCACCTAATTCTTTAAAGTGTTCAACCAGCTCCAAAAGATAGGGAATCATGCCAAAATTAGGAAAATCTTCCCATTAGGGAAACTTTCCCCATGATCGACGGTGACCCAGCCTAGTTGCCATCGATCCTATAAAGCCAAGTGCTTTATTACTATTCTCCATCAAGTGCATGTGAATCCAAATCTCTCCTTGTATCCTACATATAATATTTCATGCCTGAATAGTCCCAAATCCATTCCAGACCTCCTTGTAGCATGCATGCGTCAATCAAGATTGGTTTTTTGTGATATTGTCATCTTTTTACATAGATTTAATAAACTTTATCATATTATCTTGTATTTTCTGCATCTAACATTTTACAGGTCTAGATCATTAGTAGTAGAGATCATACCTTTTTCATCAAATTATTTCTGCAAATTCATCCTTGCAGATTGATCATCTAGCTTACCTTCCTTTAGCTTCATCAATCCTTATCATGGTCGTCATCAACCCTGTTAGGTTGCCATCGAATCCACCTCATCAACCCTTCCCTTATGTTCTAGATATATCTTCATCCCCTTCATGTGCTTAACCTCCATTTCAGTCTACTAATCCCTCATCCAACTCCTTTTTTATAGTAAAAGTGACCTACTTGTATCCTAGTCGTCGTCAACCCAGACAAGGTATATTTATCTTTTAACTATTTAATCAAATCAATATCTAAATCAACTAATATTGATGTTAGATTATGTATTGTTTCATTCTCTGCATATTATTAGTATATCCTTTTGATTACATCTCTTTTGTTTAACAATGGGGGGTTTACATCCACCGAGGAAGTTAGTGCTTCTTGGGTTAACTATTTTGGGTGACCCCTGCCCCTATCTATCTAATCAAATCTCATTTTCAATTTTATTTGTAGGTTCTAATTGATTTTCAAAAGTAACAACACCCATATCAAGCATCACATATTGAGGTAGCTTAAACGCTCCATCATTTGAGGTTTTCTAATTTCTTTAGTAACTAGCTATTTTTATTGATATGAACGAGAAATTTTGACAACATTTCTGGCACATCCGATGGGACCACCCTTTATGTGGTTTCTTTCTTTTCTATATTTTTTTCTCATGTTTCACACTAACACCGTAGAATGAGGCATTTCTTTATTGATTATTCAATTCATGGCTTTGATCATTCATCACTCGAGAAGTGTAGATAAATAGGAAAAGCGTTATCCAAGTATTCCACTTTTCCCGTGTTTACTCCTTTTTGCATTGTACTTTCCATCCCTATTAGTGTCCTAATCCAACATCACATTTCATTTTGGCTTAAAAAGAATTAATTTGTGCATCTTTCTTGCCCACATAGCTTAATTATGGGTTTAATCCTCTACATCATACATCTTATCAACCACAACCTTCAACCTCACAAACAAAATTAACACATCAAAACATCCCCCTACCTAATTTTATGATTGGGATTTCATCACCCAACATCACACCACCTCAAACATTCCTGACCCATAAAAAAATTGAAACCAAACATAGTTTACCTTCTCGTAGGAACATGGTTAACCATACCCTTTTCTTTTCCACACATTATTAATAATAAAACACAAAATAAAAAGTGTCTACTTTTCTTTCTTGGGTAAAAACCTTTTTCATGCCCATAGTCACTCATTTAGTAGCCAAAATAATGGAAAAAAAACCTTTCTTCCACCGATCCCTTATCTCAACAAATTTTCTCTACAGCAACCACCTCATCTACACAATTGAGCACTCAACCTCTCATTGACGTATCTCAACCAGAGCATTTTGTTCACACTACAACTTTAGGAGAGACCAATCCATTCTTTTACCATCAATCTATCCCATCTAGGCCATTCACCCCACCATCTGTATGGTGAAAAATCTCTAGACCACCTAAGGTCCTCTCTCGGTGATACCCACGTTTCAAGAACTTCTGGATGTCAATCCAGTTGCGATTTAAGATTATTTCCTTAGGAGGTCAACCCATATTCCCCCAGATGGACTACCCCTCAAAAAAATCTATCCCTATCAAAAAAATCCTCAATCCACCCAGCTTGCAGTTAATGTGCTTTTTGTATCTGATCTTGCTTCTGGATCTACCAATCCTTCGACTCATTAGACTACCCAGATAGTCACCCCGGATCCCTAATAATATACTGTTGATCAACACAGTAATTAACACTACTCTTACCCTCACTTCTTTGGTCACTATCCCCCGTTAGTTTCCATACTTAATATGCCCAAACATAATATCCCTTTTTCTAGGAAGTATGATCTTCTTACATCCCACATGCCAATCAATGCTTCTTATCTCCCTTTCACATGTGCTTTACATTATATAATATATAACCATTTTCAACAGAAATATCAACCTGCTCATACCCACATTTGTACTCATCACCTACCACAATGGCCTACCTAATCCCAACAATCATATCATCTTCCCATCACCCAACAACATTTCTTTCAACAACCACCCTTTCAATCACATCCCATGGCTTACCCCTAACAAATTCCCCAGACACCAACACATCTACAAGCTCATCAAAAAATTTACCCAACTACCTCTTATGCACAACCATAGCCTCTTTCAAATGATCCCATGCACGCGCTCATAAATAGGTTAGCCAACCTTGAAGCGACAACTTTAGGGACCAAGGTATCGTTGTCATATGAGAAAATATGCAATTATCCCATTCAATCATCCTTACCAATTAAACCATATCCTCTACACTAGGAATTATAAAAAAATTCTAAGTTCAAAAAAAAAAAAGATCCACAATGACATATTTGTGCATTTAATCATGCATGTTATCTTATTGTACATGATTAGGACTTGATGTTTCACACTTTTCCCATGTCCTTGGTTGGTCCCCTGCCTTGGAATGGTACAATAACATCCCCCAATATTCAATATTCTCTTTCTCCCAACTCATACAATTATTTGTAGAACATTTTTCAATTAACATTGCATGAAAAATAACCATCAATGATCTATACACCATCCAAAAATTTTAAGACGAATCAATTACATCATCCCACAATGATGCCTCACTATAAGCTAATTATCCTTTCCTCTTCTACATGCTGACCTCATCGTCCTATTCTCACATTCATGTGTGAAGCATATATATTTGAATTTACAAATCCAATCATTCCAAACCTTTAACAAGGCCTTCACCATGTCCCGCAATCTTAAAACATGTGCCCTCAAATAGGTACATTTAAAACTCAAATCAAATAAAACCAAACACAAGTTTACTAAATCATCCACGTCAAATGACAAACAAAATGCAGTACCCAATGCCATGGTTGTTACATCATCTCTTACATCTACATCTAGCACATGGACTCAAAAAAGAGTCACTCGACCAATGCCTAACTACACCCTCTTAGGGATTCATACAATACGATATTTGAAAAATTAATGACAATGAACCTTGTCACACTTCCTGTTATTTGACCATTTGATAGTCAAGACCGAAACCATTATGGTATCATGAAGATCATTACTCCAAGTATCACCAAGTCCAAGGCCATGACATAGAAAGATGTTGTACTTTCAAGGATTTGGTCCAAAAACTCATTAATCAAGATAATATTCAAGTCGATAATCCAAATGCTTCAACCCAATAAACTCCTTGACATTTTTTAATGACCTTTCCCAAATCATACACTGACAAGCCAAGCTACCACTTCTACCATAACCCAAGCACCTAATACTCATACTATAAACACCCTGAACACTAATGATCAATAGCTTGTTTCATCCACAACTTCATCATTGACCACCTCTATTCATTTTGACATCATCCCTACATCTGTTATATCTAAATATGTCTTGAAATCTACTCCTACATATATAACTAATAGAACCACATTAGCAAATAAATCATTTATGCCCTTAGAAACATTCATGAAGAAACCATTTCAGCCCATTTCCACATCTAGGGTTGGTCCTTTGTCAATTTCCTTATCCACCTCATCACCTACTTCATCCACTCTAGTAGGATTGATCACCTTTCCTATATATGTTCCACCATTTCCCATCATACCCTCTTTGGAACCCAGATCAATCCCTCCTCCCGCTCTTTTACCTATAACAACTATTTTGGTTACATCCGCGCCACCTAGTATTTTTATCCCAACTCAATCATTTGAGGAATTTTTAAAAGAACATTACCTTGTAATGACCTCAAATGTATCTTCTATGTCATGAGCACAATCCCCTTGATCCCCATTTTCCATGGATCATCTCAGAAATATGTTGTTTCTTGTATCCAAACCAATCATAGCATTACCATCTGACTCCCCAGTTAATATTCTTGACACTCCTCTTGATAGTGTGTCCCCACATACAAAACCTATGATCCCTCCTATAGGTAAACCATCTAATCTAAAATAATTTTCTCTAGAACCATGAATGTTTCAACTCGCCAATCTAATATCATCCTACACTAAAACACAAATCAACAATAAAACTGAATCCAAACCATCAAAGCATCAATACACTCAGGTTTTATCTCAAACATCCAAAGTGTGGCATAATACATCTTCTAAGACTCTAGTTAGATAAAAAAAGGAGATCTTCCACCACTTACTACAAACCTCTGCAATTACGCTTCTTCATATCAAGGCCTTCCACCCAAAAGGAAAGAAGCCTCTATGGTTCAATCCTAACATTATGTGTTCCTTTCATCACACCCCTAGACATGATACTGATCATTGTAGAGAAATCTAGGCCATTATCCACTATCTCATCAAAGAGGGAAGACTTTCCCTTAGACTGAGTCAGTCCCTGCCTTTCACATCTAGTCTGACATCCACTATTTCCCCTTTGGGAGATGATTCATCCCAAAATAATCCTCACTTTTTCATCAATGTAGTTTGGGTAACCACTTGATCCATCTCGTGCAAACCCAAATTGGCCTCTAAACCAAAGGACAATACCTTCATCACCATTCCCACTCTTAAGAAGTTTGCCGCATCATCGAAACCAAAGGTTTCTGTTTTAACAACCCCTAAGCCTATGGAGAAAAGTATCGTTAGAAAATTTCATCAATCCCCAGTCAAAATTTATCTCTATGAGCTCGTCTAAAGCTCACTAGATCATAGACATGCTCTTATTGAAGCCTTGAGATGCATTCCAACCTATGATGATGAAGATCAACCCTTTGCATCATTCATAGAAGCACTTTCTACTTCTACTACGATATCATTTAATGAAACTGAAATTCCATATATCCCACCGGAAGAGCATGACCTTCCCCTCTTTATTATGGTTAGGGTCAATGGTACATTCATTTGACGGTCCATGATTGACAGTGAGGTGAGCATTAATATCATCCCTTCACATAATTTTGATAAACTTAAGATTCCAAAGGAATCTATTTCTCAAACACATGCGTTCCTTTGTTCTTATAATGATGTCATCTCTCCCACCTTGGGAATGGTCATTATTCCTAGCTATGTTGGTGAGAAGCTCATCCATCAGATGTTTTATATCATTGAAGGAGGATTTCAATATAATGTTCTCCTTAGATGACCATGGATCTATCCATGCATTGTGTTCCATCAATTCTTCATCATTCCCTTAAGTATGAGCATGAGGGATAGATCTTGATGCTTCTTGGGGACACTCCTCCCTTTCAAGGATGCAACATGACTTATAGACCAAATTACTTTCTCATCATTAAGAAAGATCCATCTGCACCATCCACCAGTTTAGCCATTCCCTCATCAAAACTCCCTGGCAAAGACTCCTTAGATGATGTGGTGAACAAACATACGATGGGGGAGTATCACCTTCTCATGATTAACAACCTTCCCACTCCCAGCCGTATCATTAGAATCAATAAGGAACCTATGTAACAACCAGAAATTGAATACATTGTTCCTTTTGGTCCCCTGAATTGTTGCACTAATATTATTTATGGTGGTTTTGATACCCCTTCTTCCCACATTGATGATATTTCACACACCAGGCTTTATACTGATGGCTTTATCTTTCTCGATAAACCATATTTTTCCTATAACTATTTCCATTGTTGTGCATGGAATGGATTTGGCTTAGGTCATTTTGAACATGATCTACATGGTCTTATTCCTAATCAATTTTGTAAACCTTACAAAAAGTTGAGGTTAGGTTATAGGGGGTATTCATATGATCCTGTTCTACCATCTGATATCCTCATGGACATGCCTCTTCCATATCCTTTTCCTTTTTCAAATTTTGAAGATGAGGGCATACTTTCTCTACATTCTCCATATTTTCCAAACCTTGAGGATCATGGCATGCTCAAATATATGGACATACCTTCTCTAATTTCTCTATCTCTCATGACTCCTAAGGACATGAACATGTCACCCCCATATTTCTTGACTCTTGAGGACATGAAACTGGATGACATTATCTCCATTACCTCTGGCTTTTTTTTAGTCTCCACTATAACTTTGGGACCATTCACCTATCAGTGTGACAATAAAACTAGGTCCCTTTCTCTTTTCCATCCAGAGATGATAGAAGAAGACTCTTCTACCATTTATTTCCTTTAGTGTGCTAACGAGGAAGACATCCTTTCCCACATGGGGGTAGAATATTCTTATCTTCAAAGAGACCTTACCATCTAACTCACCTATTATTCTTAACAAAGTCACCATTGATGTCAATATTGGGACTTTGTAGGAACCTCACATTCTCAAGGCAGGCCAATCACTTGATCCACATGAGCTAGAATCTTTAACTGTATTCCTTCCCATCATAGAAAATCATTTGCATGGTCATATTTATACATGATAGGTCTTGACCCCTCTATCATCGTCCACAATATCATCACCTATCCTAATGCTAAACTAGTAAAGCAAAAGATTTGTCGCATGCATCCTCACATTCCCCTTCTTTTCAAAGAGAAGATGCAACACCTTTTAGTAGAAACTTTCATCACTCCCATTGACTATCCCTAGTGGATTTCTAGCATTTTCCCCATCACTAAAGCATCAGGAAAATTTCACATATGTATGGAATTTCAGGATCTCAATCTTTCCTACCCTAAAGATGACTTCCCTCTTCTAAATATTGATTAGCTTGTGGATCTTACAGCAAGTCATGAGATGCTTTCTCTTATGGATGGTTTCACTGGTTACAATCAAATCCTCATTACACCAGAAGATCAACACAAAACCTCTTTCATTACCCCTTGGGGAACCTTTTGCTATCACATCATGCCCTTTGGTTTAAAGAATTTTGGTGCTACTTATCATCAAGAAATTACTTACATCTTTCATGATCTCATCCACAAAACCATTTAATTCTACGTTGATGATCTTTAAGGAAAATCTAAGGATCGACGTGACCATATTTCCATTCTTGAAATCCTTTTCAAGTGCCTCATTCACTTTTACCTTTGTTTTAATCCAGCCAAGTGTGTATTTGGAGTCTTAACTGGCAAGATCCTTGGATTTATCATTTCTATTAGGGGCATTGAAGTCAACCCCGCAAAAATTAAGGCAATTATTGAAATCACCCCTACTAGTCTTAAGAAACTTTGAAGTCTTCAAGGCCACCTCTAATATGTTTGTTGTTTCATCTTGTAACTTTCTGAATCACTTTCAACCTTTTCATCACCTCATTTAGAAGGACATTGAATTCGATTGAGATCATGAATGTCAAAAAGATTTGGATGATCTTAAACAATATCTTCTATCTTCACCAGTGCTCACACCTCCACGTGAGGGGGATCCATTTTATTTGTATATCTCTACAACTAATCATGCTATAAGAGCCATGCTAGCACATCCTGATGACCAAGGTCATGAGAAATCCATTTATTACATTATTCACACTCTTAATGACTGTGATACCCTCTACACTGAATCTGAAAGGTTATGTTGCACCCTATTCTTCGTTACATCCAAGCTTTTACATTATCTTCTCAAGACATTTCATTTTAAACCTTATCACATCAATCACGTTACTCAATGGCTCATTGTCATGAAAAATTTTAACCTTGAGTTTATTTCTTAAAAATCCATTAAAGGGAAAGTTATTACTAACCAATTGGCAGAATCCCCTTTCTTAGTACATATCTACCTCACAAACAATTTTTGGATGAATCCATTAATTAGTTTCATCACGAATATAAGACTCTAAAATTCACTCTCTTCTTTAATGGCTCAAAATGTCAGCAAGAGGGAGGTGCTTGCATAATTCTCATTCCTCGGTGGGAAAATCCTACTACCCTAGCATATAAAATAAATTTTGAGTGCATGAATAACATGGAGAAATATGAGGCCCTCATCTTGGGTCTTGAAACTTTCATCTTCTTGGGTGTTCAAATTCTTGACATCTACAAAGATTCCGAGCTCATAATCAAACAAGTTATAGGTGAGTATTAATGTAAAAAGGATAATCTTAAAAAATATCATGATATTGTTCATATTCTCTTTGAAGATTTTGAATCTTACACTATCCAAGCTATTACTTGGTCAAAAAATTGTTTCTATGATATGATGACATCCCTCGTGGATCTCATCCATGGACAACATAGGATTATAAGCTTCTTTTTGTCATTCATCACCATAACCGGCCTTTTCATGAGTTACCTCAGGTTAATCTAATCACTAGACCTTTGGTACTCTTAAATATTCAATTATCTATCCAAATGTACCCTTCCCCCTGAGTTGTCCAAAAACGCTGAGAGTTCCTTTCTTCAGTGCACTCACCGCTATGTGATCCTTGGTGGCATTCTTTATAAATGTGGATTTGACAATGTTCTTCTCTCATGTCTACAATCCCATGAGTCCTCTCGGGCCATCTAGGAAGTCCACGATGGTATTTGTGGTGGAAACTTTAGCGAATTATCTGTTGCTAAGTGAATTCTTCATCTTGGCTATTATTTTCTTCCCTCAATCATGAAAACTATGAATATGTTAAGAAATGTGAAAAATGTCAGCAACATTCCAATCTCATTCATATTCCTACTCAATCTCTGTAGCCGACTCAGGACCTTTAGCTCTTTTCACAATGGGGCCTTGATCTTACTGGTCTTATTAATCCCCGATCTTCACAGAAAAATCACTCAATCATCACTACCACTGAATAGTTCACTAAATGGGTAGAATTGATACCACTCATCTCAACTAAATATGGCCCAATCATTAATTTTATCTATCAACACATTATCTGTCACTTCGACGTTTCCCACAAACTTGTTATAGATAATGAAAAGTCCTTTAAAAAAAATATCTCAGGAAAATATGTAACACATTCAACATTTAGCTCAAGTTTTCTTCTGCATATTATCCCCAAGCTAACAGCTAAGCTGAATCTACTAATAAAACTCTTTAGAACATTCTTTTCAAAACAGTTGATCAAACAGGTCATAATTGGCATCTCCAGCTTCCTTTCGCCCTTTGGGCCTATCGTACTAGCATTCATACCTCCATGGGGGATACGCTTTTTTCTCTTGTTTACAACTCTAAATCCTTCCTTCCTCTTGAATTTTAAATCACATATTTATGTGTGTCCCTTCATGAATTCATCTTTGATGAAGATTATCACCAAAATTGTCCAACATAGCTTGAGATACTAGATGAACATCACCTTGTTGATCTTGAACACCATAATGTTTACCAGGAACACATAAAACATGCTTAAAATAAACACCTTAAGGAACATGAATTTAATGTCAGCGACCTCATCCTAAAAAAAAAATTAGAACGTCACTACTCTAGAAAGGAGCCAATGTGGAAATTTTCCTCCTAACTAGATCAGACCATATATTATCATGCATAATTATGGGTCAGGAGCCTATCATCGACCCTCCCATGATGGTAAACTAGAAGTGGATCTGTGTAACACATTGCACTTACAACCATTCTATTGTTAACACATTTACCAATGTACCCTTAGTCCCATTATTGGATCATTCCTCCATCTTAGCCCTTCTCATTCCTCATCATAATGATTTGGAACTATGTGGTCTTCTGTCACTTCCTAGATGTGACCTTAAATATAGGCACCACAGCTCTGCCCATAGCATTTTCCTTATGGATAGTTTCTCACCTTTCATGGGAACTTGATAATCATCACATCCATTTCCCTCTTATTCACCTATTAGAACCATGAAAATGGTACAGAGATGTCTCTTGCACATTCTTTATCCCCTCCTAAGTGGTCTGCTTAGCTAGTCCCAACTCTTCTCCATTAAAAATAAAAAATTGCGGATGCTCAAATAAAAATTAAAGTTTTCAAAAATAGACTGATCCCTCGAAGGAAAACTGTTCATGAAAAAAAAAAAAAATCAAAAGTATGAAATCAAAATCAAATAAATAGACTGATCTCATGAATCATGGAAATCATTTATTATTGCCATCTATATATTGTAAAAAATAGATCATACCCTTGAAGGATACCTACTCCTTATGACATTTGATGGCTTCTCGTATTGATCAACCTTCCATTTTATCCGCATCCTAAGAAATCTTCCCACACTGATCAACTTTCTCTTTCCCCTTCCTAGAGTTGGGGCATAGTTTAGGGAACACCACTTTTGGGAGAACCCTATTTCCTTTGTACAAGTTTCATCTCAAACCTCTTTTTTCATGTCAACATTAGGTTTATGAGATCATCTCATTCATCACTTCCTTACAATCCTTGAAATGAATAACTATCATTGGTTATTTACTAGTATTTTCTTTGGTCGCATATGCCTTGTGTTACCCAGGATCCTTTCTTTTTTACCTCCAATATGGTTAGAGGGATGTTTTCCCTTGCATGCTCCTTCACATAACATATTATTTTTGTTACCTTTAGGTTGCTATGCTTACAGTTGCACCTTATCTGCTTTTAGTCTATGTCTATCACCAAAAGTCCCATTGGGCCATACTTATATCCCTTTTTCAGGTATACTTCCTTCGAAGTCCACCTTTGTTGCCATTTCCCCTTTTAGGGTATTATCTTTTCAATCTTGAATCCCACTTTAGTGGCCATATTTACTCTTCGTTTGGGAATTTTACCTTAGACTATCCTAGTCTAATTTGTGCACATATTCTACTTGGTGTATATACCCTTTTCCCCACTTGGGGCATATCTTAATTTTTCCTTTTTGCCTTCGTGGCCATACTTTCCCCTCTTGGGGCATATTATATCTTCATCCATCTTTTTCAAACTCTTCCTTCTTGTCCTTTTCGTGTCTTATTGGGAACCATACTTTTAATCCTCTTTTGTAGTGAACACATAACCTTTTCGTTTGATTCCTCGTGCATGAAGGATTTCGCATAATTTTTACATATAGTTGCACATACTTTGATGAATTTCCCATGACTCATTGGTCATCCCATCCTGCATCCATATTACAGTCAACTTCACCCACTCACTGGTCCGTAGAACATTGGTATCCGTCTCCGTTGAAACTGCAATCATCCCCTACCAATGTGATATTGGAGTCACTGCCATAATTTTGTCAACCTTATTGCAATCCTTTTTTCCTGGGGCATCTTTCCTTGGTTGTACTCTTTACCCATTCTTTAACCACCTTCCCCTTTTCACTTATCTCTTTTCAAATGCATCATCAAATTACTTTGATGTCATCAATCCCCCATTTGAGGGGGAGCTTACCATCAATCCTTTGTCCTCATACAACCCTTTTTGTTTATGTCTCAAGGCTTGCTAACAAAAAACACTCAACAAAAGGGGAAAACTTTAGACACCTAAATTTGGTATCTATCCCTTCATCTCATGTGTGCACATATTTTATTATTAATCCTCCTTAGTTAATAAAATTCCCCCTTTGTATTTGATTAATCATTCCCTATTAATTAATTAAATATCCATCACCTTTAAATCCTATTTAATCAACATTGATTAATTAATTAATTAATCATTCCCTAACAAACTTCCCATTTTTGAATGCTTTCATTCCAAATCTTCACCCCTACTTTCTCCTATGATTTTTCTAACCTATCTCTACTTCCAAGTCACCTACATCTCATCCCTAAACAACCCCTTCCCATCTAATTCTTTAAATCATTCGGCCATCTCCAAAAGATAGTGAATCACACCAAAAATACGGAAAATATTACCATTAGGGAAACTTTCCCCATCATCAGCGGTAACCTAGCCCAGTTGTCATCGACCCTATAAATCCAAGTGCTTTATTGATATTATCCATCAAGTGCATGTGAATCTGAAGCTATCCTTGCACCCTGTAAACAATATTTCTTTCCTGAACAATCTTGTAACCATTACAGACCTCCTTACAGCGTGCATGTGTTAATCAAGATCAGGTGTTTTATGATATTATCATCATTTTACATAGATTTAATCAGCTTTATCATACTATCTTGTATTTTTTTCATCTAACCTTTTATAGGTCTAGATCATTAGAAATAAATCTCATAGCTTCATCATCTACTTCTTTCTATAAATCCATCCTTGCAGGTTAATAATCTGGCTTTCCTTCCTTCAGCTTCATCAATCCCTATCAAATTCACTGTCGACCCTGTTAGGTCACCATCGACTTGGCCTCAACAACCCTTTACTTCTATTCTAGAGATATCTTTATACCATGCATGTGCTTATCCTCTATTTTAGTCTGCTAATCCCCCATCTAGCTCCTTTGTTACAATAAAATTTACCTACTTACATCCCAGTTGTTGTCAAACTAGACCAATTATATTTATCTTTCAACTATTTAATCAGATCAATATCTAAATCAACCAATATTGCTTATAGATTATGTATTCTTTCTATCTCTACATATTATCAATATATCCTTTTGATTACATCTCTTTTGTTTAACAACGGGGGTTGACATCCACCAAGGAAGTTAACTCTTCTCAGGTCTGCTTTAACAGGTAACCCCCGCCACTATCTATCCAATCAAATCTCATTTTAAGTCTTATTTGTAGTAGTAGCAATTCCTGTATCAAGCATCACGTATTGAGGTACCTTAAACCCTCCATCATTTAAGGTTTTCTAGTTTCTTTAGTAACTAGATTTTTTATTAATACAAACGAGAAATTTAGACAACAATTTGAGCTAGAAAGCTGAGGTTACGGGATAAGTGTAGGTTGATAAATCTCCTCAATCCTGAATGATGAACCATTTTTGGCACCTTGACGAGGAGGAGTGTGAGGGGAAGGTAAATTGGATGAGTAATTATCAAACCACCCAGATAGTGAGGGAGAATGTTGCATACCCATATGGTAATAATATGATTCAAGACCTAAAATGGTCCTTCTGTATTCCTGACTTGACATATTCAGAGGTATATAAATACCTGCAGAATAATGGGAGAGGAGAAGGATGGATGTAATAAGGAAGAAACAACGGAAACAAAAAGGAACTATTATTTCACATCAGGGACACTAATTTTGCACGTCTTAAAATCAACACGTGATCTTAAGCACACCCGACCTCCTAAGGTTATGTCAGGATAGATGCAATGGAATGGATAGATGGCTATGTAATGGGATAAATAAGGTGGGAAGGTAGGATATATGAAAATGGGAGAAAGTGGTCAATAAGTGATCAAGGCAATCTAGTGTCCTCAACATGAACTATAGGGATCTACTCATCTAGTGAAATGAATCCTTGCCTCACTTGGGTGGGTGTAATGGAATGGTCGAAGAGAGTGGAAACATGAAGAATTTTATCAATATCATTCTCACCAAACACTCTTCAAACTGGTTGTGGAATGAGAGGGAAATATCCTACATTTTCTTCGTAGAAGTCTCCAGACAAGGTCATGGAGGTGTAGGAGGAAACATGTGAATATGAAAAATGAGTGAATTACGGGAACTAGTTGTGACCAGATTGAATTTACTAGAACTCATAATCATTGGCTACTTTGACATTCAAGGCCATAAATTATGTGATGATAATATGTGGAAGAAGGGTGGTCTAGAAAACAAGGAGTCTAAGGCCTTGGTCGATGTTTGTCAATTGTGGTGCTAGGTTTGGTTGTGGTACCATCGGATCACAAACATAATCTCTTGGTTGTCTTTGGACTTGAATGGTCATGTAGGATATGTGAAATGCTGAAGAAAAGAAATAAAAAATCCCGCAAAGAAAACCACAAGAGAGAAAGGTTAATCCTAATCCAACTAAGGATAAATGGGGAGATGTGTTAATTCCTTTCTAATAAACTCTATGTTCTTAATTAAAAAATAGAAAAAAACAAATTTTAATCAACTCAATTCAATTACTTTCCTCTAATTTAATTAAATCTACGTGTTGTCAGTAGATAATTAACGAATGAAAGCCAACTAATTGAACAAATAAAATAACTAATCTATTTGCTTTTGTTATTTTTCCAATGATTTTGAATAAAATGAAATAAAACAAATAAAGAACTAATTAATCTTTTTTTTTTGTATTTTCAGATGCTTACTAGAACACAAAAGAAATATGCATAGACAAATTAAAATTATTCTAATTAATTAAAATTTATTCTACACTAAAACTAACAAAACTAAACAAATAAAGAACTAGATGTGGATATTTACTTGTGCTAAGTGGATCTAATTTATTCTAATTAAACAAAACTTTTTCAATTTGTATTTGTGGATGTGCAGCTTCCTTTGTTCTTTCCTCAGAGTAATGGGAAGAACAGAAATGCTTCTCAAAAGATATTCTTCCCTTGAAACTTCCCCAGTAGAAGCAACAAGATCTACAGAAGCTTACAAAAATGAAGGGAAATTACACTAATACTAAATAAATGAAAAATATTCTTCCAGAAAAAACTTCCCTTATAAATCCATAGGATAGGCAAGAATGAAGCTATCAATAGAAGATTTGTGTAAATAAATAAAACTATAGTATTTGGACTTCTTTGAATTAATATACTCTAACAGATTATGGCATAAAGATAAAGAAATATTCAAGAATTCAAATGCATTCCCAACCTAGAAATGTAGAACTATGACAGTTCCAGTGCCAATTTTTCTCTATTTTCCCCTTATATTATTTTCTAATTTGATGTTAAAACAAGTCCAGGGAACTATGTTGGCTTGTGTGGAAGAAATGATGAAGGAATGTTGGAGAAGGAAAGGCTTGCAAGAAATTTTGTAGAAACACACACAATAGAATAACAAGGAAAGAGAATTGAGATTTCTTGTGTATTTATTGGCAGGATTACATGCAACATAAAAGTGCAATTAAAAATAATAATCTCCAACCAATTCTTTAGGTTAAATCTTGACTCTTATAGAAAAATGGAATTTAATTGGTCTAAGACATTATGTAGCCAAGGGATGCCACATCACTCAAATAAGCGGAAGTTAACTCACAATTAATAGTAAGAAGGGAAGGATAAGTTGGTACACATCAAATGAGCCCAAGAACAACCAATTTGGTTAAGAAACATGCGCTAAAAACAAGTTTGAATAAGTTGACATGCATTCAAAACATGCCAAAAAAGTCTTTGTTAAATGCACATGGAACCACCAATATGCACATGCCATCGGTTGCGTAACTATCAAGGCAATTACGCAACCACCATTTAGGGTAGACCAAAGGTTGCATAAATGTTGAGGAGGTTTTGTGACTTAAAGTCAAAAACAAAGGAAAAGGCTAGAAAAAGGATAAAGGAAAATGGGAAAAGCATGGAAATGGATAAGGAAAGCATTATAGGCTACAAATATACATTGCAAACAAGAAATTAGACTCAGACACCATTGATGCAACCAAGAATCTACTAGAAAAATCCCAGGCACACTAGCACATAACTCATCCTAGAATGAGTGCTCACTCGAAGTGTGAAAAGGTACTAGGCCCCTCTTTAGGGTTGTTTTTACATGATGTTAGCATGATGAAGACTTAAAACATTCAAATCCATGACTAATATATCATTCTACATTGCATGTTTAGATCTAGATTTAGAGAATAACAGACTTAAATGATAACCATGATGAAATAAAGCATGCAAGAACAAATTATACTCAGGATTTGATACTCTGATTCAACCAATACACTCTATTGCATTAAACATAATAAATACATAGAAGCTTATTACAATAGATAATACCATAGTTCATGCACGCATCAGTATTTGGCAACATAACCTCATAATAACTTAGTTCTCACATGCCACTCTCTACTACACAGTTCATTACATATTTATAAGGGTGGGGAATTTCCCTTCACCTCTTATCCAATCCCAAAATAGGTCACATGCTATTATTAGCCACACACCGTTACAATAATAGCCACACATACAAGTGCACTAAAAATAGACTTCTTCTAGTTAACTGTCAGTAGTAAATCTATTCTCAGCCTATACCCATGCAAAATGCTTCGTAGCCGATCCTCCAAAAATATCCAATGTGTGTCACACAAGTCTTTAACCCAGTTTGTGTGTTCGGCACGTTATCTCCAAAAATAGCTCATCATCATGAAAATAGCCAAGTCTCGAATCTGTCTCTATCCTCCAGCGTGTGATTCCTTTCCATGACCCTTCTACATGCTTTTGAATGTGCTCTACTCTTCTGCACGTGAACCTTCTTATAGGTTTTTGCTAAGTTCCATATTTTGATTGACCAACATTACCCCACACTAATTTCATTAGCCACCCTGACAATGGTTGTCTACCAAAATGAATCAAAGAATATGAATAAATGAATAGAAAGAATTTTTATGAATAAAAATAATGACTTTACCCTGCAACATCTTT
Organism: Taxus chinensis; assembly: GCA_019776745.2. Classification (NCBI taxonomy): domain Eukaryota; kingdom Viridiplantae; phylum Streptophyta; class Pinopsida; order Cupressales; family Taxaceae; genus Taxus; species Taxus chinensis. The sequence goes on from CM034149.1 coordinate 751,715,359, forward strand.
ATGCTTCAACCTGGAAGAATCAATTATGTATATTCTTCTTTTATTTCCACCTCTAAAGTCTGCCAATCATTGAGCACAACCTCTTCCTTTTCTCAGGATATCTACTGCAATTGACTCTAGCTCATCTTTTGCAATTTCTCATTTCTCATTCTACAAGACCAAAACAATGTTGGACATTGTCAGTCATTCTTCCTTCTAATAATTCCATCTTTTGTCATGTGATGATTTTCCCAAGCTCATCTAACCTTTCCTTGTGTGGTTCTTATGCTATTGTAAGGGCCTCTGTGCTTCTGGTTGACAAGTGCTAATCATTCTACGTGGCCCAAGGTCTCATCCTTCATGGATTTTAGAGACTTCATTGTCCTCTACCATGGTCCTGGTTCTTATAACGGCTTCTGGGGTTATATAAATATTCAACACTTGATCTGACTTTCTTTAGTTCCTCCTGCAAGTCTTTGGAGCAATGCCTCATATGATGCAATCTTCCTCATCACCAAAGCCTTTTCCCTCTCTATGCTTCCTGCTCAAGATTCTTTGGTGTTGGCATGCACAAAGGTCCATCCTCAAGAACCAAATTTACCAAGGTTTGTACATAATGCATTTCCAAAGGAAACATTTTGGGTACCTTAGGCTCTAAGTGTGGCTTTTCTTTCATGATATTGTCCCCAATTTCCTCTGCCATGCTGATGAAAATAGTGTTCTTCTTTTGTGCCAAGTCTTTTTCTTACTTTAGGCATGTTATTTCTACATCCTTAGTTTTGAGTTCTTCTCTTAGAACCCTAATTGTTGCAGCCTTATCCACATTTCATCGTGCCACCTATGTCGAGACTTTTACCAAAGTCATTACTCACTTGTTCATCTAACATAACAGTAGTGCTTTACTATTATGTGTCTAGCCTGAGGTGTCTTCTTCAACCTCCTTGATACACATGACTCTTCACATACATCAAAGTTATGGTTCATCCATGTGCGTGTGCATAGACCATGATAGTCTTCTTCCTTGTGCGCATGGTTTCCATATCTTCATCCATCATCTCCCACCCATACAACTCCTTTGGTGTCACTATGTTTTGAAATGGGGCACAGATAATTTTACATGTGTCCTCAGATGTAGCCCATGATTGGTGCAACATATTCTCCACCTGTTCTTTTCGATCTTGGCCCCTTAGGAACTTGAGCATCAAGATTTGGATTTTTGTTTTGATGTACCCTGAGCAGTCTCTTACGTTGTCTCATCTACCTCATTTTCTCCTTCTTCTCCATCCTTCATTTCTTCATTCCTTTGGTTCTTCCTACGTTCTCTAGAGGTGTAGGGGATTTGGGCATGTTCTCCTCCAGACTCTTCCGCCTCCTCATTTAACTTCAACTTCCTTCTTCTCTTCTCAGTTGTCTCCTTATGTGGAGAGAGTTGAGGTGATCTACGCATAATGATTGTGGTGTAGCACCTTGGGTTCTTAGTTCTCTGAATACCCTTTTGAAGTGGCACTCTCCTTGTACTACATCTAGATCCTCATCTTCTCCTTCCTACCCCTGAGGTGGCATAGTCTGTGCACTCTATTTCTACCTTTTCTAAAGGCTACCTCCTGCCTCTGTGCTCTAAACCACCACTATCTTCATGCTTCCTCTTCTTCATCCTCTACTTCTATTATCTCTATGGTTTTAGGTGCTGGAACATTTTCCATTGTATTCTTACCTTTTGGCAGCCCTAGGAGCACGAACTCATTCTCCACATACTTATTGTTCTCTGAACTTGGGCTTGAGTTGAAGGTACACAAGTTTTACTCTGGTGTCCCCAACTACCAAGCTTATAGGATTCATGTTTAATACATCTGAGATAAGCCTCTCAATGTAGGTAGTTCATCCTGGATATACATATGTCTTTCTTAGTGTATGGTAGTCATAATCTACCTTGTCTGAATTGAAGCTTATGCGGCACGCATCTGTGAACTAGTGAACTAATGCCTAGAAATATCATGTTATGAAGGCATATGGTAATTTGCACCATGGGATCCAAGCCCCATATTTCATGGTGAACCACATGATGCAAAAGTGCTGGTATACTGTGAACTACATTACCTTCCCTACTACCGAAGGTAACTCCTTGGGTATGCGACCATTCTTCTTCAAATGCTTGCACGGAGTCTATCATACCACTTCTCTGCCCTCTTACTTGAATGGTCTTCTCATTTATCCTTCACACAAGTACTTGCCAAATATTTCCACAAGTGACTTGTTCTCCATAGGGTATTCCCAGATTTTCTCCTTTGGCCCATTGGGCACCCCGATTTCCATAAACACCAGACACAATAAAACAACCTCAAAACTGATTTCCTCTTCTTGTGCACACTTCTACAATGATTGTTTCCATGATGTAATTAGAAATGTTGTATGTCACTACCCTGTGACATATTCGTCACGTAATGTGTAGCCACATTGTGTTTACTTGTGACCATCTTTATTTTTCATTCAACTTTGTCACTAAGTGTGGAGCTACTTGTATGATTGGATAATTCATTAATTTATCAATGTCCATGCCGCATGAACCCTTGGTATACCCCAACTCCTTCCTTGTCTCTAGGATTGCATCCTTATCAATTAAATCATTGTTTAGATATACCCCAGTGCCTTTCAACCCTGATAACTGTTGAGATCAATGTGGTTGTGATCCTTACCTTGCATCCTTCAAAGTAGAAGAAATATTCATGTACCTTTCTCATCAACCATCGATACAATGGTTCATATTTCTCAAAGTAGGGGAGATCTCATATAACTAGTAAACTCCAATATTCTTCAACAACTTCCCCCCAACATCATCATACACTGACATGTATTTTGTTTTGTGCTTATTTTTCTTTATGTTTAATAATGAATCCAGACCACTTCTTATTTTCAGTTGTACAACGGCTGTACTCACTAATCTTTCTCTTACGGATGTGGGAATCCCATTCCTGGCACACAATCACACCCTCCAGATACTGAATTTGATGATAAATTACTCTCAGGATTCATTTCAACCTCTACTTCAACTTTTTTCTTCCCCTTATCTCTTGCGGTAAGTGCTTTCTTTGGTGTCATCTATAACCTGTAATATTCTAACTTCAAATACTTAGCTTTTATCTCCTACAACGTGTAAACACAAACCCTAACTAGCTTCAGCATGCCCTAGTTGAAATTACATGCCTTATCTCTTTTGTATTGCGTATGCTTCTCACTCAAAACCTTCGAAGCTGGGGACACAAGATTCCTCTATGCAAAAATATTCTCGTCACGTATCGATTTACACTATTTTCACCTAAATAATTTTCTCGCATAGCTCGGTCACAGTTGGATCTTTCAAATTATCACTGATTACTAATGGCAAGAATGAACTCGCATCTCATCCTTATATAGGTTTTCAAAACATTTAGTACATTTATTGCTCCTTCACCTACCAAAAATCTTCTCATTAATCAACCATTTTATGTTCTTCCTCCATGCAGTACATCTTTTTGCCCAAGGTATAACCTCCTAACACGCCCTCCTACCTTATGGCCGCAGACCTATTTTTAGCACACTTCCATACACCTGAGTACCTCGTCACTATACACCTTCCCTTGGTAGTTCTCATGGCCCCTACTTACCTCAGCATTATACTTGATTCTTCATTCATCTCCATCTATATTTTAATTGTTGTGTAAAAGTAATAATCTGTTTTTCAATTCTCTAGCTTGAATAGAAACTGTAGCAGTTGTTTTCCTTTTAGGTGGGCTTATTTTTAACAGTATTGTACCTAGATATCAAGAACCACCCCACGCTGATGGTATGTGCAGTCCTCTACACATATAAATAATTCTATAAATAATAATTAGGTTCTAGCATGCAAATGTGCTTTATTACACAACAACAACAACTAAATTAACAAAGCATGGTGAAAAATAATGAAATACATGAAGGAAAATGTAGAATTGAAAACCTAATCTAAATGGAAACACTGCCTTATTACAAACACCAAGAAGAATTATTTATAGTAGGGCTTCAACCTACTCCCTGTTGAAGTAACCAGGTAAGTCTATTCCTTCAAGCACCTCTAATTAACAAGCTCACCTATTTCAATTATGTGAGTGATAACATACGGCCCCTAACCAATGTACCTTGAGATTTCCTAGATGGCACAAAAACTTAGAATTATAAAATAGCACCATCTGTCCAATCTTGAACTTTTTATCCCTGATGTTCCTATCGTGTCATGCTTTATACCTAGCCTTTTTTTTTTTTTTGACTCCAACGTGTTATTGCTCTTCCCTCATCTAGCTTGATTAACTTTTTAATTTTTTCTTCTAATGCTTGTTCATCACCTGAACCTCTAGCATGCATAATACACAAATATGGTAACATGAATTCCATAGGAAGAATTGCTTCTGCAGCAAACACTAACTAAAATGGTTTTGCTTTTTTCAACCATTTATATGTTGTTCAATATGCCCAAAGCACTACAGACACTTTATCATCCCAATCCTTTCTTCCAACATCATAGATTTTTGTCAATGTTTGGCTCAATTTTTTTTTGAAATCCTCAACAGTTCCATTATCTTGAGGATGATAGGGTGTTATCTTATACTGTGCAATCATGCATTCATCTAATAAGATTTTTATTGTCTCATTCAAAAAATGTGTGCCCCTATCATTGGTTAAACTCAACGGACATCCATACCTTGTAATAATATTTTCCCATAGAAACCTAGTTGATGTAGTTGTTGTACAATACTTTATAGGTGGTGCTTCTACCCACCTTGTGAGATAGTTTGTGCAAGTGAGGATATATTGTGATCCAATTCTATGCATGGCTAGTGAAATAGGACCCACAAAATCGATAGCCCATTTATCAAATGGTTATGCACTAGTAATAGGTCTTAAAAGAATTACGTCTCATTGACCTGGTTTCCCAAGACGCTGATAGTGATCACAAGCCTTGCAATAATCCTTACAATATTTATATAGGGTCTCCCACCTTAATCCAACGAGTATAATCTTGCGCGTACTAATGTCACCTACATAGTGGTCACCTGCAATACCACCATGAGCTTACTCCATTATATTTTTGCACTCATGTCCCAGTACACAACATCGCAATACTTCATCCTGACCTAACTTGTATAGGTCACCGCTAATAAACATATAGGGTACCTTACGTATAGCAAGTTGTTTCTTCTCCAAGGATTTCATTCCTTCTGGTGCCATACCTATCCATAAAAAGACAAAAATGTCCTCTAATTCTGATGGCACTCATTGTAACCTATATAATTGTGCATCTGGCATGGTATCTTCAATTTCTTGTGCTTCTTCTCCTGACTGTATTCTAGATAAATGGTCTGGTTCAGAATTACTTTTCCCTAGTTTTACCACAACTGTGAAATAAAATTCTTGAAATAAGAGTACCCATCTGCAATGTGCCCCTATAAAATGGGCTTGTTTACTAAATACTTCAATGCCATGTGATCTGTATAAAAGAAAAATGGCATAGCTAGCAGGTATTGTCTAAATTTATGTAGCACATAGATCATTGACAAATCTTCGTGCTCTATAGTTATATAATTCTATTTTGCAGGAGTCAACTTTCTACTAGAAAAACATATAGGATGCTCTATAATACCTTCTCTTAGCTGAGCCAACACTGTGCCAATGTCCATGCTAGATGCATCCCCATGTACATGAAATGGTTAGTCCCATGAAGGAAAACACATAATTAGTGCAGTAGTAAGTTTCTCTTTTATATCTTGAATGTGTGCTACTATGGTTCTCCCCAGTAGAATGTACCTTTTCCTTTCAGTAACTCCTCCAAAGGTGTGACAACCTTAGCATATCCCTTTAGGAATTTTCTATAATACCCCATGTGACCTTAGAATCTGTGCACCTTACTTTGACTGGGAGGCTCTTTCAGGCCTATAATGACTGCAATCTTAGTTGAATCGACCAATAAACCTTTCTTGTAGATGATGTGTCCTAATAGTATTCCAAATGGTGTAGAAAATATGCACTTTTTGATGTTCAAAGAGATACTAAACTATCTACATCTTTCAAACATTAAGCATAGATTGTCACAATGATCTTTAATGAATCTATACACCATCCAATCATCCAAATAAACCTGCAAGAAGTTATAAATAAAGTCCTTGAACGTTTGAACATCTATGCATGAAAATAAAGTAGGCATGTTTTTCAGAACAAAAGGCATCACAATATAGGTGAATATATCCCATTCATTAGTAAAATTAGTCTTTTCCTGATCCTCCTAGGAAATCCTAACCTGATGATACCCATAGAACCCATCTATAAACAAATAGATTTCATGCCCTGCAATGCCTTCTAGTATTTCCTCAGTGTATGGAGTAGGAAAGGGATCAGTCACACATGCAGCATTCATCTCCATGTATTCCACACAGATCCTAATCCATCCATCCTTATTAATACTGATCACCATTGGACTAACCCATCCTGACTCATCAAGGGGCTTGATGATTTCAAACTTTAACATTTTTTCAATATCTTCTTTGACCTTTTCATGTAAGTTGGGGTTCATCATGTAGGGTCTCTTTCTAACTAGGCACACACCCTCCTTAATATTTATCTTCATCTCTCCTAATGATTCATGCATGCCTTTAAGTTCATGGCACCCCCAAGGGAATAAATCTTGATAATCCCATAGTAACTCTATGATTTTTGCCACTTCAAAGTCTAACCAATAGTCTCCAATTATGGCCTCCTTAGGCTCAATATCTAACCCAATATTCACTTTCTTTTTCTTAATAGGTTCATGACAGGCACGCGTAGTATTATCTACACGCGTAGTATTATCTACACTGTCCAACGCCTCAAGCCTACCTGTTGAATGGTTTATATCTAGATTTTCTACTTCTTCGTTATCCACTAAGTAGACCATTTTTCCTTTTTCTTTATCAAGGCAAGTGTGCTAAAGTAGTGTTGCATCAGCCTCTATTTCTTTAACAAAACATGCTCCTGAGTTTCCTTCATCCAATAAATCTTGAAGGAGTTCTTTAGACTTGGCACTATCTCCCATAGTTAATTGCTTTATGAGTTTTAATGTTTCTTCCACCGGAGGCTTGGTAGAGAAGAATTCAAACATTTGATTCATTCTTGCAATTAAATCATGCCAATTTCCAATCTCTCTATGGAGTTCTACATAGACATACCAAACATGTGTGCAACCATGTAAATTTGAATAAAACTTGTGCACTCAGAGAGAAGGTGGTAAAGCTTCCTGCCCCTCTATCCAGAGTCTCTCACACTATTGAACATGGTGTTGAACAGGTTCATTACCATGATAAGTGTATATTTGAGAAGGTGCATTTATCCTAAAGAACCTAGTGGCAAGAGCAATCCTAATTCCATTCCATCCTATAAGATTATCCTTGTGGACCACCCACCAGCATGTTGCTATCCCATGTAGGGTATATGGTAGCATATTCCTTCTCTCTAACTATTC